>CM057242.1:2187632-2212773 GCA_029931835.1 Etheostoma nigrum
ACGTCCTCTGGTGGACAGACTATGCAACGCCATCACTAACAGGGACGTTGTAGTGCGTCCTTTGGTGGACAGACTATGCAACGCCATCACTAACAGGGACGTTGTAGAGCGTCCTCTGGTGGACAGACTATGCAACGCCATCACTAACAGGGAAGTTGTAGAGCGTCCTCTGGTGGACAGACTATGCAACACCATCACTAACAGGGACGTTGTAAAGCGTCCTCTGGTGGACAGACTATGCAACGCCAATTATATAAAATAAAATATAAATATATATGATATAAAATCCTGGCTGTAGGCCCATCCATATATCCATCTATCCATCTATTTATCCATCCATCCATCTATCCATCTATCCATCCATCTATCCATGAGATCGAGTTGGTTCCTTAAACACAACCAGTCGCAGCTGTGTTTACACCGGAGGAAGATCACAGTTCGGATCAGTTACCTGCACTCTACAGAACACACACTGCGACAAATGTGCACTCGAGTGCAACACAGGTGTGTGTGTGTGTGTGTGTGTGTGTGTGTGTGTGTGTGTGTTGATTGACAGTGTGGGATGCATCTCCGCGGTGACTCGCAGGGTGCAGGTGTTCCCGTGAGATCTGTTGCCTGGGGCGACATGTTAAGTCTCTGTGACATGTGAAAGCACTCTGACTTTCTGTGCGTGTGTGTTAGATAGTGAAGTGTGTGTGTGTGTGTGTGTGTGTGTGTTGCATGATGAGTATTTACTGTATATTATATTTCTCTCTCTCTCCCTCTTTATTTTAACCCTCAAACATCAGTATCAGTGTTTTTCAGTGTGAAAACCTCCTCTGAACATGTTAGAGACAATGCATATATGATTAAAAAAAAGTATCTGTAAAGAGAAGCGAGAGATGATGGAGTGATAATGAGCGGAGGAGATGAAACTTGAGTCTGGATTTGGGTTTTTGCAGTCGACTTCGAGGTGAAAGTGGAAACATCGTCGGACAAACCCTCCCTCTGTTTGTGAACCTGGCTCTCCATCTGGTCCTTGGGAGCCAGCAGACAGAGGCCTGCTGCATCCTAATTAACCACCTTATAGACTGGCCTACTTTACCTCCACACACACACACACACACACACACACACACACACACACACATACATACATACACACACACACACACACACACACACAGCCAAAGTCCTGCAGGCACACAGTTAATTAAGCCCCATTTTTCACTGCTGATGAAGAGAGAGAGAGAGAGAGAGGGGGGGAGAACGATGAAGGATGGAAAGAAAGAAAGAGAGAGGAAGAGTTTAAAGATACAATAACATGGCAGATCAGGATGAGAATAATAATAATAAAAAATAAAGAAAACGGACAATTAATGCATTTCGGAAGGACACACACACACACACACACACACACACACACACACACACACACATGCACAAACAAAGTGATGCAGGGGTGAAGAGAGTTATCATGACTGATATTTTTCCGAACATTGGTTTCATTTAAAAAGCTACAAACAACATCTCATTCATAAAATAGAAACGCACCATCATCACCAACTCAGTCTGAGCGTAAAAAACCCAGACCGGACCAGATGTAACCATGACAACACCAGACTCAACCGGCCTTAAACCAGAACAAACGGATCAGGAGCAACATCACCGAACGAGTTGTAGACGTCAGACAGACTCGGCGAGACAAAGCAAAAATATTCGGAGAAGTTATAGCAGTATTTTTTATCCCAGTAGTATTTTGATCGCAGTAGTATTTTGATCGCAGTAGTATTTTGATCGCAGTAGTATTTTTATCAGGCATTGTAGATGCTCTGCTGATTGTTTTTCACTGTGACATACTACAAAAAACAAAACATAAGAGTTGTGCCAGACACATACAGTATATTGAGGGCAGTTCAACATACTATGGTTAGCTTTACGTAGTAGTCGTAGCAAAACAAAGATGTCAGAATCAACCATTGCCAAGGCAACGCAGACCAGGAGGAACCACCCCCCCACCCGGCCTCATAGTGAAACCATGGTTACCTTTTAGTAAAGTGGTAACAGCAGCTACATTGTGCTGCGTTTAGTGTCGACCAAAACAATCGGACATGTGAGCGTCCAACAACTCAACATCTAACCTGAGGAGACGTAGCGGTAGTTGTAGTTGTTGCTGTGGAGAGGTGGATGTTTGTCTTTTAGGTTACATACAGGATGTTTAACATGCAGTATCCATCCAAATTTGATGGGACAAGTCTCTCACTTAAGCTATTTTGTAATTAATAAATACATTTTAATTTATTTTATTGATTGGATGAACTATAATTTGCCTAAAGATGATTATTTTGTATCTTTGTCTGTCTGGTTGATGCTTGTGTTAAGAAATAAATCGAGACGTTACTCAACAGTTTTTTCATCAAGTACTTTTTTACTCTTACTCAAGTAATTATTTGGATGACTACTTTTACTTTTACTTGAGTCCTATTATTCTGAAGTAACAGTACTTTTACTTGAGTCATATTATTCTGAAGTAACAGTACTTTTACTTGAGTACAATTTTTGGCTACTCTACCCACCTCTGATACTATGTCAGGAGGAGGATTCCTATAAGGAAGATCATCTCCCATGTGTCTCTTCTAATTGCAGATTCTATGTTAGAACAGGATTTTTAAGGCTGATACCGATACAAATATTTGGTTATTTAAATATCCGATATGCTGATATATCGGCCATGTCCGCTACGCCCTTGCTTCTGTAGAGCGCAGGATGTAGCAGGCGTGACAGGAAGCCATTTTCTGACATTTATTACTGCAAAACAACTTGTAAGCCAGTCTTTCAGGGATGGTGTGGTGTGTGTGTGTGTGTGTGTGTGTGTGTGTGTGTGTGTGTGTGTGTGTGTGTGTGTCTTCCTGACCACTAATGTCTCTATAAGTCCTGATGGAGACGTAGACGAGCCCTGGACTCTCCGGAGTGTGTGGAAGCGAACAGCAACATGAAAACTCAATTAGGGTTTGGTTCTGTGGTCGGAGAGGAGGAAGAGGAGGAAGGACGGAGAGGAGAAGAAACAGAACAGAACATGGAAAGAAAAAGAAGGTAAAAAAATTGTAAATTGAAACAGACTCGTGCCTCAAGGACGCGCCTCGTGTTCAAAATTGGAAATCAAAACTTTTTGTTGAGGCTTTTTAACAATGTTTTTAATTTTTCCTTATGTTTTTGTCCCTTTTTCGTCCCTTTTGATGCTTTTTTTTTCAATGTTTTTTTTGACATTTTCAACACTATTACCTTCAGTTTTACAGTTATTTTTGGAATAACTAAAATGGCGTTTTCCCCCTCATTCCCCCTGCTCTGGTGTTTCACCCTCTCATTCCCCCTGCTCTGGTGTTTCCCCCCCTCATTCCCCCTGCTCTGGTGTTTCCCCCTCTCATTCCCCCTGCTCTGGTGTTTCACCCTCTCATTCCCCCTGCTCTGGTGTTTCACCCTCTCATTCCCCCTGCTCTGGTGTTTCCCCCCTCATTTCCCCTGCTCTGGTGTTTCCCCCCTCATCCCCCCTGCTCTGGTGTTTCCCCCTCTCATTCCCCCTGCTCTGGTGTTTCCCCCTCTCATTCCCCCTGCTCTGGTATTTCCCCCTCTCATTCCCCCTGCTCTGGTGTTTCCCCCCCTCATTCCCCCTGCTCTGGTGTTTCCGAGCCACTTAACCGGAGACATTTGAAACACTCCTGACCCGTGTTGGTTTTATCAAAAATAAAAAAATTATACCTAATGTTTGAGTTAGAAAAGCAGAAATTAGGAATTATTTAGACTAAAATTAAAGGAATGGATGTTGATGATAATCACAGACTGGAATATGTCAACTTTTACTCAATACTATTTCAAAAACACTTCCATTTGTTTTACAATGCTATAAAATTGCATAAGACGCCCCAAAATTAATGAAAGTAGAGATTTGTACTTGGCAAAGAGCGTTGGGTGGAATCAATCATGTTATTTTGGGGAATTAAAAAGAACATTGATATAGGATAACGGGTCAATTTGACCAGAGGACAACATGAGGACAACATGAGGACAACATGAGGACAACATGGGGACAACATGAGGACAACATGGGGACAACATGAAGACAACATGAAGACAACATGAAGACAACATGAGGGCAACATGAGGTTAACATGAGGACAACATGAGGACAACATGAGGGCAACATGAGGACAACATGAGGACAACATGAAGACAACATGAAGACAACATGAGGACAACATGAGGGCAACATGAGGGCAACATGAGGACAACATGAGGACAACATGAGGGCAACAAGAGGACAACATGAAGACAACATGAGGACAACATGCGGGCAACATGAGGACAACATGAGGACAACATGAGGACAACATGAAGACAACATGAGGACAACATGCGGGCAACATGAGGACAACATGAGGACAACATGAAGACAACATGAGGGCAACATGAGGACAACATGAGGACAACATGAGGGCAACATGAGGACAACATAGGGACAACATGAAGACAACATGAGGGCAACATGAGGACAACATGAGGACAACATGAAGGCAACATGAGGGCAACATGAAGACAACATGAGGGCAACATGAGGACAACATGAGGACAACATGAAGACAACATGAGGACAACATGAAGACAACATGAGGACAACATGAAGACAACATGAGGACAACATGAGGACAACATGAGGGCAACATGAGGACAACATGAGGACAACATGAAGACAACATGAGGACAACATGAGGGCAACATGAGGACAACATGAGGACAACATGAAGACAACATGAGGACAACATGAGGACAACATGAGGGCAACATGAGGACAACATGAGGACAACATGAGGGCAACATGAAGACAACATGAGGGCAACATGAGGACAACATAGGGACAACATGAAGACAACATGAGGGCAACATGAGGACAACATGAGGACAACATGAGGGCAACATGAGGACAACATGAGGACAACATGAGGACAACATGAGGGCAACATGAAGACAACATGAGGGCAACATGAGGACAACATGAGGGCAACATGAGGACAACATGAGGACAACATGAAGACAACATGAAGACAACATGAGGACAACATGAGGGCAACATGAGGGCAACATGAGGACAACATGAGGACAACATGAGGGCAACAAGAGGACAACATGAAGACAACATGAGGACAACATGTGGGCAACATGAGGACAACATGAGGACAACATGAGGACAACATGAAGACAACATGAGGACAACATGCGGGCAACATGAGGACAACATGAGGACAACATGAAGACAACATGAGGGCAACATGAGGACAACATGAGGACAACATGAGGGCAACATGAGGACAACATAGGGACAACATGAAGACAACATGAGGGCAACATGAGGACAACATGAGGACAACATGAGGGCAACATGAGGACAACATGAGGACAACATGAGGACAACATGAGGGCAACATGAAGACAACATGAGGGCAACATGAGGACAACATGAGGACAACATGAAGACAACATGAGGACAACATGAAGACAACATGAGGACACCATGAAGACAACATGAGGGCAACATGAGGACAACATGAGGACAACATGAGGGCAACATGAGGACAACATGAGGACAACATGAAGACAACATGAGGACAACATGAGGACAACATGAGGACAACATGAGGGCAACATGAGGACAACATGAGGACAACATGAGGGCAACATGAAGACAACATGAGGGCAACAGGAGGACAACATGAGGACAACATGAAGACAACATGAGGGCAACATGAGGACAACATGAGGACAACATGAGGACAACATGAGGACAACATGAGGGCAACATGAAGACAACATGAGGACAACAGGAGGACAACATGAGGACAACATGAGGGCAACATGAGGACAACATGAGGGCAACATGAGGACAACATGAGGACAACATGAAGACAACATGAGGACAACATGAGGGTTAAGCTAATTTTTGGCGAGGGTGAAACTGGCCTTGTTCTGACCATTTCTATGCTCAGAACTACTTTAATGCCACAAATAAAACAACAGACCTGAGAAGAAGAGATTAGATTAGATTAGATTTAAAAAAAGCAAACGAAAAAGGTTATTTTTTTTTTTTTAAACATAACTATTTGACTCTATGTAAAGTCCTGTTTTGCTGTGTTAGGAACATCACTAATTACAACCATATGACCATTAATTAATCTTAAGATGTCCTCTGTTGTGTCTCTTCGTATGATGTGAGAATGTGTTACTCCTGACGGCCAGCTGCTGCAGTGACACACGCTGGAGGTTTCGGAGATCAAAAACACGGGATCAGATGAGACTTCTGAGCGACATAAATTAAAGATGGCCGCCGTGTCCGCAGAGCAAAACTGATGACATCGTTGCATCAGGCGTCGTCGTTCGGTTCCCAGGGCTGAAACTAAGAAGCCTTCTGCTTTGCAGCGAGGATCCTCGTTTCCCACGAAGGGGAATACAGAGGGCCCCCGAGGGCCCCCGAGGGCCCCCGAGGGCCCCCCCCCCCCCCAGGTGCTGCCTTCAGGAGCCTTAACCCCCCACTCCCCCCCCCTCCTCCCCCAAATTCAATCCATTCAGACACACCGCAGATCCACAGGCCTGATTTCTATTGACACGGCGGCAGAGTGGATCAATGACACAGGAGGAAAAAGAAAGAGAGGGGGGGGGAAGGGGATGGGGATGGGGGGGGGGGCACGAGAGAGAAGAAAAAAATCAGAGGGGTAGTTAATCAAGGGAAGGACAGGAAAATGGGGCAAAAGGAAACACCAACAACTCTCATAAAAGGAAAAGAGAGACACAAAAAGACGAAGGAAAACAAGACCGGCGGCTAAAATCAAAATGATTTCCTTTGATCTGAACTTCCGTCTTGTGATTGGCCAGATGGAAAACAAAGCATCATGGGAAGTGGGTCAACCGGACGGGTCGAACAGGGTTTACTGTTAACTCGTAGCGTTTGTTTTAATCTTCTCGGAGCAGCAGACGGGTGGAGCTAGGCTGTACAGAGTTTCAGAAATCAGAGGAATATATTTGATTGTGCGTGTGTGTGTGTCTGTGTGTGTGTGTCTGTGTGTGTGTGTGTGTGTGTGTGTGTCTGTGTGTGTGTGTGTATGTGTGTGTGTGTGTCTGTGTGTGTGTGTGTGTGTGTGTCTGTGTGTGTGTATGTGTGTGTGTGTGTGTGTGTGTGTGTGTGTGTGTGTGTGTGTGTGTGTGTGTGTGTGTGTGTGTGTGTGTGTGTGTGTGTGTGTATGTGTGTGTGTGTGTCTGTGTGTCTGTGTGTGTCTGTGTGTGTGTGTGTGTGTGTGTGTGTGTGTGTGTGTGTGTGTGTGTCTGTGTGTGTGTGTGTGTGTGTGTGTGTGTGTGTGTGTGTGTGTGTGTGTGTGTGTGTGTGTCTGTGTGTGTGTGTGTATGTGTGTGTGTGTGTCTGTGTGTCTGTGTGTGTGTGTGTCTGTGTGTGTCTGTGTGTGTGTGTGTGTGTGTGTGTGTCTGTGTGTGTGTGTGTGTGTGTGTGTGTGTGTGTGTGTGTGTCTGTGTGTGTGTGTGTCTGTGTGTGTGTGTGTGTGTGTGTGTGTGTGTGTGTGTCTGTGTGTGTGTGTGTGTGTGTGTGTGTGTGTGTGTGTGTGTGTGTGTGTCTGTGTGTGTGTGTGTGTGTGTGTGTGTCTGTGTGTGTGTGTGTATGTGTGTGTGTGTGTCTGTGTGTGTGTGTGTGTGTGTGTCTGTGTGTGTGTATGTGTGTGTGTGTGTCTGTGTGTGTGTGTGTGTGTGTGTCTGTGTGTGTGTGTGTGTGTGTGTGTGCTGTGTGTGTGTGTGTATGTGTGTGTGTGTGTCTGTGTGTCTGTGTGTGTGTGTGTCTGTGTGTGTCTGTGTGTGTGTGTGTGTGTGTGTGTGTGTGTGTGTCTGTGTGTGTGTGTGTCTGTGTGTGTGTGTGTGTGTGTGTGTGTGTGTGTGTGTGTGTGTGTGTGTGTGTGTGTGTGTGTGTGTGTGTATGTGTGTGTGTGTCTGTGTGTCTGTGTGTGTGTGTGTCTGTGTGTGTCTGTGTGTGTGTGTGTGTGTGTGTGTGTGTGTGTGTGTGTGTGTGTGTGTGTGTGTGTGTGTGTGTGTGTCTGTGTGTGTGTGTGTCTGTGTGTGTGTGTGTGTGTGTGTGTGTGTGTGTGTGTGTGTGTGTGTGTGTGTGTGTGTGTGTGTGTGTGTGTGTGTGTGTGTCTGTGTGTGTGTGACAGTCAGATTGGTCGGCAAGAGTTACACCAGATGAAGATGAAAAGAAGACAAGAAAGGGAGGAAACATGAAAGGCCGGCTAAAAATCGAGCGTTTCAGAGTGTAAATCTGTTGAAATGGTAAAAAAAAAAGGAGAGAGGACAGAAAAAAAAGCAGAAAAGAAAGAGAAAGGAACAGGGTGAGAAAAGGTGGCGGTGTTATTTTTGTGCCATTTTGTGATAATACCCCGGAAAGGTGGAGGAACAGAAAGGAGGTGTGGAAGATGGGGGGATGTTTTGGAGGTTTTACGACTCGGTCTGAGGATTTACATCGGGTTTTAAGCAGTTTTGAGCCAAAAGCGATCCCCGTGCACCCGAGTGTTTTTATCTCCAGTAGAAGAACTAATCTCCTCAAGACCTCATGTCTCATCATCATTCTGGTCTAGCTTGGTCTCAGAGACCGAGTCGGCGTGACCGATGAGACCCGATCAGGAGGAGAAACTTTGGCATCAGTGTCTCCAAAGGACGGAAACACAACCCCGCAGACTCCAAACCAACACGGGTCAGGGGTGTTTCAAATGTCTCCGGGTTAGGGGCTCGGAAATGCCAGAGCAGGGGGAATGAGAGGGGGAAATGCCAGAGCAGGGGGAATGAGAGGAGGTAACGCCAGAGCAGGGGGAATGAGAGGAGGTAACGCCAGAGCAGGGGGAATGAGAGGAGGTAACGCCAGAGCAGGGGGAATGAGAGGAGGTAACGCCAGAGCAGGGGGAATGAGAGGGGGAAATGCCAGAGCAGGGGGAATGAGAGGGGGAAATGCCAGAGCAGGGGGGAATGAGAGGGGGAAACGCCAGAGCAGGGGGAATGAGAGGAGGAAGGGAATGAGAAGGGGAAACACCAGAGCAGGGGGAATCTGAGGGGGAAATGCCAGAGCAGGGGGAATGAGAGGGGTAAACACCAGAGCAGGGGGAATGAGAGGAGGAAGGGAATGAGAGGGGGAAACGCCAGAGCAGGGGGAATGAGAGGAGGAAGGGAATGAGAGGGGGAAACGCCAGAGTAGGGGGAATGAGAGGGGGAAATGCCAGAGCAGGGGGAATGAGAGGGTGAAACGCCAGAGCAGGGGGAATGAGAGGGTGAAACGCCAGAGCAGGGGGAATGAGAGGGTGAAACGCCAGAGCAGGGGGAATGAGAGGAGGAAATGCCAGAGCAGGGGGAATGAGAGGAGGAAATGCCAGAGCAGGGGGAATGAGAGGAGGAAATGCCAGAGCAGGGGGAATGAGAGGGTGAAACACCAGAGCAGGGGGAATGAGAGGAGGAAGGGAATGAGAGGGGGAAACGCCAGAGCAGGGGGAATGAGAGGAGGAAGGGAATGAGAGGGGGAAACGCCAGAGCAGGGGGAATGAGAGGGGGAAACGCCAGAGCAGGGGGAATGAGAGGGGGAAACGCCAGAGCAGGGGGAATGAGTGACATTTTCATGACATTTAAATATGAGGTCATGGCTGCATTAGGACTTTTCAGGGGAGGACGGACGCTTCGGAGCAGTGTTGCGGGCTCTGTTGAGCTCCTGGGGAACGTTTTTGGAGGGGTGGTAGCGAGGACTTCGCTGGAGGTTTTCAGAGACCTTCGTATGCGTCCCCGGGAGATTTGTCCAGGGAGCGTTTGGTTTGTGTAGAGGCGTCTCTGACGGAGCGGCGTCACGCCGGCGAAGAAGCCCCGCGTGACGTGAGAAACAGCGGCTGTCGTCTGAATTATGAAAATCGGAGGACTTTTGTCAGCCATTAAAAAATAAAGCGGTGAAAGTTTAATGCGGTGCTTCGTTGAATATTGATGAAGCAACTCCAGCACTGACAACGAACTGTGTGTGTGTGTGTGTGTGTGTGTGTGTGTGTGTGTGTGTGTGTGTGTGTGTGTGTGTGTGTGCGTGTGTGTTTCACACAGACAGCATGTGTGTTTGCTAATCATCCGTGTGTTTTATTGCAAAGATGTTCATTTTTAATACTAATTTACAATGCTATTTGAAGCAAAATGTTTAGGCCTCAGCTGGTATTGGATGTCCTCGGGTGGGCGGGGCTTGTAAATAGCTGTTAAATGATTGACAGCTCTCTCTGTCTCTCTATCTGTCCCCTCTAGGGACTCAAATGGGTGCAGCTGTGGAGCCACTGGCTGAGCATCTGGGTATCTGTGTGTATTTTGGTTTATATCTTTGTGGGGTTTTTTATGCGTGTGTGTGTGTCTGTGTGTGTGTGTGCGTGAGTGTGTGTGTGTGTGTGTGTGTGTGTGTGTGTGTGTGTGTGCGTGTGTGTGTGTGTGCGTGTGCGTTTGGCATGTGGCGTGTGTGTGTGAGACTCTGTGAGACTCTGTTATCGCCCACCATCAGTTTGCAGAGAGAATAATCAACAAAAAGCACAAAGCTGCATTGTGCCCAGTTTAATATGAGTGTGTCCGTGTTATGCGTGTGTGTGTAGCCCACATGTGTGTGTGTCCGTGCACACACACATGTGTCACAGTTCCTCTGATGTACCGCTGACTATCTCCATGTTTCTGAGCCAAAAGCATGGTGATGCTCAACCCCGCTCATATGAACGAGTTCATATGATATTCTAGGACATTTGTATAAATTTAAAGGTCCCATTGCAGGAATATGTCCCTTTATGAGGGGTTTTAACATTAATATGAGTCCCCCACCCCCCCCCCCAGCCTGCCTATGGCCCCCCAGAGGCTAGAAATGGTGATAGGTGTGTAAACCGAGCCCTGCACTGTAAAAAAAAAAGCTGTGAAAAAACGGTAATATTCCGGCAGCTGGGGCGCCAAAAAATTACCGTAAAATAACGGTAAAACCTAATCACGTAAAAATACAGTAATTTCCCATAATGAAATAACAGAATATATCTTTAATCTTACATTAACTTGTATGTAATTATTGGGCTTTTTAATGTTTAAAAAAGGACATATAACCCTTTAAAACAATTAAATTACCTATAAATACAGTCAAACACTGCTATAATACAAATAATTGGTCTTAAAATTGCAGAAAAGTGCCACTATTATTTGAGTTTTATAATATAATTTTATGTAAAAAATTATGTTATTTAATAGATCTTTAATGTAATAACGCGTTATATCACCCACAAAACAATTGATTTTACTTTAAAAAAAATGTCAAAATACTGTTGTAAAACGGATAATAAGCTTTATATTTACAACAATCTACCCTTAATTTGAGATCATATCAAGTTTATTACAAGTTTTTACATGTAAATTTACAAATAAATCCTGTGTATGTAATTGATTTTTAATGTGAAAAAAAGCATACTCTGCCATAAATACAATTAATTTACCGTTAAACAAACACAAAAAACTGTTATTAAACAAATATGTATAAGTATAATAACAGCAATTTACCATTCATTTTAGAATCTATCAAGTATAATATGATTCTTTATATGTAATTTTACATAAAGTTCATGTTTATTCATTTAATCTTCAATGTAAAATAAGCATACTTTGCCGTAAAAACAATGGATTTGCCTTTAAAAAGAGAACCAATTACTGTTATTAAACAAGAATGTGTGAGTACAATTACAGCAATCTACCAAGTATAATGAGTTTTAAATGCAATTTTACATGAAAATCATGTATATTTAATTTATCTTTAACATAAAAAAGTATGCTCAGAAATGGATTTATCTTGTTTTAAATGTCCCAATACTGTCAAAGAAATATTGATTATAGCAACAACCTGCTGATCATTTTGTCAAATTTCATAACTGCTATAATACTGATAACATTATGTATCATTTATAAACATTCAACCTCAAATGTAATGGACAATTTCTAAAATATTGAGCTATAACAGAGCATTTAAATGGCAAATTATAAAAAGGAGATTTGGCTTAACAATAGCCGCTCTTAGAAACAACCAGGACACACTTACTACTGTTCAACATATATTTTATTCTGTCGACCAACAGATCAGAATAGAAAACAGTTAATGCTCTAGCAACATACTTGCAATGCTTTAACGTGGCATGGCTACATACTGCTAGCAGTCCAACAATTGCCTGCTTCAGTTCAAGAACAGTTTACAGTTCAGCTAATGTTCACAGTGAAATAAAAACACAAAGCAAGCAATAAAATTTAAAAGTCAGTCTTTAAAAACTGGCTAAAACCAATGCTTGCTTCCACTGTTATTGCAGTAACTTGACTGAAGGTACTGAAGAAGCCTATAATTTAAAAGTAGTAACTTTGTCCAGTACTGTGAACCAATTCTATATTCGAAAGATGGTTACAATGTGTACCTAGTATTCATCTGGGTCAAAGTGGTACTATTTGACAACAATTAAAGAACACTCAAGAATACCAGAGTGAGACCAACATACTGTACACTGTGCAACTAGGGACATTGGATTGCAATGGTCTCCCTTCTGAAAAGTTTCTTTTTACTCCTTCCATTCATAGTTTAAGAGTTTTGTTATCAGGGAAAGAACCTTTGGACTGACCGCCGGCTGCTTTCTGGTAGCATTCTTCTCCACTTTCAATCCTTTGTCTGGGTTGATCTTGAAAAAGGCATCTATCAAATGAAATACATGAAACAATTTCAGTAATAGAATGTGGACTCCTGTATTATCTATCTATACACACACACACACATATACTGTACATATATATACAGTCATCTTGACAGGAGGATAAATCAAGAATAAATTGTAAAACATACCGACGTGCCAAATTTAGCATTTGGATGTATTATGTAAAAAAGAAAACATTACAATGTGATAATTCACCTTTCAAAATTATACTACAAAAAAAATGAGCCACCAGCGGTGTGAGATATGTATTGTCTACAGTAATATCTTAATGATTGATTTATTGATGAGCAGACATTATCGAGTATGCCATTTCACTCAAATTTTTTTTTTAGACCCGCCCTTTCCATATATTTCACACAACAGAGCGCTGAGGCATATTGGCACAATACTGACCACTGTATCTTAAAATAACATACAGTAATATAAAGTGGCTTATTGCAGGCCAACACACAGTTGTTACTTCACACATCTCAGCTGACACTTGAGGAGGCATAAGCGGACTATCGTCTCTTAAGATCAAAAGTAGAATAACCAGACAAGATGGGCCGGGGTTAGCTTGTTAGCATGCTAAATTCAGTAAATATCTCTGCAATACAATACATAGATGTCTTGACATGGCATCGGAACTCTTAATCTCTTATTCTGTTGATAAGGTCAGTTCATGTTCCCCATATTAAACTTTAGAAAAAAAAAAAACTTTTAAGAAGTATATTAACACACACTCTACAGTTGAGAAAATGTAGTGAAAAAGACAAAGGCTGTGACAACAAGGCAAAGTTGTGAAATCCTGTCCTGTGCAAGGCTCCTTTATTAAATTGCATTAGATTTTAAAGGGGTAACTAAATTTCTGGTCATTCAATATCTGTTTTGATATTTAAAAAAGACTTTCACTTTCTTACCTCTGCAAGAACTCCAATGTTGCTCCTTGGGCTGCTGTGTAAGAGATGTTCAGGCAGTAGTACTTGGCAAACATCTCTCACAAGAGCATCAGTGAAGGCATTGATGTGGCCTTTCACAATGGTCTGGTCCACAGAAAGCATGAAGTAATCTGCTGCCAAAGGAGAACTTCCTGTTGTAAACATAAAAAAGACAGGGGATCTGTATTTTTGTAACAAACTGTGCTCAAAGACCATAAAGTCCAGTAATTATTCAATAAGTTTGTAAAGTTAAATTAGATTTAACTAAAGCACACGAAACACATGAAAATACATCCATCACACAACCGGTAGGAGTAGAATCACCAGAGGCCATATAATATATATTTATAATTTCTAAAATGAGACTTCCAACATGCATACTGGTAATGAGCCTCATTTCTGTGTAACCCTTGATGTTGTACTAGTAACCTTTTAGGGTTTTCCCAGACACCTGAAGTATAATCTTTGACCATAGCAAAACACTCACCTCTTCAGATTACTTTGTCAGCAAATCTGTTGAGACAGAAAAAAGTATTTGAGTGCATAGGCAATTTTAATTTAGAAATCTGTTTAAAAAAATGTAAATGCATTGTAAACTATTTTGTTTAAGTAACGTTAGCTAAATAGGTAAAACAGTTAACACTATCTCAACCTAACATTACATTGTACTAGTGAGCCAACACTTACTGTAACGTTGCTCCATTTATTTGCCACCGTTAACCACGTTAACGTCGAAGTTTAGGTCACAGGTTACAGAATTAGCACGTTTGCCAAGCTGGAGTAAAGTCAAAGTTGGTAAATGATTAACAAGCTAACATTTATGCTAACTAAAGTCACCAAGCTTGAATGGGTAACGTTAACGTTAGTTAATACAGTTTATATGTCGGGCTTACGTACCTTGTAGTTCTTGTTTACGTGCAGACTGTCAAAGGCATCTTTTCCAACCTGAATTTCGCACACGTTGCACTTAAAATTCGCTATTTTCCAAACTGTCTCAAACTGTAAAACAGCTACGGCTCTTCTCTGGCTCCGGACGCGGTGTCTCCTTCCCGCTGTATCCACCGCGCTTTCTAACGTAACCCCTCCCACTCAAACGGTGCCGTTGTTCTTTAAAATGATTGGAAGGTTTGCACATTTAGAGTCACGTGTCCCAAAATCTCCCGCTCCTGACTTTGAAAAGATGAAAGTTGTCTTTGAAGTTGACCGCTGTCTGCACCTGGCAGATCCGTTAACGACTCTGTCTACTCTACACAATGGTTCCTGATTTAACCCTTTCAAGTCTTTCGCGCTGTTTCATATATTTCCAAGATACTGCAATCCAAGAAGCTGTTTACAATTCCTCACATGGAAAAGCTTCTCCATGTTGTTGAATTTGAAAAAAAAGCAGTCTTACTTTTTAATAAGAATTATGTTTGTGCAAGATATCCCAATTTCACTGTCCAGATTGGAATTTATGAAGGCAGACAGACACATATGAAATTATAAATTCTGAATGACAGAACATTATATAATGCTTTAATGCTGTAACACACAGATGGTTATTTTGAAAGTAGTACCAATGGTTTATCTTGTGTTGTGACTGCAGACTGACCCAAATCACATGTTTTTTGTGACTTAGACCAGATTTTATAACAATAAGTCACATAAAATTGAATGTTTTCTAGTTTGAATTTGGGCTGCATATGTAATCATAATGAGATATAGCTAGGCTTTTTTGAAATGTGACCTTAGTCTTGACAGTCAAATCAGAATTCATGCGACTGATGTCAGTCTAGATCAGGGGTCTCAAACTCAGGGGGCTGAAGTGAAACCTGAGCTCCAGTTACTGTACTTTTTTACTTAAGAAATTATCAGACAGCTTTAATTTACTATTTATTTCACAGAAACACATTAAAAGGTTCAACATATGTTGATAATAGTATTACAAAAGTAGAATATTGCACTTTCTTGGAGTGCTGTAATGTAGCTGACCACAAAAGTCATGTGGCATGTCTTTGCATCCTCTTTTACACTACAATCTAATATGCGGCACATTTAAAAATAGGACAGTCAATCAAAAAATCTGATCTGGGCAATAATTAAAGCCTGCAGTGTGAATGTAGTTTAACAGTTGTCTTTACTAATGACCTATTTTTAACACCACAACAGTGAATGACTGATGCATCCATGTCCACATAATGCCCAAACAACACACTATCAGGGCTGCCTTCATATGAAGTCATATTGTCCCATCAGAACTACCATTCAACAGTTGATTATGTTTTTTATGAAAGTAATCATGCTATGTAGGAAAGCAGGAGAGGCATATATATGGAAATAATCTGGAAAATCAAGACCTGTAGACTTGTTTCTGACATGATAAAAAGTAAAAAGTATCGCCATTTAATCAGAGCTACAGTAGCTTTGTGATAATAAGCATAAGTGAAGTTAGAGTTCTGAGGAAATGCCAGATGCAAAACACACTTCAAAGGTGCAGAGAAATTATACATTAATATTTTTTACATTTTACTTATTTAGCTGACGCTTTTATCCAAATTGACTTAAAATTGTTATATATGTCAGAGGTCACATCTCTGGAGAAGGTAACCCATTTTGTTCAGGGCGCAGTGGTGGATGTATCGCAGTGGGATTTGAAACCAGGTTTCTCACACCAAAGGCATGTGTCTTTACTCTTTACTGAGTTGGTGCACAGTTAGTTGGAGTATACTAAAACAAAGTAGCCAGAAATATTTTGTTATAAGCAAATACTAGTGAAAATATTCAATATTTACTGCAGTGCTTATGCTTTTTGTCAGTTTACACACACAATCTAATTATTAATAATTATTTTGATTTGCTTGAAAAGAGAATAGTAACGTGTGTGAAGTGCTTTATTGGATGGCATCTATAAGTCATCTATTTTAACAGAAACAGTGGCTTTAGGGTTCGGGTTGCGGCAGACAGGCAGTTATTTTAAATGGAATGAAGCCCACCCACGGCACTCTCATGACAGTAGTGGAACACGCCCCACCCTCCGGTCCAGTTGGTGACAGTAATGTGCGCATGCGCATGTGTATGACTGCGCGGTGCTTTTGTAGTTCACAACAGTGTTGCCAAGTCCGCTTATTATAAGCGACTTTGGGCTTGTTTTTTTGTAAAGTCGCTTACAAATATTGATGGTCGCGGGTCGCGGTTTTTTTTGGGCTTGTTACTTAAGTGTAGTTGCATATTGGGCCTGTTCCCAGCTTGTCCTTGCCGGTGTAACACCAAATTCTGTGACCATCGTATTTTTTGACTGTAGGGGGCGCTGTTGCCACTGGCACAAGGGGTCACATATTCTGACAGCTGTTGTCAGAATATGTGACCCTACTGTAACTTGGCAGAAATCACCTGTAACAACAGCCAAACCATTTCAGGTGACTTGTTTTATCTTCATGTGTATAGACAAGAAACAATAATCACTCTGGTCAACATCTGGTCTTAGGCACAAAGGGTCACATATTCTGACAACAGCTGTCAAAATATGTGACCCCTTGTGCCTAAGACCAGATGTTGACCAAAGTGATTTTTTTTTTGTCTATACATAAAGTATGAAGATAAAATAAGTCACCTGTAATGGTTTGGTTGTTGTGACAGGGGAATTTTGAAATGTTCAAATATATATGAATTTGTTTATGGGGACAATTTACAATGAGTTCACAATCAAATTATTACTTGGTTATTGATCATTTCCTTCCACAGCAAGTGTTTTTTCACTTAATATATGTCTATAGATAGATAGATAGATAGATATACAGACATGAGATATAGGCTGTATTGCATTTTGAATGACTAGTGTCTAATCGTAAATCTAAATAAAGAACTAAGATATATACGTGTCTGTGTGTGCGTGTGTTGTGTGTGCGTGTTTATTCTGTTGGCTCCTAATAAACATCACAGAGTAGACTTAATCATGAGGATGCGGTTGAAATAAATAATAATAAAACTACGTCAGCAGCATGAGGCCATTACCTAATCTACAAGAGCTGTGGAAGGAAATGATCAATAACCAAGTAATAATTTGATTGTGAACTCATTGTAAATTGTCCCCATAAACAAATTCATATTTGAACATTTCAAAATCCACCTGTCACAACAACCAAACCATTATAGGTGACTTATTTTATCTTCATACTTTATGTATAGACAAAAAAAAAATCACTTTGGTCAACATCTGGTCTTAGGCACAAGGGGTCACATATTTTGACAGCTGTTGTCAGAATATGTGACCCTTTGTGCCTAAGACCAGATGTTGACCAGAGTGATTATTGTTTCTTGTCTGTACACATGAAGATAAAACAAGTCACCTGAAAGGGTTTGGCTGTTGTTACAGGTGATTTCTGCCAAGTTACAGTAGGGTCACATATTCTGACAACAGCTGTCAGAATATGTGACCCCTTGTGCCAGTGGCAACAGCGCCCCCTACAGTCACAAAATACGATGGTCACAGAATTTGGTGTTACACCTGTACCCTCGGTCCCGCCCATTTCCCCATAAACACTATAGACAGCATCGTTATTTCCCGCCCACTTCCTGCTTCTAATTGGCTCTGACCCAGATGGCAACGAGTACAAGCCAATCAGAGGCAGAGCAGGGCAGTCTGTTGGTTTCTGGTTAGGAAAATGCGCGAGTAGCAATTAATGGTGAGTGGGCTATAGGAGAGTTTTTGGAGGAATAAATGCCCGGGATAAAGTGGGCGAAATACGGGAAGGAATATAACAAAGACTGGGAGAAAGAGAAAGGAGTAAAACAATGGATTCAACCCGTCGTGGGGAAAAACTCAAAATCACTGTGAATAAGTGTCTATTTGATATCCCATCAGTTTTCTAATGTTAAATAATGTTAAAAGGTGGTTTAACTCCCCTGTGGTGATTGTCTTGAAGTCCAGGGGGAGAAAATAAATAAACTAGCCTACCGTGTGTACAGTTTACCAATCTACACACAGTTTTATTTATTTTTCTTTTCCAGGATCTTAGGGGGGCTCCGTAGAAAAAGTCGCTTGTTTTCGGCTTGTTTTCACAGGCCTGGTTGCGTATTTGTCTCGCGAGATCTGGCAACACTGGTTCACAAGTAGGTAGTTCGCTCTGTGGTCTTCCTGCGCGGCTTTCTGTGACGTTAACGTTACATTTGACTGTTTCAAATGAACAAAACAAATTAAACAATGTCATAAACAAAATATATTCAGAGATTTTACGACGGTAAAACAGCCACAATCCAGTAAGAAACATTGCTGGAGGAAGAGTATTTTTCAGAACGAGGACATGTGTTGCGACGTGAAGGAGGAGTGGGGCGCCATTGAAGGATTGGAGCAGCACTGAACACATTTCACGTAAGTGTTTTAATTAACAAAATGATTTCTATTCACTAACCAACATATTCGGTTCTTTAAAGAAGCGGTAGCCAAAGATTTACAGAACTGTATACGGTAATAATGCTAAAAGATGCAAAACGAACTCCTTCCAAGTTAAGCTAACATTAGCTTAATTAGCTTATCAAAAGTGACATACACTTGTAACTTTACGGTTTGGAAGTTCTGCAAAGCATAATTTTCTTGGTTTATTTTTCATGTTAAAATTCATATAATGCATCTTGCAAAACATTAGATTTCACTGTGGACATGTCGAAGGCTATTCTGCTTTTATGACCGTGGGAGCACTTCAAAAGCATATGTCGGCCCATGTTAACAGGCATCCAGTTAAACCAAAGCCACAAACACATGGACAGAAGGCTTAAGCTGCATGTTAGCTATCTCATTGTTATTTAAATATTTTGATTATATCTTAACTAATCTAATATGAATTAATATATTACAATGACATAGCAAATTCATATCTCGTTATTGATGTTTAGCTATACTTTTTGTTCTGTGCTTATATGCAGACTCAAGAAGACCCAGCCAGCCACCTGTTCACCTGAGGGAGAAAGCCCAGTCTTCAGCCCAGTCTTCAGCCCAGTCTTCAGCCCTGTCTTCAGCCCTGTCTTCAGCCCAGTCTTCAGCCCTGTCTTCAGCCCTGTCAAATAACCATTCCATGTGGCAGCAGCATGTGGGTGGACAAGTTCCAGGCGCCATGGGAAAAAATGAGGCCCTCTCTTATAAGAGACATTGCTGCTGGTAAGAGGCCTTCTATAACTTCATCTTGAACAGCTGTTATAAAGGTTACTTATTTGTTGTGAACAGAGTTCAATATTTAATCCTCCATAATTCCATTTTCATCTTGTTGCCACATAGGAGTCATCTTGGGTTTTATCAGATACAGTTAATATAAAAGGCTGACTGAAATTCCAAATTTTTTAGCTGCTTTCAGAATTTTATGAAATGTCATGAAGTCACAAATATACAACTCTGCGAAAGCTTTTATTTTATAACAGTGATGACTAGGGCTGGACAATAGGGCCAATATTTATATCATAATATATTCTGTAATTTAGTCAATATGATTTAATTCCGATATTGATATGAACAATATAAAAGCTTCTTTAAAAACTTGCCAAAAATGCCCACAATGGATGTCTGTGGCTACAAACTTAACAAAATAATTTGACATGTCTATAAAACTATATTATAATTTAGAAATAAAAACGGTACAGATAAATTAATGTTCACCTTTTATTTGTATGTAGCCTTTATACAATCAAGAAATGTGAAATCACTGTCAAACATAAAACTCTCAATTTGGAAATATTAAAAGCTTTGACTTTAAACGACAACATAGACTGATTATATGTGTTTCCCATGAATGACCAAGACTATGGTAGAGTCTAATTTGTTCCATCACAGTTTGAAACATTTTCACGTGTAGCTCGTTTAGTAGTTCTGTTAACATTCATTTTGGGGGGTCGGTGAGGTAGTGCATGAGACACATGACTTTGGTGTAAGAGACCTGTGTTCTATTCTCACTGCAACAAATCCATTGTGGCCTTGAGCAAGTTACTTAGTTTAGGGTTGGGTACTGAAACGCTGACAGGAGTGGACCCGGTGGGGTCTTTGGCTGCTGTAGCCCATCACTTTTTAAGGTTGTGCGTTCAGAGATGATATTCTGCATACCTTGATTACGGTTACGATTCAATTTCAATGATGGCCTCCGATAATTATGAAAACAAAATAGTTGAGGTAAAACGATTATTGTGCCACACTCAGGTTCGCAATATTCTTTCTTTTCCATTTGAATTATATCCAAGGAAATCCACTGTTAAAAATACAAGTTTTAAAAAAGGTTAAATAAATGGATGATGTTTCCAAAGTCAATAAGTAATTGTCTTAAATAATCGTGATCTCAATATTGACCAAAAATAATTATGATTAGGATTTTTGCCATAATCGAGCAGCCCTAACCTTGGTTGTAATGAGTGGTTATTTGAGTTAATGTTGCCTTTCTACCATCTCTAACCAGTCTGCCCACTCTTCTCTGAAATCAATATGATATTTTGTACAATATATGAACACACACTGAATATGTATTCCCTTTTCAGGATGTTGGAGACATACCAGGAGGAAGTGGCTCTGGGGGCAGTGGTCAATGAGAAGCAAGTACCTTCAGGAATTACCTTTTTCAAACTCCCCACATGTCATTCATACTCAACCATTTGTATGTGTCATAGACTGAGGATTTTGTTTGCCGTTAATTATGCTTTCTAATTTACCTTAAAAAGCTTAGTGGTTACTTAATGTCATTCAGAGGTTTTGTAGTATAAAGTCAGAAGAGTAACTGGCATATAAATTGATTTATTAAGACTGCCCTAAATGTTTCATATGTTGTACAGTGTGCTATGAATGGTACAAACTATTTAACAAGATACAGTGGGTACGGAAAGTATTCAGACCCCTTTAAATTTTTCACTCTTTGTTTCATTGCAGCCATTTTCCAAAAATCAAAAAAGTTCATTTTATTTCTCAGTAATGTACACTCAGCACCCCATCTTGGACAGAAAAAAACAGAAATGTAGAAATTTTTGCAAATTTATTAAAAAACAAAAACTGAAATATCACATGGTCATAAGTATTCAGACCCTTTGCCGTGACCCTCATATGTACCTCAGGTGCTGTCTATTTCTTCTGATCATCCTTGAGATGGTTCTACACCTTCATTGGAGTCCAGCTGTGTTTGATTATACTGATTGGACTTGATTAGGAAAGCCACACACCTGTCTATATAAGACCTTACAGCTCACAGTGCATGTCAGAGCAAATGACAATCATGAGGTCAAAGGAACTGCCTGAGGAGCTCAGAGACAGAATTGTGGCAAGGCACAGATCTGGTCAAGGTTACAAAAAAATTTCTGCTGCACTTAAGGTTCCTAAGAGCACAGTGGCCTCCATAATCCTCAAATGGAAGACGTTTGGGACGACCAGAACCCGTCCTAGAGCTGGCCGTCCGGCCAAACTGAGCTATCGGGGGAGAAGAGCCTTGGTGAGAGAGGCAAAGAAGAACCCAATGGTCACTGTGGCTAAGCTCCAGAGATGCAGTCGGGAGATGGGAGAAAGTTGTAGTAAGTCAACCATCACTGCAGCAATCCACCAGTCGGGGCTTTATGGCAGAGTGGCCCGAAGGAAGCCTCTCCTCAGTGCAAGACACATGAAAGCCCGCATGGAGTTTGCTAAAAAACACCTGAAGGACTCCAAGATGGTGATAAATAAAATCCTCTGGTCTGATGAGACCAAGATAGAACTTTTTGGCCTTAATTCTAAGCGGTATGTGTGGAGAAAACCAGGCACTGCTCATCACCTGTCCAATACAGTCCCAACAGTGAAGCATGGTGGTGGCAGCATCATGCTGTGGGGGTGTTTTTCAGCTGCAGGGACAGGACGACTGGTTGCAATCGAGGGAAAGATGAATGCGGCCAAGTACAGGGATATCCTGGACGAAAACCTTTTCCAGAGTGCTCTGGACCTCAGACTGGGCCGAAGGTTTACCTTCCAACAAGACAATGACCCTAAGCACACCGCTAAAATAACGAAGGAGTGGCTTCACAACAACTCCGTGGCTGTTCTTGAATGGCCCAGCCAGAGCCCTGACTTAAACCCAATTGAGCATCTCTGGAGAGACCTGAAAATGACTGTCCACCAACGTTTACCATCCAACCTGACAGAACTGGAGAGGATCTGCAAGGAGGAATGGCAGAGGATACCCAAATCCAGATGTGAAAAACTTGTTGCATCTTTCCCAAAACGACTCATGGCTGTATTAGATCAAAAGGGTGCTTCTACTAAATACTGAACAAAGGGTCTGAATACTTATGACCATGTGATATTTCAGTTTTTGTTTTTTAATAAATTTGCAAAAATTTCTACATTTCTGTTTTTTTCTGTCCAAGATGGGGTGCTGAGTGTACATTACTGAGAAATAAAATGAACTTTTTGGATTTTTGGAAAATGCCTGCAATGAAACAAAGAGTGAAAAATTTAAAGGGGTCTGAATACTTTCCGTACCCACTGTATGTTAACATGTTCTGCTTGGGTTTTGTTTGGATCACATTCCTGTCTTTTTCCCTGCATTGATTTTCATTGATTTTGTATACCAACTTAATTGTGGACGTAACCAACTCTAAGTAACTCCAGCGCACACAGATATAAAAGCTGGCTTTAGAAAGTCATATAATATAAAATTGAATCAAAGTGAGGAAGTCTTATAATTGTACATGGTAGTTCACTGTATGGTACACCACAATTTTTTATTAGCCTTTCAGTCCTATCAAAGCAAAATGGCAACACTTTTCATTGCTTTATGTTGACCCAGTTGGGTTTGAAAGTAAATATCGGAAAACGTTATCAATAATGTAAATAAAATTTGATGTTTTTGTTTTATGAAGGATTTTAGTTGGACTTTTTTTATAGGGGGGTGGAAATGTTTAAGCTGAAATGTTTGACTTAAAAAGGGGCTGTATGATGCTGCATTTCAAGTCTTATATTGAAGTTTTGTGATCCCTGTATATTAGCTTCCGCTAGCTAGTTTTAGATGTAAACTCTAACATTAACATTAGTACAGATGCTTTGGACGGCTGGTTCAGAGGCAGCTTATAACAGCTGCTGCTGCAAGCTATTGTTAGCAACAGCTAGCATTTACAACAAGTAAAGCTATCTGTCCATCAGGAAACTTCATAAATCAGAGTTGAGGCAGAGCAGCCAGAGGACTTCAGAGTGAAAACCAGAAAATATGTATACCTTTTCTTCATAACCGTGAAAGCACTTTCTGTGTGACACACTGAACACGCTCCAACTCAATTCTGTCGTCCTGTGCTTTCTGGATGGACGGGGCCGATGGGGCAGCGCTGTTCCTGTGTTTTATGGGTGTGACCTGTGTGCTCAGCCAGCAGCCACATATAGGAAACTGGCTCAGTGTGTCGTCACACAGAGCCCAGACTAAAGAAAACTGCTGAAAACAATTCTGAACACTGGGTAATCAGATTTTTTTGTCTCACAGGGATTTCTTTTAAATATGTTTAGCTCAGTATTTGACACTTTGACCATGTTTAACATGAACATCTGGCATTGTAACATCATAGATATGACAGAAAAGCCTAAAAGGTGTCTTTTAACAAATAGTATAAATCAAAAGGGGTTTATGTTCGCTATTCTAACATAAATTAATAGTATATACTACTATACTGTAATATAAAATGTCAATGTGGAAATTTAAGTAAATTAACAAGCAAATCCATATAAAATTACTGAACGAATATCTTTTACTGTCAGTTGTCAGTAATTGCACCTACTTTTAGTCAAACCTTAATACTTAGATTTAGCTTTTAAATAACTCAAATATTTGTGAATATATGATACATTCTGATAGTGTTTTTACAGACTTATGTGAAAACAATACATTTTCTTTTTGTGTGTGTAATTACAGTGATTGTGGCTGTTTAAAATGACAAAAACTGTATTTTTACAGTTTAACACTGCTTATAGACAGTTTAAAAATGCTTATAGACATTTTACACTGACTAAAAAAGCAATTTTCCAAGGTATTTGTTTTCAAAATAATGAATTTTTCCATAATTTTACGAGGTATTCGTCAATTCACAAGTATTCTATGTAACATGACAGAAAAAAATACTTTTTGTTGCTGTTAACTACCACTAATTCTATCAACATTTAGCAGTGTTTTTACAGTATTAAACTTAAATTTAACAGTTTTATCTTATAAATAAAAAAATAATATTTGTGAAAATACAATGAATTTTGAATGTATTTTAAAAGTAATTTTATGTGAAAAAACATACATTTTCTGTAAAATAATGATAATGCTATGTTTATTCACAGTTACAGCTTTTTTATGTTATTTTACATTAGACATTTAAATTCACAGTTTTTTTTTGTAATTTATTGTTTTTTTTCTGTATTTAAAAAATACAGAAAAAAACTGTAAAATTAACAGGAAAAAGTATGTAAAATTACAGATTTTTTTTACAGTGTGG
>CM057242.1:2213273-2223273 GCA_029931835.1 Etheostoma nigrum
TACTCCGTCCACGGCGCCGACTTTGACATCACGCCGGGGGGCGTGGTCAGCCCCGCCCGTCGCCTGGACTACGAGCGGCCCAATCACGTCTACGAGTTCGTGGTGGTCGCCGTGGACGCGGGGACGCCCCCCCGCACCGGCACCGCCTCCGTCCGCATCCGGGTCTCCAACAGCAACGACGAGGCGCCCGTCTTCTCCCAGAGCGCGTAGGATCGACGCCATTTTTTATTTCCTACACTTTTCTCGCAGTTTTCTGTTTAACATCATCAGTTCTTCTAGGACTTCATGTGACTTTACACTGTCAACAAAAGAGGTCCAATACAGGTCCATTTTTGTTCCCTAAGGTACAAACTTAGCAAATGTTCCCTTAAAAGTACAAAAATGTATCTTGAAGGTACATTTCTGCACCTTCCGTTGTACAGTGTGTACTTTCTGAGGTGTAAGGTACATATTTGTACCTTTAAGGTACATTATTGATCCTCAAAGGTTTAATATTGTCCCTTAGAAGGTACAAACAGGCAGGGCTGTAGTCAAGACCACCTTAGTCGAGTCCAAGACAAGTCCAAGACCAGGACTAGTCGAGTCCAAGTCAAGACAGAGTCCAAAGAGGTTCGAGTCTGAGTCAAGACCGAGTCCAGGACAGAATAAAGGTCTTATGCATGACAGTATCAAGACAATCATTTTGGGTTTCTCTTTCCCTCCAATATTATTATCAACATAATAAAGACACCTGGACTCGGTCCAGACCAAAAGCCATATTGGGCCAGGCCAGTGGCCGAGACCGAGACAAGTCCGAGTGCCAATACTAGCGAGTCCGAGACAAGTCCAAGACCATAGAAAAACGGTCTCGAGTCCGGACTCGAGTCCAAGACCGGACTCGAGTACTACAGCCCTGCAAACAGCTAAGGTCCAAATGTGATCCTCTTATTCAAGGTACAACAATGTCCCTTTGAGGGTACCCCCCCAGGGACAAGCTTCTGTACCTTAAAGGTCCTGGTTTGTACTTTTATTTTGACAGTGTATGTAGTCTCTCTGTCTTTCTCTCTCTCTCTCTCTCTCTCTCTCTCTCAGTCCTGTCGCTGTCAGTGTCTCTCGCCCACAGAGTCAGACTGCTCATATTTTTAATTCTGGACCTATTTTTAACCCCACCGTTCCTCCTCCATCTGTCTTCACCTCTCCTTCACACCTTCTTACTTTGTCTTCACTTTCTTTCTGAACTTGTTTTTCCTTTTTTTTAATCCGCCCTTCTTCTGCCTTGTTTTCAGCTTTGTGACGTTCTCTTTTATAAAGTCTTTATTTAGCTTAAAGGGCAACTATTATATCACATTTACAGGATAATAGTTGTATTTGTACTAGAACATGTTTACATGCTTAAAAAAACACACCTCTCTTTATCTCTCTCTCTCTCTGTCTCTCTCTCCTTCTATTTATGTCTCTCTCTTCCTCTGTCTCTCTTTCTCTCCCTCTCTCTCTCTCCCTGTCTCTCTTTCTGTCTCTCCCTCTCTTCTCTCTCTCTCCCTCTATTTATGTCTCTCTCTCCCTCTGTTTCTCTTTCTCTCCCTCTCTCTCTCTCCCTGTCTCTCTTTCTGTCTCTCCCTCTCTTCTCTCTCTCTCCCTCTATTTATGTCTCTCTCTCCCTCTGTTTCTCTTTCTCTCCCTCTCTCTCTCTCCCTGTCTCTCTTTCTGTCTCTCCCTCTCTTCTCTCTCTCTCCTTCTATTTATGTCTCTCTCTCCCTCTGTCTCTCTTTCTCTCCCTCTCTCTCTCTCCCTGTCTCTCTTTCTGTCTCTCCCTCTCTTCTCTCTCTCTCCTTCTATTTATGTCTCTCTCTCCCTCTGTTTCTCTTTCTCTCCCACTCTCTCTCTCCCTGTCTCTCTTTCTGTCTCTCCCTCTCTTCTCTCTCTCTCCCTCTATTTATGTCTCTCTCTCCCTCTGTCTCTCTTTCTCTCTCTCTGTCTCTCTCCCTGTCTCTCTTTCCTCCCTCTGTCTCTCTCCTCCCTCTCTCTCTCTCTCTCTCTCCTCTCTCTCTGTCTCTCTCTCTCCTCCCTCCCTCTCTCTCTCTCTCTCTCTCTCCCTCTGTCTCTCTCTCTCTTCTCCCTCCCTCCCCTCTCTCTCTCTCTCTCTCTCTCTCCCAGTTATAAGACGTTCCTCAGTGAGGATGCCGGTCCAGACACGCTGGTCGCCATCGTTCACGCCAACGACCCGGACGGAGACGCCGTCTCTTACGCCATCACCGGCGGCAACGAGGACAGCAACTTCCAGCTGGACAACCAGAAAGGTGAGACAACATGGCCGTGTTCCGGCTGTTCTCATGAACCGTTAAAGCACCTTGATTGGTACATAAGGAGATAATGTTAGACTTTCACCCAGGAAACCAACACCCGGGGAGGGGGGGGGGAGTCGCTGGTTCAATCCCCGTTCGGACCAGAGTACACCCTCTCAGGGCGCTGGTCCAGCACTGGCAGCCCCCCCCCCACTCTGACATCTCTCCATATATACTATAAATTATTATTATTAAAAAGCAACGCTTGGTCAGGTGCCTTTGGCGTTTGTTAATCACGCAAAAAGTCTCCTTTATTGAGATAGATATATACAGTATATATAGGTTATATATCTGTTTGTGCATGGACGCATGTATGTGTGTGTGGCAGAGCAGTGGAGCATTGCATGCTGGGTGATAAGGTGGCACAGAGGCGCTTGGTCGGGACTCTTGGCGTCTCTTTTTGAGATATATATATATATTTAAGTGTCTAAATTGAACTCTCATCGCCGCATGACATGCAGCTTATGACTCACACACAGTCACCTTTCGCCCTCGCCCGCCTTCGCCCAGCTCAAGAACATCTGGACCTCCAGAGAGCTGTCAGTGACCACCAAGATTCGAATATTCAACTCCAACGTAAAGTCAGTCTTACTGTATGGGGCAGAGACCTGGAGGATGAACAAGACCACCATCAGAAAAGCCCAGACCTTCATCAACACCTGCCTCAGAAGAATTCTCCAGATCCGATGGCCTGACACCATCAGTAATGCCAACCTCAGGGAAAGGACGTGCCAACTCCATGCCGAAGAAGAAATCAGGAAGAGGAGATGGGGCTGGATAGGGCATACCCTACGAAAACCACCAACCAGCATCACTAGGCAGGCGTTGCGGTGGAACCCACAAGGCAAGCGGGAGAGAGGTCGGCCAAGAAACACCTGGCGACGCGACCTTGAGGCTGACACCACCAAGATGAGCTACACCTGGAACCAGTTAGAGAAAATGGCCCAGGACAGAGGACTCTGGAGAGCTGTTGTTGTTGTTGACGGCCCATACCCTGGTAGGGGTGACGGGCAGTAAGTAAGTAAGACAGTCACCTTTGCCAAGCTAAATTTCGGAGGATATCATACAAACCGTTTTCTTTTTAATTCGTTACAAACATGAAGGCAACGATCCCGCCGGACGCGGATATTTCCTGTAGTGAGCGATGCCTTCCTGGCGTTGAGTTACACATGCATGAATGCATGAATAAATAAGTATTCACATAAAGTGTGTGTGTGTGTGTTCGTGTGTGTTCTTGTGTGTGTGTGCGTGTGTGTAAGTCAGACTTTTTGATGATAAACTCCATGTGCAGCAGCGTGATGCGCCGTCGTGTTTTGCATGTTTATCTCTTAATGTGCGTGTGTGTGTGTGTGTGTGTGTGTGTGTGTGTATGTGTGTGTGTGTGTGTGTGTGTGTGTGTGTGTGTCTCTCTAAGCCTCTGTGCCACCTTATCACCCAGCATGCAATGCTCCACTGCTCTGCCACACACACACATACATGCGTCCATGCACAAACAGATATAAGCATGAGCATTTGCACATAAATGATATATTAAGACTCTCTTACACACACACACACACACACACACACACACACACACACACACACACACACACACAGACGCCCCAGATGGCCTTTGGCTCTCTCGGCTGTTCTGCTTTGTCACTTCAAAGCGTTGTGAAGTATTTTCATGTAGATGTGTTCGCTCCGTGTCTCCATTCATGTTGCTACCAAAGCTGCTTATTTGTCTGCTTGTTTGTTTGCTCCGCTGCTCTGTTATGTTAATGCAGAAGTGATTGTTAGCGCCCAAAAGTCTGACATTTGTTTTTAGGCCTCAGATAGAGTAGTGTGATGTTTTTTTGCATGCTGAAACACAGCCGAGACTGTGTTTAATATTTGAACTCAACATGTGTTTGACACCCGACGTCACATGAACAGCTGACACAACTAATCACTTATCAATTGACGAGGTGCTGACTAATTGTTTGAGTACGTTTTTAAGAAACTATGGCTTAAAACGGACTGGTTCCAGCGTCTCAGATGTGAAGATAATCTGGTTTTCTTGGTCATTTACGTCAATTAATTTAACATCTCGAGATATGACAAAACAAGAAATTTGAAGATGGACGATCAGAACTTGTGATGTGCATTTTTCATAATTTGCTGACATTGTAAAAAACCTTAAACATTTAAGAAAATCAGCAATACTTTGATCAACAATGAAATTAAACGTCTTCTGAAGCCCTTTTAGTCTTCATGTTGGATAGTCCAGGCCCAATTTCAGATGTTTTATAGGAGTCCAATTCCCTAATTTATGCTTCATGTGTCATGGGCGGATTGTATATCAAGCTTTAATATCAAAAACATGTTTAAATTAAAGAGGCATGAGATGAATTGAAATCTAAAGGGTTGTAACTAGTGCTGTTAGTTCAGTTTTTTTATCTCAAGATTAATGTTCTTTTTTGGTTTAGCAAACTTTGTAGTTTTTTCACATGCTGTTGCAACAACTAGTAACGTTAGAAAAACTACAACACCCACCAGCTCTAGCTAGAGTTATGTTTTGAGTGGATGCCGAGTGCAAGACGCCGAAATGGTCGGCGATAAGATTCTGGATGGAAAGATTGTAAAAGTTGCCAAATGTTGCACTGACAAGACCAAAGTGATCTGTGATTGGTCGTTGTGAACTGAGCTGTCATCGCAGCACGTCCAGTCTGAAATACCAAGCACACAGCTGATGCCAATTCAATGAAGTAGTGTACCTGTATCTAGAGGGGGAAACGCCAGAGCAGGGGGGAATGAGAGGGGGAAACGCCAGAGCAGGGGGGAATGAGAGGGGGAAACGCCAGAGCAAGGGGGAATGAGAGGGGGAAACGTCAGAGCAGGGGGAATGAGACGGGGAAACGTCAGAGCAGGGGGAATGAGAGGGGGAAACGCCAGAGCAGGGGGAAATGAGAGGGGGAAACCCCAGATCAGGGGGGAATGAGAGGGGGAAACGCCAGAGCAAGGGGGAATGAGAGGGGGAAACGCCAGAGCAGGGGGGAATGCGAGGGGGAAACGTCAGAGCAGGGGGAATGAGAGGGGGAAACGCCAGAGCAGGGGGAATGAGAGGGGGAAACGCCAGAGCAAGGGGGAATGAGAGGGGAAACGCCAGAGCAGGGGGAAATGAGAGGGGGAAACGCCAGAGCAAGGGGGAATGAGAGGGGGAAACGCCAGAGCAGGGGGAATGAGAGGGGGAAACCCCAGATCAGGGGGGAATGAGAGGGGAAACACCAGAGCAAGGGGGAATGAGAGGGGAAACGCCAGAACAGGGGGGAATGCGAGGGGTAAATGCCAGAGCAGGGGGAATGAGAGGGGGAAACGCCAGAGCAGGGGGGAATGAGAGGGGGAAACGTCAGAGCAGGGGGAATGAGAGGGGGAAACGCCAGAGCAGGGGGAAATGAGAGGGGGAAACGCCCAGATCAGGGGGGAATGAGAGGGGGAAACGTCAGAGCAGGGGGAATGAGAGGGGGAAACGCCAGAGCAGGGGGAAATGAGAGGGGGAAACCCCAGATCAGGGGGGAATGAGAGGGGGAAACGCCAGAGCAAGGGGGAATGAGATGGGGAAACGCCAGAGCAGGGGGGAATGCGAGGGGTAAATGCCAGAGCAGGGGGAATGAGAGGGGGAAACGCCAGAGCAGGGGGGAATGCGAGGGGTAAATGCCAGAGCAGGGGGAATGAGAGGGGGAAACGCCAGAGCAGGGGGGAATGAGAGGGGGAAACGTCAGAGCAGGGGGAAATGAGAGGGGGAAACCCCAGATCAGGGGGGAATGAGTGGGGGAAACGCCAGAGCAAGGGGGAATGAGAGGGGGAAACGCCAGAGCAGGGGGGAATGCGAGGGGTAAATGCCAGAGCAGGGGGAATGAGAGGGGGAAACACCAGATCAGGGGGGAATGAGAGGGGAAAACGTCAGAGCAGGGGGAATGAGAGGGGGAAATGCTACTGCAGGGGGAATGAGAGGGGGAAACACCAGAGCAGGGGGAATGAGAGGGGGAAACGCCAGAGCAGGGGGGAATGAGAGGGGGAAATGCTACTGCAGGGGGAATGAGAGGGGGAAACACCAGAGCAGGGGGAATGAGAGGGGGAAACGCCAGAGCAGAAGTTATTTGTTTCAATCCAAAATGTAGCAATATAAGTAAGTTTGAGATTAGAAATCTAACCTCTACACCTCTGTGTGTGTGTGTGTGTGTGTGTGTGTGTGTGTGTGTGTGTGTGTGTGTATGTGTGTGTGTGTGTAGGCATCATCAAGCTGCGGAGGAGCCCCCCTCCGAGGCTCCGGGGGCCGCAGTACGTTCTCAACATCACCGCCACCGACGACAACGCGTCCGGCGGACCGTACCCGCTCAGCAGCTCGGCCCAGGTCATCGTAGGAATCAACGACATCAACAACAACAAACCCATCTTCCAGGAGGTGAGAGGAGCACCTGGGGGCGGGGGGGCTAGCTGCCTGTCCCCTGAACTCACTATAAAAAAAACATAACCTCACTATCCGCTAGCTGCCTGTCCCCTAAACACACTATAAAAAACATCTCCTCACTATCCGCTAGCTGCCTGTCCCCTAAACACACTATAAAAAACATCTCCTCACTATCTGCTAGCTGCCTGTCCCCTAAACACACTATAAAAAAAACATAACCTCACTATCTGCTAGCTGCCTGTCCCCTAAACACACTATAAAAAACATCTCCTCACTATCTGCTAGCTGCCTGTCCCCTAAACACACTATAAAAAAACATCTCACTATCCGCTAGCTGCCTGTCCCCAGAACACACTGTAAAAAACATCTCCTCACTATTTGCTAGCTGCCTGTCCCAAGAACACACTGTAAAAAACATCTCACTATCTGCTAGCTGCCTATCCCCAGAACACACTGTAAAAAACATCTCCTCACTATCTGCTAGCTGCCTGTCCCCTAAACACACTATAAAAAAACATCTCACTATCTGCTAGCTGCCTGTCCCCAGAACACAATGTAAGAAATATCTCCTCGCTATCTGCTAGCTGCCTGTCCCAGAACACACTGTAAGAAATATCTCCTCACTATCTGCTAGCTGCCTGTCCCCAGAACACACTGTAAAAAACGCAATCTCTGTAGACAGCCCAGGCTCCACTAACATCAACAAAAACAAACTGCGCCAACCTGCACCATTAACAGTGGGGAGAGAGAGGACGGGATGAGTAGGGGAGGAGGGGCGAGCTAGCCTTGTTTTTCTTAAAAAAACTTTGAATGTCAACAAGAAGTAACGTCACCGGACATCGCTTAGAGCACCTTAAAGGAAGGAGATTGAACCCTGAGCTTCTGGCTGTGCTGTTTCTGCTCTCAGTGTCACAACTACAGTCTGAACGCCGTGGTCCTGGAGAACCAGCCGCCGGGGACGTTTGTCCTGCGCGTCCAGGCCCACGACGCCGACATGGGCGTCAACGGAGAGGTCAAATACGGCATCATGCACAGAGACGGAGTGTCGTCCGGGTTCGACATCGATCCTGACACCGGTGAGTTCCACGCCACGGCTTGGCTATTAAGCCCTGTTTGCCGTTTTATGAGAAACAACGGCGTCTGTCACTGCCCGATGTGAGTGCAGATTTGAGTCGCGGATGCTCCGATTTAAGCTGTTTACGACATAACTGTCATACTGAAATTTGTGAAATTCATAAAATAATAAACTTTTCTCATTACAAACAATAAATGAAGATGGAAATCATTTCAAAAACGTTTTAGCTATCTATGGTTGTTTGGTTGCTAACATTAGCTCACAGTGTGTAGTGCTTACAGTGTATTCAGGGGACAGGCAGCTAGCAAATAGTGAGATGTTTTTTTACAGTGTGTTCAGGGGACAGGCAGCTAGCGGATAGTGAGATGTTTTTTATAGTGTGTTCAGGGGACAGGTAGCTAGCACATAGTGAAGAGATGTTTTTTACAGTGTGTTCTGGGGACAGGCAGCTAGCAGATAGTGAGATATTCTTTATAGTGTGTTCAGGGGACAGGCAGCTAGCGGATAGTGAGATGTTTTTTATAGTGTGTTCAGGGGACAGGCAGCTAGCGGATAGTGAGATGTTTTTTATAGTGTGTTCAGGGGACAGGCAGCTAGCGGATAGTGAGATGTTTTTTATAGTGTGTTCAGGGGACAGGCAGCTAGCAGATAGTGAGAGATGTTTTTTACAGTGTGTTCTGGGGACAGGCAGCTAGCGGATAGTGAGATGTTTTTTATAGTGTGTTCAGGGGACAGGCAGCTAGCAGATAGTGAGATGTTTTTTATAGTGTGTTCAGGGGACAGGCAGCTAGCGGATAGTGAGATGTTTTTTATAGTGTGTTCAGGGGACAGGTAGCTAGCACATAGTGAAGAGATGTTTTTTACAGTGTGTTCTGGGGACAGGCAGCTAGCAGATAGTGAGATATTCTTTATAGTGTGTTCAGGGGACAGGCAGCTAGCGGATAGTGAGATGTTTTTTATAGTGTGTTCTAGGGGACAGGCAGCTAGCGGATAGTGAGATGTTTTTTATAGTGTGTTCAGGGGACAGGCAGCTAGCGGATAGTGAGATGTTTTTTATAGTGTGTTCTAAGGACAGGCAGCTAGCGGATAGTGAGATGTTTTTTATAGTGTGTTCAGGGGACAGGCAGCTAGCGGAGAGTGAGATGTTTTTTATAGTGTGTTCAGGGGACAGGCAGCTAGCAGATAGTGAAGAGATGTTTTTACAGTGTTTGGTTGCTAACGTTAGCTCAAAACACCATTCAACTGACAGCCTTTGTTGTGTTTGATGCTAACTTGTAGCTAAGCTAGCAGTGAACCAACTTGGTTAAGTAGGTCCATTATTACTGTGTTGACGCTACAGAAGTCTCTCGTTAGCATCTTATATGCTACTTGTCGCAAAGTGACGCATGAATCTGAATCGAATCTGCCCTCGACTCACATCTTGGAGTGACACCGTCCCTTCCTTTGTTGGTCAGGTGTGATTGCCTCGACGGTGAGTTTCGACCGGGAGCGCCAGAGGGAGTACACGCTGTCGGTGACGGCCACGGATCAGGCCGAGGAGCCGCTCATCGGGATCTGTCAGATCACCGTCGTCATTGGCGACCAGAACGACAACGACCCCAAGTTTGAAAACAGCCGCTACCAGTGTGAGTGTCTGTGTAGTACTGCTAAGATTACTGCAAATACCAGTGTGAGTGTCTGTGTAGTACTGCTAAGATTACTGCAAATACCAGTGTGTGTCTGTGTAGTACTGCTAAGAACACTGGAAATACCAGTGTGAGTTTCTGTGAAGTACTGCTAAGATTACTGCAAATACCAGTGTGTGTCTGTGTAGTACTGCTAAGATTACTGCAAATACCAGTGTGTGTGTCTGTGTAGTACTGCTAAGATTACTGCAAATACCAGTGTAAGTGTCTGTGTAGTACTGCTAGGACTACTGCAAATACCAGTGTGAGTGTCTGTGTAGTACTGCTAAGATTACTGCAAATACCAGTGTAAGTGTCTGTGTAGTACTGCTAGGACTACTGCAAATACCAGTGTGTGTCTGTGTAGTACTGCTAAGATTACTGCAAATACCAGTGTGTGTGTCTGTGTAGCACTGCTAAGATTACTGCAAATACCAGTGTGTGTCTGTGTAGTACTGCTAAGATTACTGCAAATACCAGTGTGTGTGTCTGTGTAGTACTGCTAAGA
>CM057242.1:2228273-2235773 GCA_029931835.1 Etheostoma nigrum
AACTCGAACACATCCGGCAGGGTAAATAGATTTTACATCATGACTGTATCTGCTATGCTTGCTCTCTTCTTTGCTCTGCATCTCGGGTGGAAAAGCGCTGTATCAGTAAGGGTTGAAATGAATAATTTAAAAAAGTATTTTCCCCGAAAGTGGCCACAATTGGAGTAACGTGCGAAACGCTAACTCCAGTCAGCCCGGCAGCAGTTTGTGTACTAGACCTCTACTTTGACTCTCTAGTTCGATTTCATCGCCTGAACACAGTTTTCAAATCTCTACACACGTATCCCACGACTTTAACCACAATGTGCACAACACTGTGGATTTACAGCACTTTGTTCAGATACTAACACACTGCTGTCACAACTGTTAACTAGAGCCCGACCGATATGTCGGCGGGCCGATATTACCAGCCGATATTGGTCATATCCCGATCTATCGGTATTGGCATTTAAATGAGTATTAAAAAAATAAAAACGGACGGTCAACCATGTTATGAGTGATGGCGTTGCATAGTCTGTCCACCAGAGGACGCTCTACAACGTCCCTGTTAGTGATGGCGTTGCATAGTCTGTCCACCAGAGGACGCTCTACAACGTCCCTGTTAGTGATGGCGTTGCATAGTCTGTCCACCAGAGGACGCTCTACAACGTTCCTGTTAGTGATGGCGTTGCATAGTCTGTCCACCAGAGGACGCTCTACAACGTCCCTGTTAGTGATGGCGTTGCATAGTCTGTCCACCAGAGGACGCACTACAACGTCCCTGTTAGTGATGGCGTTGCATAGTCTGTCCACCAGAGGACGCACTACAACGTCCCTGTTAGTGATGGCGTTGCATAGTCTGTCCACCAGAGGACGCTCTACAACGTCCCTGTTAGTGATGGCGTTGCATAGTCTGTCCACCAGAGGACGCACTACAACGTCCCTGTTAGTGATGGCGTTGCATAGTCTGTCCACCAGAGGACGCTCTACAACGTCCCTGTTAGTGATGGCGTTGCATAGTCTGTCCACCAAAGGACGCACTACAACGTCCCTGTTAGTGATGGCGTTGCATAGTCTGTCCACCAGAGGACGCTCTACAACGTCCCTGTTAGTGATGGCGTTGCATAGTCTGTCCACCAGAGGACGCTCTACAACGACCCTGTTAGTGATGGCGTTGCATAGTCTGTCCACCAGAGGATGCTCTACAACGTCCCTGTTAGTGATGGCGTTGCATAGTCTGTCCACCAGAGGACGCACTACAACGTCCCTGTTAGTGATGGCGTTGCATAGTCTGTCCACCAGAGGACGCTCTACAACGTCCCTGTTAGTGATGGCGTTGCATAGTCTGTCCACCAAAGGACGCACTACAACGTCCCTGTTAGTGATGGCGTTGCATAGTCTGTCCACCAGAGGACGCTCTACAACGTCCCTGTTAGTGATGGCGTTGCATAGTCTGTCCACCAGAGGACGCTCTACAACGACCCTGTTAGTGATGGCGTTGCATAGTCTGTCCACCAGAGGACGCTCTACAACGACCCTGTTAGTGATGGCGTTGCATAGTCTGTCCACCAGAGGATGCTCTACAACGTCCCTGTTAGTGGTGGATGCTCTACAAAGAATGAGTTTTGAGTGTGAACTGTTCAGCTCAGGTGACTGTTGGTAGTCAGACTGGAGGTAGAGTTTTGAACATGTAGCTCCAGTTGTGACTACCGTTGTTTAGCAATCGGGAACAAACTGTAAGCAAGACACAACACGAAGCAAGTTACAGTGTAACATGCAATTGCTGTTTTTGCCACTAATAGGCTCAGATTATTACTCTACGTGTCTGACAACATTATGAAAAGGATCCCTACAGAGATAGACCTTTCTGTTAAAGATCTCATGTCTCATGACATGGTGCTCTTTGGCTGCTTTTATATAGACCTTGGTGGTCCCCTAATACTGTATTTGAAGTCTCTTTATATAGACCTTAGTGGTCCCTAATACTGTATCTGAAGTCTCTTTTATATAGACCTTAGTGGTCCCTAATACTGTATCTGAAGTCTCTTTTATATAGACCTTAGCGGTCCCTAATGCTGTATCTGAAGTCTCTTTATATAGACCTTAGTGGTCCCCTAATACTGTATCTGAAGTCTCTTTTATATAGACCTTAGTGGTCCCCTAATACTGTATCTGAAGTCTCTTTTATATAGACCTTAGTGGTCCCCTAATACTGTATCTGAAGTCTCTTTTATATAGACCTTAGTGGTCCCCTAATGCTGTATCTGAAGTCTCTTTTATATAGACCTTAGTGGTCCCCTAATACTGTATCTGAAGTCTCTTTTATATAGACCTTAGTGGTCCCCTAATACTGTATCTGAAGTCTCTTTATATAGACCTTAGTGGTCCCTAATACTGTATCTGAAGTCTCTTTATATAGACCTTAGTGGTCCCCTAATACTGTATTTGAAGTCTCTTTTATATAGACCTTAGCGGTCCCTAATACTGTATCTGAAGTCTCTTTATATAGACCTTAGTGGTCCCCTAATACTGTATCTGAAGTCTCTTTTATATAGACCTTAGTGGTCCCTAATACTGTATCTGAAGTCTCTTTTATATAGACCTTAGTGGTCCCCTAATACTGTATCTGAAGTCTCTTTTATATAGACCTTAGTGGTCCCTAATACTGTGTCTGAAGTCTCTTTTATATAGACCTTAGTGGTCCCTAATACTGTATCTGAAGTCTCTTTTATATAGACCTTAGTGGTCCCTAATACTGTATCTGAAGTCTCTTTCTCTGGGACGCTCATTAGACTCAGCAGGGTCTGACGGGAATATTCAGATGAAATGTTTCCAGAGACCCACATGTGTCAAAAGGACATTATTACTGACATAACGCTTGAAAAGCAGCATTTCAGAGGGAGCTCCTCTCTGCGCTGTTGTTTCCGCCGACCGGCCTCATCACCGTCAGCAGGATTATGCTCATACGTTTTTAAAAATGCATCTGTTGACGTTTGCAGAGCGAGACCCAGAACCGACAAACTGAGGAGACACGCTGCTGAGATGACACTTATTATAATATCTGCTTACCATCACAGAACATGATGTCTCACTGGGTTCACGCACATGTATCCATATATCCATGGATACTGCATGTAACCATGTAGTATCCATGGATACTGCATGTAACCATGTAGTATCCATGTATACTGCATGTAACCATGTAGTATCCATGGATACTGCATGTAACCATGTAGTATCCATGCATACTGCATGTAACCATGTAGTATCCATGTATACTGCATGTAACCATGTAGTATACATGGATACTGCATGTAACCATGTAGTATCCATGGATACTGCATGTAACCATGTAGTAGCCATGGATACTGCATGTAACCATGTAGTAGCCATGGATACTGCATGTAACCATGTAGTATCCATGGATACTGCATGTAACCATGTTGTATCCATGGATACTGCATGTAACCATGTAGTATCCATGGATACTGCATGTAACCATGTAGTAGCCATGGATACTGCATGTAACCATGTTGTATCCATGGATACTGCATGTAACCATGTAGTATCCATGGATACTGCATGTAACCATGTAGTAGCCATGGATACTGCATGTAACCATGTAAGTAGTAGGAAGTAACATCCATGTTACTTCAAATGTTGTCCGCTCCCTGACAGTAAGTCTCTCCTGCTCTCAGACTTCCTGCGGGAGGACACCCCGGTGGGAACTAGTTTCCTGCGAGCGGCGGCACACGACGACGACCAGGGGAGCAACGCGGCCATCGCCTACTCGCTGTCCAATCAGAAGCCAGCGTACCTGCACGTCAACCCCAGCACGGGCTGGATTTACGTCAACCACCCTATCTCACAGGTCAGAGGCACACCAAACAGAATTCAAATGTCCTCTCTCTAAAAAGGCCCACGTTCCAAATGTAGTCCTCACAAAGATATAGAAGTCCACACAAATGAATTGTAATTAAACCTGAGTGTGTGCTTGAGAAAATAAGGTGTTGAGTTTGCTGTCAGCACAGGAAGCGGATCAGGTCTTCCTGTTCTTGAGCCTCTTTATTCAAGATTCAAGATTCAAGATGTTTATTTGTCATATGCACAGATTTTTAAACCATGCAATGAAATTCTTCAGTTGCAACGTTTCCCACAATATAAAAATGTACACACTATACACACAATATATTTAAAAGATTCAGGTATAAGATAAAATCGCATGCAGCAGCAAAACATTAAAAACATAATAAAAAGCATATGCATTGAACAAATGCAAACAAATGCAAACATTCACAGTGTAGTGCAAACAGTGATTAGACTGCAAGTAGAAATTGTCAAAAGACAGAGTCATTCAACAGCCTGATGGCCTGTGGATAAAAACTGTTTTTAAGTCTGGATGTTCTGGCTTTCAGGCTCCCTAGAACGTCTGCCAGATTATTCCAATGTGTCTTTTCATTTTCAGAGTTTTGCTGACTGTTGCTTCAGTTTATTCACTGTCGTTGTGTGTGTTTTTTTTGCTGGAAAAGCAGGCCAAGGACGTTCCGCAGCATCCTCTTCATGCACCGCATTCAGCTGAGTCAGAAACAGAAACTGTAGCTAGCAAGGGTTTTCTAAATGCTTTGTTTCATTTTTTTTTTCCTTTACTTTATTTTTTGGTGATCACAGTTAAGCTGGGAGGGAGGGAGACAAAACAACACGTGCGGAAAAAGACAAACACTATACATAAACAGACACACACACAGACAGACACTAGACAAGAGACCAGTCACATGCCCAGGTTGAGTACCTTTCTTCACTTTCTTAGTTGGATTGCTTGGACTGTCCACAATTGGTTTTAAAAACTCGTGCACACTTCATACACACAATATATACAGTACAATAGATCGGTAATGTGTCCTTCAATCGGTTCACCAAAAGTACATTGTGCAGCAAACTAATGTCCGCACACATGCAGCAAAGCACTCCGCATATGCAGGAAATTGGGTTCATGCGTACAAAGTTAATATTCACATGCTGTGAATTATAACAGATCAATACCACAGTGTTATATGAAAGACTGGGGCGCTTCTTCTATCCTAAAAACACCTTTGCTCATCGGAAGGGAACAAACAAATGACCAACAAAAAATGTCTTGGAAAAACAAACATATCCAGACACTAGCTCTGCACAATATATTGTTTTTTATCTTTTTTAATTGTCATTGCGATATCAAGTTGCAATGACGATAGAGACTTGAAAGAGGGTATTAGTAGAAAATGACAGTGTTTTAATTGTTGCTTTTTATGTTCAATTTAAAGGTGCTCTAAGCAATGTCATGTGTTTTTCAAGCAACATTTATTTGTGACATACAGGACATACTCCGCACTATCTGCTAGCTGCCTGTCTCCTGAACACACTGTAAAAAAAACTAAAACATTAAAAAAACAGTAGTGGTATCTCCAAACTGATCATGAATAGGTGCAAAATATCAATCTCCATTTACACTAAAACGTTTGGGTTTAAATACAAATATGTTTTACATTAACCTTCCTGTTGTCCTCGGGACAAATCTGACCCTTTTAAAAAATGTCTATATCTGAAATATGAGTTTCTTTTTAACCAAATTACCACAAAAAAAATGGATTGGATTCCATACAACGCTCTTTGCAAATACAATTGATCACTTTCATTCCTCTGATCTTAACTATTAGTCACAATAATTCATAATTTCTGCTTTTTTTAACTCAGATATTAGGTATAATTCTGTATAAATGAGGGTTATTGAGCATGAATTCCAGTGAAATGATCTTGCTGCATGGACAGATCATTTCTCTTGTGTTGAGTACCTCTTCCCTCAGATTTAGGGTTTTTATCTTGTTTTTAGACACCTTTTTTTTTTTGCGTTTCGGTTGACTTCTGTTGTGAGAACAGTTGCATCACACCGACTGTCTTCTTAAATGTTAAACGATTGCCGTGATTGTCTGTCTCCTTTGTACAATCTTACAAAGTCAAGAGGAGAATCCACGCCGAAGCCCATCTGTCAGCTGTGAACCAGACGTCTGGTATTCTTCTTCTTCTGTCTTCTGACACCGTCATCTCCTCTCTGTTCTCCTCCTCTGCCTCGCGCTGCCACGGGTCTTTTAAACCAGACTCCAGTCAATAATTTAGCAAAGGCAGCTTTACTGCACCGCCTCCCAAATTCTTTATTCACTTTTGTTTTCACGAACAAACCAATCTCCGTCTCTGCTTTGATATTGACTTATTTCACAAGTCTTCAGTGGGCTTTCAGAGCCGCCAAACAACCCCGTGATCATTCAAATCTGGCTCTGATCATCCAGAGACCGAGTTCCCCTTACAGCGTAACTCTCGCCAAAATGCATAGGGTCTTTGTGCGAAGGACTACTAGCCAGTCAGAAGCAGAGTATGAGGGCCCTGACAGTACCTAGGTAAGGACTACTAGCCAGTCAGAAGCAGAGTATGAGGGCCCTGACAGTACCTAGGTAAGGACTACTAGCCAGTCAGAAGCAGAGTATGAGGGCCCTGACAGTACCTAGGTAAGGACTACTAGCCAGTCAGAAGCAGAGTATGAGGGCCCTGACAGTACCTTAATAAGGACTACTAGCCAGTCAGAAGCAGAGTATGAGGGTCCTGACAGTACCTAGGTAAGGACTACTAGCCAGTCAGAAGCAGAGTATGAGGGCCCTGACAGTACCTAGGTAAGGACTACTAGCCAGTCAGAAGCAGAGTATGAGGGCCCTGACAGTACCTAGGTAAGGACTACTAGCCAGTCAGGAGCAGAGTATGAGGGCCCTGACAGTACCTAGGTAAGGACTACTAGCCAGTCAGGAGCAGAGTATGAGGGTCCTGACAGTACCTAGGTAAGGACTACTAGCCAGTCAGGAGCAGAGTATGAGGGCCCTGACAGTACCTAGGTAAGGACTACTAGCCAGTCAGAAGCAGAGTATGAGGGCCCTGACAGTACCTAGGTAAGGACTACTAGCCAGTCAGAAGCAGAGTATGAGGGCCCTGACAGTACCTAGGTAAGGACTACTAGCCAGTCAGAAGCAGAGTATGAGGGCCCTGACAGTACCTAGGTAAGGACTACTAGCCAGTCAGAAGCAGAGTATGAGGGCCCTGACAGTACCTAGGTAAGGACTACTAGCCAGTCAGAAGCAGAGTATGAGGGCCCTGACAGTACCTAGGTAAGGACTACTAGCCAGTCAGAAGCAGAGTATGAGGGTCCTGACAGTACCTAGGTAAGGACTACTAGCCAGTCAGGAGCAGAGTATGAGGACCCTGACAGTACCTAGGTAAGGACTACTAGCCAGTCAGAAGCAGAGTATGAGGGTCCTGACAGTACCTAGGTAAGGACTACTAGCCAGTCAGGAGCAGAGTATGAGGGTCCTGACAGTACCTAGGTAAGGACTACTAGCCAGTCAGAAGCAGAGTATGAGGGTCCTGACAGTACCTAGGTAAGGACTACTAGCCAGTCAGAAGCAGAGTATGAGGGTCCTGACAGTACCTAGGTAAGGACTACTA
>CM057242.1:2243273-2253273 GCA_029931835.1 Etheostoma nigrum
AGGAGTGATGGCATTACAACGTGCCAGAGGCCTCCAAATTTGGGCTATTACGGCGATTACATTTCTCTGGGGAGGCATCCCCCCAGACTCCCCCCAGACCCCCTCCCACTCCCCCTACTAGTTAAATGTTAGCAGGTCTCCCATTGGGCGAGATGTGGCAGCTGAACAATATGGAACGGTTTTATGGAAATGTCCGTGTTTCAATTCAATTTCAATTCAATTTTATTTATAGTATTAATTCATAACAAGAGTTATCTCGAGACCCTTTACAGATAGAGCAGGTCTAGACCTCACTCCAGAATTTACACAGCGACAGTGGCGAGGAAAAACTCCCCTTTGGGAAGAAACCTGGGACAGACCCAGACCCAGACCCAGACCCAGGCCCAGACCCAGACCCAGACCCAGACCCAGACCCAGGCTCTTGGTAGGCGGTGTCTGACGACCGGTTGGGGTTAGAATGAAGAGTGGCAATAACAGTCACAAAAAATACTAGTTTGTAGTAGTTCTTTGTAGTAGTTCATGGCATAGCAGGGCACTGTGCGGCGTTACATGGCACAGCAGGACGTAGCAGGACATAGCAGGACATAGCAGGACGTAGCAGGACGTAACAGGACATAGCAGGACGTAGCAGGACATAGCAGGACGTAGCAGGACGTAGCAGGATGTAGCAGGACGTAGCAGGACGTAGCAGGACGTAGCAGGATGTAGCAGGACATAGCAGGACGAAGCAGGACATAGCAGGACGTAGCAGGACGTAGCAGGATGTAGCAGGACGTAGCAGGACATAGCAGGACATTACAGAACATGTAGCAGGACCATGGCAACAGCTGCTACCATGATTTTGGAGCCTCCCTGATCCAAGGAAACATGCTGGGAGAAAAAGAACATAAGGACTCCGGGGAATGACTCCCCAAAGCTAGGTTAGTAACTAGGTTAGTAGCTAGGTTAGTAACTAGGTTAGTAACTAGGTTAGTAACTAGCATTACTGGGACATGGATACACACAAATGGAAAGATAGAAGTGTTTCCATCAGTCGTAACTGAAATGTAAGCTAGTTGGAATCTGGGATTAGGAGAAACAAATCGAAGAGGACTTTTTGATAAAAATCCTCCTCCTGAAACATTAAAATGACGGCTAAGCCCCCCTGGCCACTGAGCCCCCCTGGCCCCTGAGCCCCCCTGGTCACTGAGCCCCTGGTCACTGAGCCCCTGGCCCCTGAGCCCCTGGTCACTGAGCCCTTGGCCACTGAGCCCCTGGCCCCTGAGCCCCTGGTCACTGAGCCCCTGGCCCCTGAGCCCCTGGTCACTGAGCCCCTGGTCACTGAGCCCCTGGCCCCTGAGCCCCCCTGGACCCTGAGCCCCTGGTCACTGAGCCCTTGGCCACTGAGCCCCTGGCCCCTGGTCACTGAGCCCCTGGCCCCTGAGCCCCTGGTCACTGAGCCCTTAGCCACTGAGCCCCTGGCCCCTGAGCCCCCCTGGTCACTGAGCCCCTGGCCCCTGAGCCCCTGGTCACTGAGCCCTTAGCCACTGAGCCCCTGGCCCCTGAGCCCCCCTGGTCACTGAGCCCCTGGCCCCTGAGCCCCCCTGGTCACTGAGCCCCTGGTCACTGCTACAAGTTTTACAAGTCTTACTTAGGAGAGAGACCCAGAGCACGCTGAAGGGACTTTATATTTCATCTGGTTCGAGAGCAGAAAAGGTCACAGGGTCGAGGGACGTCGCCCTGCAGCCGCCGGGAACCCCGGCATCGGATAAGTGCCGGAAAACATGGATGGATCGGCGTGTGTTTGTATTCCCCTTGTGGTTTAGGTGTATTTACGTGCACGTGTGTTGCCTTCCTAACATGCTAAGTGGCGAGTAAAGACGAGCGAGGGAGCTGAGAGGGTTTCAGTGTTTGAAGTGGCGGACAGCGTTTCTCACTCAGCGTCCCTCCGTGTCGCCGCGAGGACTCGTGTTTCCTGGAAAATCTGCCCCCCAAATGATGAGAAGCCAACCGGGTGGACTGTGATGGTGTTGCTAAAGGGCTAATGTGACAACTAATCCAGTCCAAGGGGCGGCCTCTAGCTCGTGCAGTAAGAGCGTGCGCCCCGTGTAGGCTGAGGTCTCTGCAGCGGCCCGGGTTCAACCCCCCATCGCTCTCCCACGGTCACTCATACATAAAGGGAACCCCCCCCCCCAAAAACAATCTTAAAAAAACTAAAAGACATTTAAAAAAAAGAGAAACATCTTGCCACAACTAGGACATATTATAAATAAATAAAAAACACAAACACACACACATGCACACACATGCACACACACACACACACATGCACACACACATGCACAGACAAACGCAAACACACACACACACACACACACACATGCACAGACAAACACAAACACACACACACACACACACACATGCACAGACAGACAAACACAAACACACACACACACATGCACAGACAAACACACACAAACACACACACACACACATGCACAGACAGACAGACACAACACACACACACACACATGCACACACACATGCACAGACAGACAAACACAAACACACACACACATGCGCACACACACATGCACAGACAGACAAACACACACACACACACATGCACAGACAAACACACACAAACACATATACACACACGCGCACACATGAACTTGAATGTCAGCTTAAACCCCAGGCAAGAGAATAACCAAGTCTTAAAAGCTCTGTCTCTGGTGGATCACACACACACACTCACACACACACACACACACACACACTCACACACACACACACACACACACACACTCACACACACACACACTCACACACACACACACACACACACACACACACACACACCGAGCCAAACATTTTCCAGCAAATTCCCACAAAGAACTTCCATAAAGCAGAAGTGAAACCCTTTTTAGGAGTTGGTTGTCTGCAGGACTGCTTTGTTTCCATAGAAGGACGGAAGGAAACATGCACTCTCGGTAGCGCCGCTGTGTATCTTACCGTGTCAGGTTTTTACTGAGTGTCATGGGTCATGGATCTGGGAGACGGTTGAAACCGTTACGAAGACGGACGACCTCGCTGTCAACCGCAAACAGCTGCGCGATGTCACCGTGAGCCAGGGCGACGAGGTCTTGGCTTGGCTTGTTGTTTGATGGATTGTCATGAGAAGTGGGAGTTGTTGTTCTAGTGGAGTTTTGTAGAGTTAAAGAGATAAAGCTGAAGGGTTGGAGGAGCTGCAGTTACTGGATGAGCTACTTTTATTCTTTCTGTTATCAGTCTAAGAGATGAATACTGGTTACATTCTCACCAACCTGTAATTCAAATCCACAATCCAGCTTCCTTTAAAAAGACGTGACTATAATCTTATTGGTTTGATGCTGAATTTTAGAACCCTATCCTAGAGCCCAACCGAGGCCGATACGGATACTTGGTTATTTAAAAATCGGATATATTGGCCAATATATATTTAAAAAAAATCTAAAAATGCGTTACAAAAAACAGATTTCCCTAACATTAGTTATTTGTAGTTATTTATGAGTTCTCACTAAAATAATATAATAATTGTATAAATGTATAAAAATACAAACTTAAGATATGAAACTTAAAGTCCTTTGAACAAAAACACATTAACAAAAAATAAATGTGTGTCACTAACAGGGACGTTGTAGAGCGTCCTCTGGTGGACAGACTATGCAACGCCATCACTAACAGGGACGTTGTAGAGCGTCCTCTGGTGGACAGACTATGCAACGCCATCACTAACAGGGACGTTGTAGAGCGTCCTCTGGTGGACAGACTATGCAACGCCATCACTAACAGGGACGTTGTAGAGCGTCCTCTGGTGGACAGACTATGCAATGCCATCACTAACAGGGACGTTGTAGAGCGTCCTCTGGTGGACAGACTATGCAATGCCATCACTAACAGGGATGTTGTAGAGCGTCCTCTGGTGGACAGACTATGCAACGCCATCACTAACAGGGACGTTGTAGAGCGTCCTCTGGTGGACAGACTATCCAACGCCATCACTAACAGGGACGTTGTAGAGCGTCCTCTGGTGGACAGACTATGCAACGCCATCACTAACAGGGACGTTGTAGAGCGTCCTCTGGTGGACAGACTATGCAACGCCATCACTAACAGGGACGTTGTAGAGCGTCCTCTGGTGGACAGACTATCCAACGCCATCACTAACAGGGACGTTGTAGAGCGTCCTCTGGTGGACAGACTATGCAACGCCATCACTAACAGGGACGTTGTAGAGCGTCCTCTGGTGGACAGACTATGCAACGCCATCACTAACAGGGACGTTGTAGAGCGTCCTCTGGTGGACAGACTATGCAACGCCATCACTAACAGGGACGTTGTAGAGCGTCCTCTGGTGGACAGACTATGCAACGCCATCACTAACAGGGACGTTGTAGAGCGTCCTCTGGTGGACAGACTATGCAACGCCATCACTAACGGGGACGCTGTAGAGCATCCTCTGGTGGACAGACTATGCAACGCCATCACTAACGGGGACGCTGTAGAGCGTCCTCTGGTGGACAGACTATGCAACGCCATTACTAACGGGGACGCTGTAGAGCGTCCTCTGGTGGACAGACTATGCAACGCCATCACTAACAGGGACGTTGTAGAGCGTCCTCTGGTGGACAGACTATGCAACGCCATCACTAACAGGGACGTTGTAGAGCGTCCTCTGGTGGACAGACTATGCAACGCCATCACTAACAGGGACGTTGTAGAGCGTCCTCTGGTGGACAGACTATGCAACGCCATCACTAACAGGGACGTTGTAGAGCGTCCTCTGGTGGACAGACTATGCAACGCCATCACTAACAGGGACGTTGTAGAGCGTCCTCTGGTGGACAGACTATGCAACGCCATCACTAACAGGGACGTTGTAGAGCGTCCTCTGGTGGACAGACTATGCAACGCCATCACTAACGGGGACGCTGTAGAGCATCCTCTGGTGGACAGACTATGCAACGCCATCACTAACGGGGACGCTGTAGAGCGTCCTCTGGTGGACAGACTATGCAACGCCATTACTAACGGGGACGCTGTAGAGCGTCCTCTGGTGGACAGACTATGCAACGCCATCACTAACAGGGACGTTGTAGAGCGTCCTCTGGTGGACAGACTATGCAACGCCATCACTAACAGGGACGTTGTAGAGCGTCCTCTGGTGGACAGACTATGCAACGCCATCACTAACAGGGACGTTGTAGAGCGTCCTCTGGTGGACAGACTATGCAACGCCATCACTAACAGGGACACTGTAGAGCGTCCTCTGGTGGACAGACTATGCAACGCCATCACTAACAGGGACGTTGTAGAGCGTCCTCTGGTGGACAGACTATGCAACGCCAACGCTCATAACATGGTTGACCGTCCGTTTTTATTTTATTTTTTAAATATTCATTCATCAGAATCATTTATTTGTCTTTATAAATGATTCTGATGAATGAATATAAAAAAAATGCTAATGCTTATAAATGCTAATACCGATATATTGGGCCTAATATCGGCCGATAAAATCAGGCCGCCGATATATTGGTCGAGCTCTACCCTATACATTATATAACACAGATATATAACCCTCTCTCTCTCTCTCCTCCTCTCTCTCTCTCCCTCCCTCCCGTCAGACCATCAAGGCGACGTCCCCGCTCGGGGACCCCCGGGTGACCTACAACCTGGAGGAGGGCCAGGTGCCGGAGACCAACATGCCGGTGCGCTTCTACGTCAAGCCCAACCGGGCGGACAGCTCGGCGTCCATCCTGGTGGCCGAGAACCTGGACTACGAGTCCACGCGCTTCTTCGCGCTCAGAGTGCGAGTCCAGAACGTTGCCGCCGTGCCGCTGGCGTCCTTCACCACCGTCTACGTCAACGTGACGGGTGAGACCTGAGGGGAGGGGGGTGTTTGTGCCATCCAATGCCTTTTGGGGATTGCATGGCTTTTGTATTTGATTGTATTTCTTATGAAATAGGAATGTCTTTAGGCTCTTCTTAAAAATCTCCACAGTTTGTGGGGCCCTTAGGGTCTCTGGGAGAGCATACCAGAGCCGTGGGGCCCTTAGGGTCTCTGGGAGTGCATACCAGAGCCGTGGGGCCCTTAGGGTCTCTGGGAGAGCATACCAGAGCCGTGGGGCCCTTAGGGTCTCTGGGAGAGCATACCAGAGCCGTGGGGCACTTAGGGTCTCTGGGAGAGCATACCAGAGCCGTGGGGCCCTTAGGGCCTCTGGGAGAGCATACCAGAGCCGTGGGGCCCTTAGGGTCTCTGGGAGAGCATTCCAGAGCCGTGGGGCCCTTAGGGTCTCTGGGAGAGCATACCAGAGCCGTGGGGCCCTTAGGGTCTCTGGGAGAGCATTCCAGAGCCGTGGGGCCCTTAGGGTCTCTGGGAGAGCATTCCAGAGCCGTGGGGCCCTTAGGGTCTCTGGGAGAGCATTCCAGAGCCGTGGGGCCCTTAGGGTCCCTGGGAGTGCATACCAGAGCCGTGGGGCCCCTTAGGGTCTCTGGGAGAGCATTCCAGAGCCGTGGGGCCCTCAGGGTCTCTGGGAGAGCATACCAGAGCCGTGGGGCCCTTAGGGTCTCTGGGAGAGCATACCAGAGCCGTGGGGCGACTGCATGGAAGGCCCCGTCTCTCATAGTGGAGAGTTTAGTCCTTGGTTGGTGCAGGCAGTAGGTAGAGATGGAGGAGCGGAGGTTTCGTGAGGTGAGGAGTTCACTGAGGTAGGCAGGGGCAGTTCATGTACGCACTGGTGGGTCAGGAGACAGATTTTGGACTGAGTTCTGTGTTTAATGGGCAGCCAGGGATCCCGACCGATCCAACCTGGAGAAGACAAAGGCATGGATCAACTTCTCAGCATCTGATCAGCCTTATTAACAGATTAATCTACAGTGATAATAATGGTTAGTTGCAGCCTTAAATCACAGCCCCTGTCAAAAAAATCTTTATTTCTTTCTTTCTTTCTGTGGCATTTGTTTTATGCTCATAAAAGAAAAAAAAAGGAAAGTAAGTCATGGTTCAGATCTGCAGCGGAGGGAACGAGGCGTTCAGGGAACGACTGGAACTCCGTAATGAGCGACGCCGCTGGAAGATGACAGAGAGTATGAGGGCGGAGGATAATGGAAGCGTAGCTCACATCGCGTCTGTCTGGGGGCGGGGGGGGGGGCGGGGACACTTCCCGACTTTGATTGGCTTTGAACAAACCCACATCGGATGCCGCAATTGGCTTAGCGGCGCTTGAAAGTGAGCCGGCAAGCTGCTTTGTGGACTCTTGGCCGTGCTTGGAGGATAATTCCTCACTAATAACTTCACTCTCTGATCTCACTGTTTCTCTTTCTGTCTGTCTCCTTTTTGATTGACATTGTCAATTAATCTGTCCATTTTTTTCAGATATGGTTGTTTGGCTTGTGGCTCGGAGGCGATTCAGTCCCAAATGTCCCCAAGCGAGACACTGAACCCCAAAGTTGCCCTTTTTGAGACTGCTTAACTGCTTCATTGATGCTTTTCTGTGATTTGGTGGAAAGACAAGACTACTAGACTGTCCAACCAGTACAACATGTCCTGTCCTGTAGTCACTGTCCTTTATATCTTATATACTGTCCAACCAGTACAACATGTCCTGTCCTGTAGTCACTGTCCTTTATATCTTATATACTGTCCAACCAGTACAACATCTCCTGTCCTGTAGTCACTGTCCTTATTATATCTTATATACTGTCCAACCAGTACAACATCTCCTGTCCTGTAGTCACTGTCCTTTATATCTTATATACTGTCCAACCAGTACAACATGTCCTGTCCTGTAGGCACGGTCCTTATTTATATATTTATACTGTCCAACCAGTACAACATGTCCTGTCCTGTAGACACGGTCCTTGTTTATATATGTTATACTGTCCAACCAGTACAACATGTCCTGTCCTGTAGACATGGTCCTTATTTATATATGTTATACTGTCCAACCAGTACAACATGTCCTGTCCTGTAGACACGGTCCTTGTTTATATATGTTATACTGTCCAACCAGTACAACATGTCCTGTCCTGTAGACATGGTCCTTATTTATATATGTTATACTGTCCAACCAGTACAACATGTCCTGTCCTGTAGACATGGTCCTTATTTATATATGTTATACTGTCCAACCAGTACAACATGTCCTGTCCTGTAGACACGGTCCTTATTTATATATATTATACTGTCCAACCAGTACAACATGTCCTGTCCTGTAGTCACTGTCCTTTATATCTTATATACTGTCCAACCAGTACAACATGTCCTGTCCTGTAGACACGGTCCTTATTTATATATTTATACTGTCCAACTAGTACAACATGTCCTGTCCTGTAGACACGGTCCTTATTTATATATTTATACTGTCCAACTAGTACAACATGTCCTGTCCTGTAGACACGGTCCTTATTTATATATTTATACTGTCCAACTAGTACAACATGTCCTGTCCTGTAGACATGGTCCTTATTTATATATTTATACTGTCCAACTAGTACAACATGTCCTGTAGACACTGTCCTTATTTATATATTTATTTCAAATTGGACCAGTCCAATTTGAAATAAACCTTGTGTTGTATTTGTAATTAATGTATTTTGATGCATTTTCCCATAAACTTTTGTAATTTTACAAATGTTTTGAAAATATCAAAATTACTATAGGTCGCACAAAATAATCATAATCGATATCGCAATATCACGTTGTCAGTATCGTGCAACCCTAGTCTTCTTTTAGGAGATCACTTTCAGTTGTTTGTTAAACAATAAATGATTTGAATTATCCTTGAGCTGTCCCCGCCCCGTCCCCTCCAACTTTCTTCCGTCTTTTTTGTTTTTGTTTGTCTTTCTTGCCTTTTCTCTTAATTTCTCTTAATCGGCTTCAATGGACGGGACCTGTATGTGTTCTCCTGCCAGATCCCGCATCAACAAAATAGTTTTTAGTTTTTAAGAAAAAGGACACATTTGAAATGTTTCTTCCGTCTCTGTCGTCCTCCAGACGTGAACGACAACGTCCCTTTCTTCCTGTCCTCCACCTACGAGGCCACGGTCCCCGAGGGAGCCGAGGTCGGCACGTCGGTGGCCCAGGTGTCGGCCACGGACCTGGACTCCGGTCTGCACGGGAAGGTGAGCAACGCCTGAACACTAGAGTCGAAACCTGGATCGGAAAAGCCTCCGATACCGGCTAAACCGCTGGCATCGGTATCGGCAAGTACTGGAGTTTATGCACCGAGCCGATACCACGTACCTTATCCCTGAAGAACATCTAAGTAGTTTATTTATGTTCTTTTTCTGTTACGACCGACTCTCAAACTGGATTATAAAAATCCATGCAGGGATAGTCACAGCTGTTAAAGGTGCTGTAGGGACAGTTAGATCGGGAAAATCCAGGACTTAGCCAAAAAATGTGAATATCGACGTCTTCTCAGTCCCCCCCTTTCAGCTAAAGCCCAAACGGCCTCCTAAGCCCATAAGAAAGAGTGAGAATGAATGTGTGTGCATGAGCAGTGATTGGCACTAGCGTGCGGATCGGGCCGGATTTTTCTGTCCGAACCCGACCCGAGCCCGACCCGAGCCCGACCCGAGCCCGACAGTTAAAATCGCATTTGTTTCTCATACTAATGACACATGTACGTTTGTTTGTGTGGAAAGCCGCTTTTATTAAGCAATTGTAGGAAGGCATTGGGAAATGTCAACAGATGAGCATCAATGCACAGCTGACTTTCCTTCGTTTTCAATAGTTTTAAAATCTCCTGCGGCCAACTTCTTTTTAACATCTTCCATCGTTGCGCTGCCACATGGAGCTTAATACGCACGTCTTTGGTTGTCACAGCAACAGGAAGACGGATGTTAGGGTAATATTTGACATTTATTTTAAGCTGTTTTAAATTCAAAATGTTCAATGCCTTATCGCGCTGATGTGACCGAGCCCGACCCGAACCCGAGCATCCTTTCTAAAAATCTGTCCCAACCCGGCCCGACC
>CM057242.1:2260773-2435773 GCA_029931835.1 Etheostoma nigrum
TTTAAAGGTCCCATGACATGGTGGTCTCTGGATGCTTTTATATAGACCTTAGTGGTCCCTAATACTGTATCTGAAGTCTCTTTATATAGACCTTAGTGGTCCCCTAATACTGGATCTGAAGTCACTTTTATATAGACCTTAGTGGTCCCCTAATACTGGATCTGAAGTCTCTTTATATAGACCTTAGTGGTCCCTAATACTGTATCTGAAGTCTCTTTATATAGACCTTAGTGGTCCCTAATACTGTATCTGAAGTCTCTTTATATAGACCTTAGTGGTCCCTAATACTGTATCTGAAGTCTCTTTATATAGACCTTAGTGGTCCCTAATACTGTATCTGAAGTCTCTTTATATAGACCTTAGTGGTCCCTAATACTGTATCTGAAGTCTCTTTATATAGACCTTAGTGGTCCCTAATACTGTATCTGAAGTCTCTTTATATAGACCTTAGTGGTCCCCTAATACTGTATCTGAAGTCTCTTTATATAGACCTTAGTGGTCCCCTAATACTGTATCTGAAGTCTCTTTTATATAGACCTTAGTGGTCCCTAATACTGTATCTGAAGTCTCTTTTATATAGACCTTAGTGGTCCCCTAATACTGGATCTGAAGTCTCTTTATATAGACCTTAGTGGTCCCCTAATACTGTATCTGAAGTCTCTTTATATAGACCTTAGTGGTCCCTAATACTGTATCTGAAGTCTCTTTTATATAGACCTTAGTGGTCCCCTAATACTGTATCTGAAGTCTCTTTTATATAGACCTTAGTGGTCCCCTAATACTGTATCTAAAGTCTTTTTTAAGCCATGATGTCTCTCTCTCATGGGTGGGTTAAATTCTCTGGCCGGGCAAAGCAGAGAAAGGGGAGGTAACCTTGCCCCTTATGACCTCATAAGGAGCAAGATTCCAAATCGGTCCATCTGAGCTTTCATTTTCTCAAAGGCAGAGCAGGATACCCAGGGCTCGGTGTACACCTATCACCATTTCTAGCCACTGGGGGGTCATAGGCAGACTGGGGGGACGCATATTATTGTTAAAAAACCCTCATAAAGTGACATTTTCATGCAATGGGACCTTTAACAGCAAACAAGTAAAATGCGCCTATAGGCTCGTGCACAGCGCACGCACACTATGCCTGTTACACACACACACAGGGACGCACAGCAGCACACACACATGCAAAAAACTACATATAAAAATATGACGGTGTAAATCCTCCAGATTTCCAACTATCTAGGACATGTCTTCAAAAAACTCCCAAAAAAATGACATAAAACATTGAAAAAGGCGACAATAACCTTGGGAAAAAACTCAAAAAATGAGGCAAAAACCTTCGAGAGGTGACATATCATAAGCACACACATAAAGCAGTTTCTGCTTTTATCTTCTTCTTTTTTGTCTAATGTGCAGTATTAGTAGTAGTAGTAGTTGTAGTTGTTGTTGTTGTTGTTGATGTTGTTGGTGGAAGTGTCTAGATTTAGAGTTTACTCCCTTCAGACGGATCCCTGCGAGCTTCAGGAAGACGCTGAACACGGGATTAACAACTGCCAAGACAGCAAAGTGCTGATGATTCCCCCCCGAAACCGAGACGCTTTATCCCCAGTTTGTGTCCCTGTGGTAATTAACAAAAACCCCATCGACCCCCAAAACCACTGGGGGGGTTTTGGGGGTCCCCAAGCTCCCTAACAGCCAGGTAGCTGGCGGATTAACTACTACATTAGTCCTGATCCCTGCTGAGTCTGCACCGTGGATGAGACCAGATCGGGAGAATTACACGTTTTTAATTCTTTATGATTCATACACAAGAAACTTATGAGAGTGTTTCTGTAGTATTTATGAGAGTGTTTCAGTAGTATTTATGAGAGTGTTTCAGTAGTATTTATGAGGGTGTTTCAGTAGTATTTATGAGAGCATTTCAGTAGTATTTATGAGGGTGTTTCAGTAGTATTTATGAGGGTGTTTCAGTAGTATTTATGAGGGTGTTTCTGTATTTATGAGAGTGTTTCAGTAGTATTTATGAGGGTGTTTCTGTAGTATTTATGAGAGTGTTTCAGTAGTATTTATGAGAGTGTTTCTGTAGTATTTATGAGGGTGTTTCAGTAGTATTTATGAGGGTGTTTCAGTAGTATTTATGAGAGTGTTTCAGTAGTATTTATGAGGGTGTTTCTGTAGTATTTATGAGAGTGTTTCAGTAGTATTTATGAGGGTGTTTCAGTAGTATTTATGAGAGCATTTCAGTAGTATTTATGAGAGTGTTTCTGTAGTATTTATGAGGGTGTTTCAGTAGTATTTATGAGGGTGTTTCAGTAGTATTTATGAGGGTGTTTCAGTAGTATTTATGAGAACGTTTCAGTAGTATTTATGAGAGTGTTTCAGTAGTATTTATGAGAGTGTTTCAGTAGTATTTATGAGGGTTTTTCAGTAGTATTTATGAGAGTGTTTCAGTAGTATTTATGAGAGTGTTTCTGTAGTATTTATGAGAGTGTTTCTGTAGTATTTATGAGGGTGTTTCAGTAGTATTTATGAGGGTGTTTCTGTATTTATCAGAGCATTTCAGTAGTATTTATGAGAGTGTTTCAGTAGTATTTATGAGGGTGTTTCAGTAGTATTTATGACAACATTTCAGTAGTATTTATGAGAGTGTTTCAGTAGTATTTATGACAACATTTCAGTAGTATTGATGAGGGTGTTTCTGTATTTATGAGAGCATTTCAGTAGTATTTATGAGAGTGTTTCTGTAGTATTTATGAGAGTGTTTCTGTAGTATTTATGAGGGTGTTTCTGTAGTATTTATGAGAGTGTTTCAGTAGTATTTATGAGGGTGTTTCAGTAGTATTTATGAGAGTGTTTCAGTAGTATTTATGAGGGTGTTTCTGTAGTATTTATGAGAGTGTTTCAGTAGTATTTATGAGAACGTTTCAGTAGTATTTATGAGGGTGTTTCTGTAGTATTTATGAGAGTGTTTCAGTAGTATTTATGAGAGTGTTTCAGTAGTATTTATGACAACATTTCAGTAGTATTGATGAGGGTGTTTCTGTATTTATGAGAGCATTTCAGTAGTATTTATGAGAGTGTTTCTGTAGTATTTATGAGAGTGTTTCAGTAGTATTTATGAGAGTGTTTCAGTAGTATTTATGAGGGTGTTTCAGTAGTATTTATGAGAGTGTTTCAGTAGTATTTATGAGAGCATTTCAGTAGTATTTATGAGGGTGTTTCAGTAGTATTTATGAGGGTGTTTCAGTAGTATTTATGAGGGTGTTTCTGTATTTATGAGAGTGTTTCAGTAGTATTTATGAGAGTGTTTCTGTATTTATGAGAGTGTTTCAGTAGTATTTATGAGAGTGTTTCAGTAGTATTTATGAGAACGTTTCAGTAGTATTTATGAGGGTGTTTCAGTAGTATTTATGAGAGTGTTTCTGTAGTATTTATGAGAGTGTTTCAGTAGTATTTATGAGAGTGTTTCTGTAGTATTTATGAGAGTGTTTCAGTAGTATTTATGAGAGTGTTTCAGTAGTATTTATGAGAGTGTTTCTGTAGTATTTATGAGAGTGTTTCAGTAGTATTTATGAGGGTGTTTCTGTAGTATTTATGAGGGTGTTTCAGTAGTATTTATGAGGGTGTTTCTGTAGTATTTATGAGAACGTTTCAGTAGTATTTATGAGGGTGTTTCAGTAGTATTTATGAGGGTGTTTCTGTATTTATGAGAGTGTTTCAGTAGTATTTATGAGAGTGTTTCTGTAGTATTTATGAGGGTGTTTCAGTAGTATTTATGAGAGTGTTTCAGTAGTATTTATGAGGGTGTTTCAGTAGTATTTATGAAGGTGTTTCAGTAGTATTTATGAGAACGTTTCAGTAGTATTTATGAGGGTGTTTCAGTAGTATTTATGAGGGTGTTTCAGCAGTATTTATGAGGGTGTTTCAGTAGTATTTATGAGAGTGTTTCAGTAGTATTTATGAGGGTGTTTCAGTAGTATTTATGAGGGTGTTTCAGTAGTATTTATGAGGGTGTTTCTGTAGTATTTATGAGAACGTTTCAGTAGTATTTATGAGAGTGTTTCAGTAGTATTTATGAGAGTGTTTCAGTAGTATTTATGAGAGTGTTTCAGTAGTATTTATGAGAGTGTTTCTGTATTTATGAGAGTGTTTCAGTAGTATTTATGAGAGTGTTTCAGTAGTATTTATGAGGGTGTTTCAGTAGTATTTATGAGAGTGTTTCAGTAGTATTTATGAGAGCATTTCAGTAGTATTTATGAGGGTGTTTCAGTAGTATTTATGAGGGTGTTTCAGTAGTATTTATGAGGGTGTTTCTGTATTTATGAGAGTGTTTCAGTAGTATTTATGAGAGTGTTTCTGTATTTATGAGAGTGTTTCAGTAGTATTTATGAGAGTGTTTCAGTAGTATTTATGAGAACGTTTCAGTAGTATTTATGAGGGTGTTTCAGTAGTATTTATGAGAGTGTTTCTGTAGTATTTATGAGAGTGTTTCAGTAGTATTTATGAGAGTGTTTCTGTAGTATTTATGAGAGTGTTTCAGTAGTATTTATGAGAGTGTTTCAGTAGTATTTATGAGAGTGTTTCTGTAGTATTTATGAGAGTGTTTCAGTAGTATTTATGAGGGTGTTTCTGTAGTATTTATGAGGGTGTTTCAGTAGTATTTATGAGGGTGTTTCTGTAGTATTTATGAGAACGTTTCAGTAGTATTTATGAGGGTGTTTCAGTAGTATTTATGAGGGTGTTTCTGTATTTATGAGGGTGTTTCAGTAGTATTTATGAGAGTGTTTCTGTAGTATTTATGAGGGTGTTTCAGTAGTATTTATGAGAGTGTTTCAGTAGTATTTATGAGGGTGTTTCAGTAGTATTTATGAAGGTGTTTCAGTAGTATTTATGAGAACGTTTCAGTAGTATTTATGAGGGTGTTTCAGTAGTATTTATGAGGGTGTTTCAGTAGTATTTATGAGGGTGTTTCAGTAGTATTTATGAGAGTGTTTCAGTAGTATTTATGAGGGTGTTTCAGTAGTATTTATGAGAGTGTTTCAGTAGTATTTATGAGGGTGTTTCAGTAGTATTTATGAGAGTGTTTCAGTAGTATTTATGAGAGTGTTTCAGTAGTATTTATGAGGGTGTTTCAGTAGTATTTATGAGGGCGTTTCAGTAGTATTTATGAGGGTGTTTCAGTAGTATTTATGAGGGTGTTTCAGTAGTATTTATGAGAGTGTTTCAGTAGTATTTATGAGGGTGTTTCAGTAGTATTTATGAGAGTGTTTCAGTAGTATTTATGAGGGTGTTTCAGTAGTATTTATGAGAGTGTTTCAGTAGTATTTATGAGGGTGTTTCAGTAGTATTTATGAGAGTGTTTCAGTAGTATTTATGAGAGCATTTCAGTAGTATTTATGAGGGTGTTTCAGTAGTATTTATGAGGGTGTTTCAGTAGTATTTATGAGGGTGTTTCTGTATTTATGAGAGTGTTTCAGTAGTATTTATGAGAGTGTTTCTGTATTTATGAGAGTGTTTCAGTAGTATTTATGAGAGTGTTTCAGTAGTATTTATGAGAACGTTTCAGTAGTATTTATGAGGGTGTTTCAGTAGTATTTATGAGAGTGTTTCTGTAGTATTTATGAGAGTGTTTCAGTAGTATTTATGAGAGTGTTTCTGTAGTATTTATGAGAGTGTTTCAGTAGTATTTATGAGAGTGTTTCAGTAGTATTTATGAGAGTGTTTCTGTAGTATTTATGAGAGTGTTTCAGTAGTATTTATGAGGGTGTTTCTGTAGTATTTATGAGGGTGTTTCAGTAGTATTTATGAGGGTGTTTCTGTAGTATTTATGAGAACGTTTCAGTAGTATTTATAAGGGTGTTTCAGTAGTATTTATGAGGGTGTTTCTGTATTTATGAGAGTGTTTCAGTAGTATTTATGAGAGTGTTTCTGTAGTATTTATGAGGGTGTTTCAGTAGTATTTATGAGAGTGTTTCAGTAGTATTTATGAGGGTGTTTCAGTAGTATTTATGAGAGCATTTCAGTAGTATTTATGAGAGTGTTTCAGTAGTATTTATGAGAGTGTTTCTGTAGTATTTATGAGGGTGTTTCTGTAGTATTTATGAGAGCATTTCAGTAGTATTTATGAGAGTGTTTCAGTAGTATTTATGAGAGTGTTTCAGTAGTATTTATGAGAGTGTTTCAGTAGTATTTATGAGAGTGTTTCAGTAGTATTTATGAGAGTGTTTCAGTAGTATTTATGAGGGTGTTTCAGTAGTATTTATGAGGGTGTTTCAGTAGTATTTATGAGGGTGTTTCAGTAGTATTTATGAGAGTGTTTCAGTAGTATTTATGAGGGTGTTTCAGTAGTATTTATGAAGGTGTTTCAGTAGTATTTATGAGAGCATTTCAGTAGTATTTATGAGAGTGTTTCAGTAGTATTTATGAGGGTTTCAGTAGTATTTATGAGAGCATTTCAGTAGTATTTATGAGGGTGTTTCAGTAGTATTTATGAGAGTGTTTCAGTAGTATTTATGAGGGTTTCAGTAGTATTTATAAGAGCATTTCAGTAGTATTTATGAGGGTGTTTCAGTAGTATTTATGAGGGTGTTTCAGTAGTATTTATGAGGGTGTTTCAGTAGTATTTATGAGGGTGTTTCAGTAGTATTTATGAGAGTGTTTCAGTAGTATTTATGAGGGTGTTTCAGTAGTATTTATGAAGGTGTTTCAGTAGTATTTATGAGAACGTTTCAGTAGTATTTATGAGGGTGTTTCAGTAGTATTTATGAGAACGTTTCAGTAGTATTTATGAGAGTGTTTCAGTAGTATTTATGAGGGTTTTTCAGTAGTATTTATGAGGGTGTTTCTGTATTTATGAGAGCATTTCAGTAGTATTTATGAGGGTGTTTCAGTAGTATTTATGAGGGTGTTTCAGTAGTATTTATGAGGGTGTTTCAGTAGTATTTATGAGGGTGTTTCAGTAGTATTTATGAGAGTGTTTCAGTAGTATTTATGAGGGTGTTTCAGTAGTATTTATGAAGGTGTTTCAGTAGTATTTATGAGAACGTTTCAGTAGTATTTATGAGGGTGTTTCAGTAGTATTTATGAGGGTGTTTCAGTAGTATTTATGAGGGTGTTTCAGTAGTATTTATGAGAACGTTTCAGTAGTATTTATGAGAGTGTTTCAGTAGTATTTATGAGGGTTTTTCAGTAGTATTTATGAGGGTGTTTCTGTATTTATGAGAGCATTTCAGTAGTATTTATGAGAGTGTTTCAGTAGTATTTATGAGAGTGTTTCAGTAGTATTTATGAGGGTGTTTCAGTAGTATTTATGAGAGCATTTCAGTAGTATTTATGAGGGTGTTTCTGTATTTATGAGAGCATTTCAGTAGTATTTATGAGAGTGTTTCAGTAGTATTTATGAGGGTGTTTCTGTATTTATGAGAGCATTTCAGTAGTATTTATGAGAGTGTTTCAGTAGTATTTATGAGAACGTTTCAGTAGTATTTATGAGAGTGTTTCAGTAGTATTTATGAGGGTGTTTCAGTAGTATTTATGAGAGCATTTCAGTAGTATTTATGAGAGTGTTTCAGTAGTATTTATGAGGGTGTTTCTGTAGTATTTATGAGAGCATTTCAGTAGTATTTATGAGAGTGTTTCAGTAGTATTTATGAGAGTGTTTCAGTAGTATTTATGAGAGTGTTTCAGTAGTATTTATGAGAGTGTTTCAGTAGTATTTATGAGAGTGTTTCAGTAGTATTTATGAGGGTGTTTCAGTAGTATTTATGAGGGTGTTTCAGTAGTATTTATGAGGGTGTTTCAGTAGTATTTATGAGGGTGTTTCAGTAGTATTTATGAGAACGTTTCAGTAGTATTTATGAGGGTGTTTCAGTAGTATTTATGAGGGTGTTTCAGTAGTATTTATGAGGGTGTTTCTGTATTTATGAGAGTGTTTCAGTAGTATTTATGAGAACGTTTCAGTAGTATTTATGAGGGTGTTTCAGTAGTATTTATGAGAGTGTTTCAGTAGTATTTATGAGAGCATTTCAGTAGTATTTATGAGAGTGTTTCAGTAGTATTTATGAGAGCATTTCAGTAGTATTTATGAGGGTGTTTCAGTAGTATTTATGAGAGTGTTTCAGTAGTATTTATGAGGGTTTCAGTAGTATTTATGACAGCATTTCAGTAGTATTTATGAGGGTGTTTCAGTAGTATTTATGAGGGTGTTTCAGTAGTATTTATGAAGGTGTTTCAGTAGTATTTATGAGGGTGTTTCAGTAGTATTTATGAGAACGTTTCAGTAGTATTTATGAGGGTGTTTCAGTAGTATTTATGAGGGTTTTTCAATAGTATTTATGAGGGTGTTTCTGTATTTATGAGAGCATTTCAGTAGTATTTATGAGGGTGTTTCAGTAGTATTTATGAGGGTGTTTCAGTAGTATTTATGAGAACGTTTCAGTAGTATTTATGAGGGTGTTTCAGTAGTATTTATGAGAGCATTTCAGTAGTATTTATGAGAGCGTTTCAGTAGTATTTATGAGAGCGTTTCAGTAGTATTTATGAGAGCATTTCAGTAGTATTTATGAGGCTGTTTCTGTAGTATTTGAGAGCATTTCAGTAGTATTTATGAGGGTAATTCTGTAGTATTTGAGAGCATTTCAGTAGTATTTATGAGGGTAATTCTGTAGTATTTATGATGGTGTTTCAGTAGTATTTATGAGGGTAATTCTGTAGTATTTATGATGGTGTTTCAGTAGTATTTATGAGACTTTCAGTGATATTTATGAGAGCAATATCCTGCGATATTTTGCAATTTATAACCTTTTTTCCAACTTCAGATTTTCCCCAATTTCTAACGACGTCCCCAAAAGGAAACTTCTCAACATCTGTTTCATCTTAAAAGAAACATTTCTCAGTTTGTTCATCTCACTTCAATGTTATTAATGGGACAAACTGACCAACATACATATAATATATAATATATAATATATAATAAAAGATCGCTACTCGGTGCCTGTGTATCGATACAGTATTCCCACTGACAATATCGCGATACTATGCTGTATCGATTTTTTCCCCTAACACACACTCGCATGTACTCGTTCCTGTGTTCTGTAGGAACAAAATAAGGTAGGGAGGGTGTGTGTGTGTGTGTGTGTGTGTGTGTGTGTGTGTGTGTGTGAGGGGGTTTAGATGTCCCAGTCCTAAAGCTGATTAGGCGCAGCAGCTTTTGTCACCCGCCGTGTTTTCGGGATCCCGTTTGGTCCTCCGAGGGGAAAATGTGCCGAACGAAGAACGTCTGGTAATGAGATCAAGAGGCGGCTTCATAATTCCGCTGAGTTTGGTGTTTCAGTTTAGTGTCGCCCCGGGGTTTAGTAAGCACTTGCTCACACACACACACGCACACACACACACACACACGCACAAGCAGACAGACAGAATGACACACAGACACACACACACACAGACACACACAAGTGTGTCTCACTATCTTTGTGGGGACCAGTCATTGACATAATGCATTCCCTAGCCCCTTACCCTAACCTTAACCATCAAACCTAAATGCCTAACCTTAACCCTTACCCTAACCTTAACCATCAAACCTAAATGCCTAACCTTAACCCTTACCCTCACCCTAACCATAACCTAATTCTAACCCTGATCCTAAAACCAGGTCTTATTCCTCAAACAGCCCTTTAACGTTATGGGGACCAGCATTTTGTCCCCACAAAGCTGTCAGGACCCCATAAGTATACTGTATTCCCAGTTTTTGGTCCCCACAAATGTAGTAAAACATGGTTCACACACACACACACACACACACACAAACACACAAGCAGACGGACAGACAGAATGACACACACACACACACACACAGAGACACACACACAGACACACACACACACACACACACAGACAGAGACACACACACACACACACAGACAGAGACACACACACACACACACACACACAGACACACACACACACACACAGAGACACACACACACACACAGACACACACACACACACACACACACACACAGACAGAGACACACACACACACACACAGACACACACACACACACACACACAGACACACACACGCAAACACACACAGACAGAGACACACACACAGACACACACACACACACAGACAGAGACACACACACACACACACACACACACACACAGACACACACACACACACAGACACACACACACACACACACACACACAGACAGAGACACACACAGACACACACACACACACACAGACACACACAGACACACACACACACAGACACACACAGACACACACACGCACGTTGCTGAAGTGAAGTTGAGGGTAATAAGGGTGAGTTTGTCATTTTACAGCCCCAGCAGGCTGCACACACAGAACATTTTATAAAACTAGTTAAATTATATCTCGCTGATCATTCGTCAACCAGTCACATACGGACCCTTTTTCACCACCCTTGACCTCCGATCACGACGCACAAGGCACTGGCATGCATGGGGAGGAGGTCGGGGTGGATGTTTGGGTCATAAAACGCAGGGTCTTCAAGCCAGGGAGCGTTCATGTCCCAGGGAAAACAAAAGACAGATGTTGTTGTCTTTGTCTTGTACTGTATGTCGACTTCTTTGCTACTGCAGTAAAATGAATCGCCCCTCGGTGGACAAATAAAGGTCCTGAACTTGAACTTGAACATTTAATGAAGAGATGTTTTTTACAGTGTGTTCAGGGGACAGGCAGCTAGCAGATAGCGAGGAGATGTTTTTTACAGTGTGTTCTTGGGACAGGCAGCTAGCAGATAGTGAGGAGATGTTTTTTACAGTGTGTTCAGGAGACAGGCAGCTAGCAGATAGCGAGGAGATGTTTTTTACAGCGTGTTCAGGGGACAGGCAGCTAGCAGATAGTGAGGAGATGTTTTTTACAGTGTGTTCTTGGGACAGGCAGCTAGCAGATAGTGAGGAGATGTTTTTTACAGTGTGTTCTTGGGACAGGCAGCTAGCAGATAGTGAGGAGATGTTTTTTACAGTGTGTTCAGGAGACAGGCAGCTAGCAGATAGTGAGGAGATGTTTTTTACAGTGTGTTCTTGGGACAGGCAGCTAGCAGATAGTGAGGAGATGTTTTTTACAGTGTGTTCTTGGGACAGGCAGCTAGCAAATAGTGAGATGTTTTTTACAGTGTGTTCTTGGGACAGGGCAGCTAGCAGATAGTGAGGAGATGTTTTTACAGTGTGTTCAGGGGACAGGCAGCTAGCAGATAGTGAGGAGATGTTTTTTACAGTGTGTTCAGGGGACAGGCAGCTAGCAGATAGTGAGATGTTTTTTACAGTGTGTTCAGGGGACAGGCAGCTAGCAGATAGTGAGGAGATGTTTTTTACAGTGTGTTCAGGGGACAGGCAGCTAGCAGATAGTGAGATGTTTTTTACAGTGTGTTCAGGGGACAGGCAGCTAGGAGATAGTGAGATGTTTTTACAGTGTGTTCAGGGGACAGGCAGCTATCAGATAGTGAGGAGATGTTTTTTACAGTGTGTTCTGGGAACAGGCAGCTAGCAGATAGTGAGATGTTTTTTACAGTGTGTTCTGGGGACAGGCAGCTAGCAGATAGTGAGATGTTTTTTACAGTGTGTTCAGGAGACAGGCAGCTAGCAGATAGTGAGGAGATGTTTTTTACAGTGTGTTCATGGAGACAGGCAGCTAGCAGATAGTGAGGAGATGTTTTTTACAGTGTGTTCTTGGGACAGGCAGCTAGCAGATAGTGAGGAGATGTTTTTTACAGTGTGTTCAGGGGACAGGCAGCTAGCAGATAGTGAGGAGATGTTTTTTACAGTGTGCTCAGGAGACAGGCAGCTAGCAGATAGTGAGGAGATGTTTTTTACAGTGTGTTCAGGAGACAGGCAGCTAGCAGATAGTGAGGAGATGTTTGCTGCATGTGACAAAAAGGGTTGTTGCCTAAAAAACGCGTGACATTGCTTAGAGCGTCTTTAACTAGTCGCTGTAGTGTCTAAACTTAACTGTTGTTGCTGCATGGCGCTGATTTTTGGTCTGCTCAATTTAAATGTTCTGTCCAATAAAAGGACACATCATCTGCTGTCATCTGGACCAGCTGGCAGTCGCCTCATTTCGTAGGATGTCATACGATATGGTGCGTGTACATTTTTCGTGCAATATTGTCAGATCCATTCATGATCCATTTATTTTTATATGTATTTTTTAATGGTTTTGTGCAATTGTATTTGTTTATAATGTAAATGCTTTGTGTGTCTTTTTAAACTTGACTTGACTCTCTGAGTAACAACCGCACAAGAGTTCCTATGTGTGAAAACACAAATGGCAAATAAAGTTCTTGAATCTTGAATCTTGAGAGTGCGTCATGGTGGTTTTACTTTGGCCCCTCCACCAACTCCCTGTAGGCTGTGTCATGCTTTTCTTTGCCCCTGATAATCAGGATTTTCACCTTTTTTAAAAGCGTTCCTTCGACAGTAGGAAGTCAATGGTAAAGGATGAGTCACTTTTTAGGGCTAAAACCTTTCGCTCGTCACTTTGTTATGTCTCTGGCAGCCAGATATTACATGTGATACTTTCTAATGCAGTTTTAAGTCGAAATGAAACTTCCTTCCGCGATGAGTCCTTCAGTCCTTCAGAGTGTCGACCTGCAGCCAGCGCTCAGGGTCGACTTTCCCCTCCGGTCCGCCTCACGAGGAGCACAGATCTGACCTGAATCTCAATTTTTGGGCCTCCTGCTAGGCTTGGAATTAAATCAGCCCTATCCCCATGTGTGTGTGTGTGTGTGTGTGTTTGTGTGTGTGTGTGTGTGTGTGTGTGTGTGTGTGTGTGTGTGTGTGTGTGTGTGTGTTGAGAGGGCAACACCATATGGCCAGACTGATCATTAGGGGGACTGCCGGAGGCAGAAAAACCGCTGGAGCCTCTCCCCTCACACACACACACACACACTTACTTACACACACATGCGTGCTCAGAGGCTTTGACGGACCAGTGCACTTAAGCTTCCCCCTCCACGCACACACATGTGTCATGCACACACACACACACAAACACACACACCTTCTTCCCTGTGTTGTAATGAAGGTCCTCCGTGTCTCTACAGATGGTGTTTGTCTCCTAATGTCTCCTTGGTGCCGGTAAACAGAGAGCAGGCTGGACCCCGACTGACCTGCCTCTGGGCTCTGAACGTGTGTGTGTGTGTGTGTGTGTGTGTGTGTGTGTGTGTGTGTGTGTGTGAGAGACGTCCACGGCATGTCTTTGCTTCCTTTCGAAAGAGGAAAGGAAAAAGGGAGAGAGGAGTTCAGGCGAGAAGCAAGAAAAGAGGAAAGAAGATGAAAAGCTGCAGGGGAGGGTGGAAAACGAGGAGAAACAGGAAAGGAAGTAGGAGGAAAAGGGGATCAAACAAGGAAAATAGGAGAAATAAATGAGGGAAAGAGTCCTTACCTAGGTACTGTCAGGGCCCTCATACTCTGCTTCTGACTGGCTAGTAGTCCTTACCTAGGTACTGTCAGGGCCCTCATACTCTGCTTCTGACTGGCTAGTAGTCCTTATTAAGGTACTGTCAGGGCCCTCATACTCTGCTTCTGACTGGCTAGTAGTCCTTACCTAGGTACTGTCAGGACCCTCATACTCTGCTTCTGACTGGCTAGTAGTCCTTACCTAGGTACTGTCAGGACCCTCATACTCTGCTCCTGACTGGCTAGTAGTCCTTACCTAGGTACTGTCAGGACCCTCATACTCTGCTTCTGACTGGCTAGTAGTCCTTATTAAGGTACTGTCAGGGCCCTCATACTCTGCTTCTGACTGGCTAGTAGTCCTTACCTAGGTACTGTCAGGGCCCTCATACTCTGCTCCTGACTGGCTAGTAGTCCTTACCTAGGTACTGTCAGGGCCCTCATACTCTGCTTCTGACTGGCTAGTAGTCCTTACCTAGGTACTGTCAGGACCCTCATACTCTGCTTCTGACTGGCTAGTAGTCCTTACCTAGGTACTGTCAGGGCCCTCATACTCTGCTTCTGACTGGCTAGTAGTCCTTACCTAGGTACTGTCAGGACCCTCATACTCTGCTTCTGACTGGCTAGTAGTCCTTACCTAGGTACTGTCAGGGCCCTCATACTCTGCTTCTGACTGGCTGCTTTTTATTTTATTTTAATGTCAAGAACAACTGAGAAATGCAAGTCTTGAGTCACTGATCACCAAGACGATGTGACCTGAGTGATTATTTAGTCTCATTGCCCAAAAGCCCAATGGAAGAAAAGCAAGCACAAGTAGAAGTTGCAGGTTTAAAACCTGATTTCTAAATTGTCCAAAAGGCACAAGTGTCTTGATTTTTCTAAGAAAGTTCCAGGAGTCTGCAAAGCAACACCGTAAAAAAGGAATATCAACTAACGGATCTCCGCGTCCTCCCTCCCTCCAGGTGCCAACGCCAAGCTGCGCTACCAGATCACGTCCGGAAACGCGATGGGCACCTTCGACGTGGAGCCCGAGGTGGGCTCCGTCTTCGTGGCCCAGCCGCTGGACTACGAGCTGGAGCAGCGCTACGAGCTGCGGCTGGTCGCCTCCGACGGCAAGTGGGAGAACGAGACGCTGGTGGTGGTTCAGGTGGTCAATCGCAACGACGAGGCGCCCGTCTTCAGCCAGACGGAGTACCACGCCGCCGTGACGGAGGAGCTCACCCAGCTGCCGGTGTTAATGCTTGAGGTCAGTCATCATGCTCGTGTGGTGACGCTTTAAGGGCTTCTCAGTCCCGGTGGGACCCTGAACACTGCGTACGGCGACGGAGAATGAATGTTAAAGGTCCCATGACATGGTGCTCTTTGGATGCTTTTATATAGACCTTTGTGGTCCCCTAATACTGTATCTGAAGTCTCTTTTATATAGACCTTAGTGGTCCCCTAATACTGTATCTGAAGTCTCTTTTATATAGACCTTAGTGGTCCCTAATACTGTATCTGAAATCTCTTTTATATAGACCTTAGTGGTCCCTAATACTGTATCTGAAGTCTCTTTTATATAGACCTTAGTGGTCCCTAATACTGTATCTGAAGTCTCTTTTATATAGACCTTTGTGGTCCCCTAATACTGTATCTGAAGTCTCTTTTATATAGACCTTAGTGGTCCCCTAATACTGTATCTGAAGTCTCTTTTATATAGACCTTAGTGGTCCCTAATACTGTATCTGAAGTCTCTTTTATATAGACCTTAGTGGTCCCTAATACTGTATCTGAAGTCTCTTTTATATAGACCTTAGTGGTCCCCTAATACTGTATCTGAAGTCTCTTTTATATAGACCTTAGTGGTCCCTAATACTGTATCTGAAGTCTCTTTATATAGACCTTAGTGGTCCCCTAATACTGTATCTGAAGTCTCTTTATATAGACCTTAGTGGTCTCCTAATACTGTATCTTTTTTTGCCTGTGTCTCCCCTTTTTCAAAATAAAAGCCCTGATCAGATAGTTATTCAGTCCACATGAAACATGAGAAAGTAGCTTGTTGTGAAAATGTCAGTTTATATGAACACAATGTGAAAAAGTATCAGGTTTAGCACAGACAAATCCAACGGTATTGGTCTCGCTTCGAACGTGGGGGTGAATTTGCCCGGAGCAACACCTCAGCAGAGCTCCAGTGTCCACATACTAACACATACTAACACATTGCATGTGTGTTTAACACAATATCAAATCTAACACGTTTCAAAGCCCCCCTGACAGGAAGGAACCAGGTTCTGAAAAGTCGACCTTCTTCTACTCCTGTGGCTTTGATCTGCCTTTCGTCCCACATACATATCTCCGCTAATATTCACAGTTAGGCTATATGCATGTGCCGCCAAGCTAAATCAGATTAGAAAGGTGGAAGTGCATCTGAGAGACCCCCCCCCCCCCCCACCCACACACACACACACACACACACACACACCAGAGATGCATGTGTCACATGTGTCACCTGAGTCCTCAACCCGGGCCTGATTCCCCTCGCCTGCTGGAATTGATTTGATGTACGCTCGGTCCCCCCACCCCCACCCCCACCCTCCCTCCCCGAAGCCAGGCCGCTTTGAGCCCTGTGTGTTAATACAATTGAGCAGATAGGTGCACGCAGAGGAAAATCCAATTTGAAATGAATATGCCATGACTTCACCTGCGCGGCAGCGACCGCTCATCTTCAATATTGTCTACCCGCGTCACGTTGTCAGGGAATGCAAAGACACAACAGGGGGACTTCAAACGCTTCTGTAAACAAACCCTCCGGTGAGAAAAGAGCAGAAGAAAGGGTAAAATGTACTTTTTTCCTTTGCTTTTGTTGGCGTCTATTAACTTTTAATTGCGCCGTGCGTCGCGGTGACAGACGTGAGCGCCCGCGTCCTCCCGTCCGGAGAGATAGCGCGACGGCAGGTTAATTAAGCAAGCAGGACAAAGCAGCGGAGACATTGTTTATTCCCGTGTGCTGCAATCAGCTCCCTGTGTCCTATTTGCTGGGCTTGACATTTGTCGCTACATAATGAAAAAGCAATTCAACCGTTATTGATAAGAAAGAAGAAAAAAAAAACAACAACAATATAGTTCCTTTTAAAGAGGAAGAATGTTATTTAGTTAAAGTAAAAAGTCATTGCTGCTGCTTTGACCAACAATAAAGCGGCCGTGTTTCATTGCTCGTAAAATGAAATCCATTTTAATGACCAAGAGTGTTGGTGTTGGCTGATTGTCTTTTTACGTATGGGCTGTTTTTAGAGTTAACCCTCATGTTGTCCTTGGGTCAAATTGACCAATTTTCAGTTATTTATTTATTTTTGTCACACAAAATGGGCCATTGATATAAGTATATATTAAAAAAACATCAAGAAAAGCACCCACAACATTGAAAAAGTGACAACAATGTTGGAAAAAACAATAATAATGTTAAAAAGAATGGTTTTTTTTTTTCATAGTTGACTGGAAGACAACACAGGGGTTAAAAAAATCTTTCAATGTGTCTGTAATACTTTGTAAAAACCAGTTGTGCTATAACTATGAAGTAAATGTGTTTTTTACTTATTACAGGAGAATAGTTAGGAAGCATTTTATACACTAATGCAATTTGAAATTCATTGTGTACAGACATTAAGTTAAAAATACGCCTATTACAAACATTAAAAAGAAATTGAATGGAAAAATGATGGAAAGCTTTTTTTCATGAGTGTTGAAAACAATTTGGTATACTCTTTATTTATTTATATATATAACCTGCATTAATGGGACAACAGTGAGTCGGAGTTTGTCATAGTGAGTCCCCCAGCAGTCTAAACTTATAGCAGTATAATTAAGGTCCAAGGCAAACCTGAGCTAAGACACAGTTGGATGATCCGGCATGGTAACAAGACTTCTACCATATGACCTGGACACCGGGACGGGGAGGTTTGTGGTAGAAGAAATCAGAGATTTATGTCTCATTTTGGACTTTTGCAGGTGTCTGCCACAGATCCGGACCAAGAGGCCGACCAGACGGCCCTGCGCTACTCCCTCCATGGCCAGGGCGCCGGCGGGGAGTTCACCATTGACGAACACACTGGAAGAATCTACGCCCAACGGCGCCTGGACCGCGAGGAGCGCCCGGCCTGGAGATTCCTTGTCCTCGCCACCGACGAGGGAGGAGCGGGACTCACAGGATTTGCCGATGTGCTGTTGGAGGTCCGAGACGTCAACGACAACGCACCCTTCTTCCCGTGCCCAGCTATGGAGGTAGACGGATGTTTTGTCGGCCAAGTGCCTGAAAATTCACCTGCCGACACCTCCGTCATGGAGATGCGCGCCATGGACCTGGACGACCCCAACGAGGGCAACAACGCCATGTTGACCTACAGCATCATCAAGAATGTCCGCAACGAGATCAACCTCAACCTGTTCTCCATCAACGCCAGCACAGGGACCATCTACACGGTGCTGCGTTCCCTGGACCGGGAGGCGGAGGACCGGTATCTGGTGGTGGTCGAGGCCAGGGACGGAGGCGGTTTGGCGGGAACAGGGACAGCCACCATTATGGTTTCAGACGTCAACGATCACCCGCCCGTCTTTACTCAGAAGATCTACACCGCTCAGGTGAGTCCAGTAAAGGATTCAGGTTCATTTGTTGAATTATCTTTTAACAACAAGACAATTTAAAGTTCAGATATTAGACATAACGCGAAGAAAAACAAGGAAATATCGATTGCATCAAAAATAACATCCATGTGACAGATGGTCGTTGAGTAGAAATTTGTCTATTTCTGTTTTCTTTTTCAGCCATAACTATAACCTTTAAAGGTCCCATGGCATTAAAATTTCACTTTAACATTTTTATGAGTCCCCCCAGCCTGCCTATGGTCCCCCAGTGGCTAGAAATGGTGATAGGTGTAAACCGAGCCCTGGGTATCCTGCTCTGACTTTGAGAAAATGAAAGCTCAGATGGGCCGAGCTGGAATCTTGCCCCTTATGACCTCATAAGGCATTTTTTGTTTTCTGTTATTTTGAAAATGTAAATGATGGAAATAAAATCTAACTTTTTGTGACTTATTATACGAATGTCTAATCTGTCATTTGATGCCTTTTGGAGATTTTTTCCATCTTTTCTAGGCTTCTTTATGCACATTAATACAAGTTTTTTTACCTGGGGTGCCCAAACTTTCGAACCCCACTGTACATTAGCTCTCCGAGCTAAAGTTTGTCAAAGTGTTATGAAATATGAAAGCATCACACATTTCATATGAAGGAGATTAGAGTATATCCAGTTGTTCCTCGTCCCGGTTTGTTCAGTGCCTTTAAGTTGTATGTATGGGACGCATGGAGTTTTCTACCTGGGAGTCATTGTAAACCAGCATTGTGATTGGCTCCTTTGAAAGGTGTCATTGCTTAATAATAACAGGAGTAATGAGACACCGTGTACATCTGTTGTGTCCTCTGCTGTTCAGATACCAGAGGACCTGGAGGTGAACAGTGAGGTTCTCGTGGTTTCTGCCACAGACGGCGACGAGGGCGAGAACGCCGTGGTGACCTTCAGCATCATCGGGGGTGACGAGGACAGGAAGTTCTTCATGGAGACGGACAAAGCGAACCGTCGCGGCGTTATAAAACTCAAGAAGAAGGTCGACTTCGAGAAGCCCCGCGAGAGGACTTTCAATCTGACCCTGAAGGCCGAGGACGCTGATTTCTCCGGCCTGGCGTACTGCCTCGTTCAGGTGGAAGACTCCAATGACCACGCGCCCGTGTTTTTACCACAGTTCTACGAGTCGCCAGCCATGTCCGAAGATGTTCCCGTGGGGACAATCGTTGCTCAGGTTACAGCTTCTGATCTCGACTCGGGCCAAAATGGACGCTTTTCTTACAGTATTTCAAAAGAGTCTGACCCTCACGCTCAGTTCCTGGTGGACCAGTCCGGTTGGGTGGTAGTGGCCGATTCTCTCGATAGGGAGAAGATCTCGCAGCACAGGCTCATGGTCCTCGCCACAGACGCCGGGAGCCCTCCAATGTCCGGCACTGCCATCGTCGTCGTCGCCGTGCTCGACGTCAACGACAACGGGCCTGAGTTCGAGGTCTCCTACAAGCCCGTCATTTGGGAGAACACGCCGGCTCTGCAGACGGTTCGAATGAACGACACCTCCCTCCTCCTCCACGCCACCGACCGGGACACGTCCGCCAACGCCGGGCCGTTCTCCATACGGCTTCTGATGCTCACCTCGGACGCCACCAGCTTCAATTTGACGGACTTTCGAAACGGCAGCGCGTCCATCACCGCCCTCCGGACGTTCGACCGCGAGCGGCAGAAGGAGTACCGCCTCCCGATTCTCATGATTGACAGCGGCTCACCGCCAATGAGCTCCACCAGCACGCTGACGGTGGTCATTGGGGACAGGAACGACCACCCCCACTCACCAGGACACACCGACTTCATCGTCTACAGTTATCAGGGTATGTTTTCCTGTTTTCTTCTGCCCAGTATAGTTATATACAGTATATAGTTAGAACTCTACATAGAGCACTGTATTTTTGATATTCTGGGATCATTTGCATCTAATATTCGGTTATAATAATTCCCACTACAGACTAGGGCTGCACAATATGAGCAAAATATCTAATTGCAATTATTTTGACTGGTATTGAGATTGCGATATGATTCACGATATTGGAGGGAATGATTGTTTTTATGTCATTATTCTCATTGAAAATTATTGACATTGAAAGAAATTTAGAAAAATTAGGGTGTCTGCACCAAACAGAGATTTTTCTTTAGTCTGTAGGATAGGATTTGTAGGCCAGGGCATCTCTGCAGGACCACAATACTTCATTCAGAATGATGTATATGTATAATGATGTGACGTATATTGCCATTAACAAATATTGCGCCCTCCTGCGATTTGGATATTGCACTAGTCCATATTGCAATTTCGATACAATTGTGATTAATTGTGCAGCCCTACAAAAGACATCAGCATTTATCGCATAAGCCGTATATCGATGAAGAGAAAATCCGATTTCTTTTGAGTTGATACTCATGAGTCGTTTCCATAAAGCACTTTTCATTCAATATCACTTAATTCAGATAAAAATGAGTGGATGGAAACATAGCTTGTGATTAGTAAAAAATCGTCACGTAAAACGACTAAAATGACTCAAGTATTCATACAGTATTAGGGACCACTAAGGTCTATATAAAAGAGACTTCAGATACAGTATTAGGGGACCACTAAGGTCTATATAAAGAGACTTCAGATACAGTATTAGGGGACCACTAAGGTCTATATAAAAGAGACTTCAGATACAGTATTAGGGGACCACTAAGGTCTATATAAAAGAGACTTCAGATACAGTATTAGGGACCACTAAGGTCTATATAAAAGAGACTTCAGATACAGTATTAGGGACCACTAAGGTCTATATAAAAAAGACTTCAGATACAGTATTAGGGGACCACTAAGGTCTATATAAAGAGACTTCAGATCCAGTATTAGGGACCACTAAGGTCTATATAAAAGAGACTTCAGATACAGTATTATGGACCACTATGGTCTATATAAAGAGACTTCAGATACAGTATTAGGGGACCACTAAGGTCTATATAAAAGAGACTTCAGGTCAGATACAAGTATTCTGAGTTGGAGCATCTCGGTTAAAAACAAACAGGCTTTGCTGAGTGCACTCGCTGATTCACAGCATCAGTACATACCACAGACTACTCTCTACTCCACTGTAGAAGTTGCCTTGCTAAAGGGCAGTCGGTCTGAGGGATTCAAACGAGTGTCTTCCCTGTTCCTCTAACCTTCAGTCCCCCGTCCCCCGTCCCCCGTCCCCCCTCTGGTGTCCCTCCCACCACCTCCTGAGTGCTCGGCGCTCGTGTTGCTAAGACTGTACTTGTCACAGTCGACTGCTCCTGCAGCCTGCATCACTTATTTAGCTGTTCATACCATCTGCCAGCCTCCCGTAATTTGCTGGAAAAAACCTGAGGTTTTCTGTAATGTATTTTTAGTGGATTTCCTCTCCGGGGCCTTTTCACATGAAAGTACATTAACCCACTAATATGGATCCATCACGTAGCTCGACAACATGCCACGAAGCAAACAATTAACTCCAGCTTAAGTCCCAGGTTTGACAAGCACATAAACAGGAGCCATTTTTAAAAGGCAGCTGATTTCACAGCTAAGGGGATTACAGCGCTGCGTTCAGCTTTTTTTGGGGAGAGAGGGGAGGTGGGGGGGGGGGGGGGGGCTGTCAAACCATGACCGAGCGTGCCAATGAGGCGTCACCCGCCACCTCATCTCCACTTTCTTTCTTTCCTTCACTTTTAATATTTGGCTCTTACCACAGGGATCCCCTGCGCTCAAAACTAATTTCTTTCAAAGCCAACGCATATTTTGACCCTCTTTCTTTGTGTCTTTTTTATTTCCCTCCTCCTGACAGGTATCCTCCCGACGACGGTGCTCGGACGTGTTCAATCCCCCGACCTTGATGACTGGAGTGAGAAGGTGTACCGGTTCGAAGGCAAACCATCCAGGTACTTTGATCCGATGTGGTGAAAACTCTGAGGTGCTGGAGTAACTCAAGTGGAAAGTAGAGATGGACAAGTAATAGTTAGGCATGTAGGAGTCGAAGGGGAAGAGAGGTAGAGGGCTTTGAAGTAAAGCAAGGACACAAGGTGATAAAGTAGAGAGGCAGCAATGCAAAAAACAAAAGGGTTGAGATATTAGAATTAGTGATAACACAAAGAGAGGCAGAGAAAGGAGTAGTTTAGGACAAAAACATCCAGAGAACGGCAGATGTAAAGCTGGTTGTGTTGGAGCTCGTAAAGTGTCCCCTCTCATGTGACACGCAGCGAGAGAGAGAGACGGATGAAGACAAAGCGAGGGAATAAAAGAGCTGCACAGAAGCTGACAGATTTAAAATAGAGAGGAAGAGACAGCACAAAGGTGCGGTGCGACACGGGAGGAGAAAGAAAGGGAAATTGGGACAGAGGAACAGGCAGTTTGAAGGCAGAAACAAAGAGAGTGAACAAGAGTGAAAGGCCTGAAGACGAGGGAGGAGAGAGAGATAGAAAAAGGGGTGGAGGGGGGGGATCTGACTTGTCAGGAACAGTGCCATTAATACTTCATAACCAGCGGGATTGAAAATTCCCAGTGAAGCACGGGCGAGGGCGAGGGCGCGCTCGTTTTGTTTGATGAGGCTCGGTGAAACGAGAGCCTGATTGCGCTCCCTGCCACCATCTTCCTCTTCTAACGAGATGAGGAAGATGAGGAGGGGCGGCTCGAGATGGCGAGAAACGGGCCAAGAACAAAGGATACCGCCGGAGAAATTACCATCCCGAACCTGCCGCCCCCCTCCTCACTCCGGGCGGCAGATGGCAGTTTGTTCCCTCTGTGGATCAGGTTTCAGGTTGCGTGTTATTTACATATCGAAGTGAGACAAAGTACAGGAAAATATAAGAAAGAGGATAATGTTCAGGTGGAGGGAAGTAGCTAGATAGATAGATAGATAGATAGATAGATAGATAGATAGATAGATAGATAGATAGATAGATAGATAGATAGATAGATAGATATATAGATAGATAGATAGATAGATAGATAGATAGATAGATAGATAGATAGATAGATAGATAGATAGATAGATAGATACTTTATTCATCCCAAAGGAAATTTTAGGCATCCAGTAGCAAGACAACCACAACACAACACACACATATACACATATACACACACATATATCACAAATATACACACATATACCACATATACACACATATATCACACATACACACATATACACAAATATACACACATATACACACATTTATCACACATATACACACATATACAAACATATATCACACATATACACAACATATATCACACATACACACAAATATACACACATATACACACATTTATCACACATATACACACATATACAAACATATATCACACATATACACAACATATATCACACATACACACAAATATACACACATATACACACATACATCACACATATACACACATATACCACATATACACACATACATCACACATATACACACATATATCACACATATATCACACATATATCACACATATACACACATATATCACACATATACACAACATACTGTATATCACACATACACACAAATATACACACGTATACACACATACATCACACATATACACACATATATCACACATATACACAACATATATCACACATACACACAAATATACACACATATACACACATACATCACACATATACACACATATATCACACATATACACAACATATATCACACATACACACACAAATATACACACATATACACACACATATACACACATATACCACATATACACACATATATCACACACATATACACACATATATCACACATATACACACATATATCACACACATATACACACATACATAAGAATAAAAATAAAACTCCCAGAAATGCAATGACTAAGGTGAGGTACTACGGTAGACCGGGTGTAATGATGAACAGTGCAGTAGATCATGATTAATTATTGACTATGACTTTAAAGCAGGGCTGTAGTCAAGACCACCTTAGTCGAGTCCAAGACAAGTCCAAGACCAGGACTAGTCGAGTCCAAGACAAGGCAGAGTCCAAAAAGGTTTGAGTCCAAGTCAAGACCGAGTCCAGGACAGGAATAAAGGTCTTATGCATGACAGTATCAAGACAATCATTTTGGGTTTCCCTTTCCCTCCAATATTATTATCAACATAATAAAGACACCTGGACTCGGTCCAGACCAAAAGCCCTATTGGGCAAGACCAGCGGCCGAGACCGAGACAAGTCCGAGACCATAAAAAAATGGTCTCGAGTCCGGACTTGAGTCCAAGACCGGACTCAAGACCGTTTTTCTATGGTCTCGGACTTGTCTCGGTACATACATACATCTAGGAGTAGGTACAGCAACAGCAGCACAGATACCGCTTTGGCCCTGATTCGGTCTCCGCTAATTAATCCATCTGGTTCTGAGCTCTGAAGGTTGGCGCTGTTTGTGTGATGAGGTTACTCAGTTACACCAGCCTGATGGCACGTATTCAGGACCAGGTTTGGACCCGGGCCACAGATCCTGGGTGGACTCTTTCGGTGCAGCTGAGCAGAGAGCGTCAAAGGTTTTCCAGATCAAGAACCCCTCCATCCCCTCTGTGGATCCATGTTTATCCACAGACCTCCATCCCCTCTGTGGATCCATGTTTATCCACAGACCTCCATCCCCTCTGTGGATCCATGTTTATCCACAGACCTCCATCCCCTCTGTGGATCCATGTTTATCCACAGACCTCCATCCCCTCTGTGGATCCATGTTTATCCACCGACCTCCATCCCCTCTGTGGATCCATGTTTATCCACAGACCTCCATCCCCTCTGTGGATCCATGTTTATCCACAGACCTCCATCCCCTCTGTGGATCCATGTTTATCCACAGACCTCCATCCCCTCTGTGGATCCATGTTTATCCACAGACCTCCATCCCCTCTGTGGATCCATGTTTATCCACAGACCTCCATCCCCTCTGTGGATCCATGTTTATCCACAGACCTCCATCCCCTCTGAGTTTGATCTGAGGAATCCCATCTGATCGTGAATAAGAGCTCATCAGGCCAGACTTTAGTTTTACAGTTATTTTTGGAATTTATGGTCCATAAACCTCATTTATAGGAAATTATACCTAATGTTTGAGTTAGAAAAGCAGAAATTAGGAATTATTGAGACTAAAATTAAAGGAATGGATGTTGATGATAATCACAGACTGGAATATGTCAACTTTTACTCAATACTATTTCAACAACACTTCCATTTGTTTTACAATGTTATAAAATTGAATAAGACGCCCCAAAATTAATGAAAGTAGAGATTTGTACTTGGCAAAGAGCGTTGGGTGGAATCAATCATGTTATTTTGGGGAATTAAAAAGAACATTGATATAGGACAACATGAAGACAACATGAGGACAACATGAGGACAACATGAGGACAACATGGGGACAACATGGGGACAACATGAGGACAACATGAGGACAACATTGATAAATAAAGTAAATAAAATACAATTTAGACTCCACAGTAGTTAGCCTTAAGATGTGGAAGACATGGTTGCCTGCTGTCTTTCTTAAATTGAAGTTACCTAGTCACTTCAGATTACATTTAGGCATTTCAGACTGAAAAGAAAATATAGTATGATGTACAGTATATTGACCATGGTGACATAGATGGACGGCCTAAACAATGTTAATAAAACCAATAAAGAGCAAGCAAATAGGTTCTGATGCCAAAGATTTGGCTAAAGTTAAAGAGAAAAGACGAATGAATGAATGAATGTTGGTTTGTTTTTACCCACTCCCTTTTATTAAACTTTTATTTTTGTAACATTCATACCATAGTAATGGTACCAGAGCATGTCTCAGTGTAATCACAGCCACAGTTTAACTTCAATCTTCTATTTTAATGTTGACATCCACGTCAGTATTGTCCTTCCACTCGATCTCAAAACCTTCTCGCTGCAAAGCTTCTTTTTAACTTCACGTCACCAGAACTCAGAAATTCTGTTTCTGCATTCACGAGGCAGCATTTAGGCCGTGTGCACTTCACAGAAAGCAGTTAAAGTTACATTAAAGAAGAAATATTAGTATACATTTGTGCGTCCATAGTGGATTTATAACATGAATTATAACCTTATGACAAAAAACGAATCACACTTCCATGTTTAATTGTGTGCTAGTAGAGACTGATGCATTCCCTAAACATAGATGTTATCTCAGCTGGTGGAAATTGAGATAAAGATAATATTTGTTAATAGATTATGAAGTAAAATTCTATTTCAGAATTGTTTTTAAAACCCCAAATATGGATGGATGGATGGATGGATGGAAACCCCAAATAAGTCCCGGGTCAGTTTGACCCGAGGGACACGAGAGGGTCCCGAAGGTGAAGACAACACGAGGGTTAAGACAGGAACCATCTGAGGAGACAAGCAGACACAACTGTGATGAGTCATGATCCATACTTTAGGTTAAAACATCAACTCTAACATTCCTGCTCCTGACAGGGTGCAGCCTTTAGGTTTTAAAGACTAGCAGGACACACCTTACATTTGTAACTCTAAGAAGATTAGCCGTATGAGATCCACTCGGCCTTCACTAACAAGTAATGCATGGTTTCAAAGCAAATGAAGTTCATACATACCATGTGATCGATCATGAAGGGGAGCTGTCTTTAATTATTCCAGGCCATAGTGATGAGGGCTGCTTTACCGTCGGTGTATTTAGGCCTTAGAGATCTGCGCCTCCTGCCAGCTCCGCTGCAGTCCTGTCAGGACGAGAGGAGGGTGAGGAGGTCAGCCCTTCAGCTTCAGGAGTATCCATTAAATATACAGTATAGCATGCAGTACATTTTGGACATTCATAAATCTCTCGTAAGACCTCGTGTGAATTAGCAGGCTCTTCTCATGAACCAGTCGTACATTTTGTTTCTGAAATTTTAAACACTGTAATTCAAATGTATTTAACCCTTTTTTTTTGGGGGGGGGGGGTGTTGGTTTGCTACAGCACATTGCTGCAGCTCCTCATTTCACCCTGTGTGTTGAGCTCTCTGTTTCAGCTCCAGAGTGAGACATCTCACTTCAAAGCCATGTTTGTTGGGAGTTGCACATGCACAGTAGCTAAGTAAGGACTACTAGCCAGTCAGAAGCAGAGTATGAGGGCCCTGACAGTACCTAGGTAAGGACTACTAGCCAGTCAGGAGCAGAGTATGAGGGCCCTGACAGTACCTAGGTAAGGACTACTAGCCAGTCAGAAGCAGAGTATGAGGGCCCTGACAGTACCTAGGTAAGGACTACTAGCCAGTCAGAAGCAGAGTATGAGGGCCCTGACAGTACCTAGGTAAGGACTACTAGCCAGTCAGGAGCAGAGTATGAGGGCCCTGACAGTACCTAGGTAAGGACTACTAGCCAGTCAGAAGCAGAGTATGAGGGCCCTGACAGTACCTAGGTAAGGACTACTAGCCAGTCAGAAGCAGAGTATGAGGGCCCTGACAGTACCTAGGTAAGGACTACTAGCCAGTCAGAAGCAGAGTATGAGGGCCCTGACAGTACCCAGGTAAGGACTACTAGCCAGTCAGAAGCAGAGTATGAGGGCCCTGACAGTACCTAGGTAAGGACTACTAGCCAGTCAGAAGCAGAGTATGAGGGCCCTGACAGTACCTAGGTAAGGACTACTAGCCAGTCAGAAGCAGAGTATGAGGGCCCTGACAGTACCTAGGTAAGGACTACTAGCCAGTCAGAAGCAGAGTATGAGGGCCCTGACAGTACCTAGGTAAGGACTACTAGCCAGTCAGAAGCAGAGTATGAGGGTCCTGACAGTACCTAGGTAAGGACTACTAGCCAGTCAGAAGCAGAGTATGAGGGCCCTGACAGTACCTAGGTAAGGACTACTAGCCAGTCAGAAGCAGAGTATGAGGGCCCTGACAGTACTTAGGTAAGGACTACTAGCCAGTCAGAAGCAGAGTATGAGGGTCCTGACAGTACCTAGGTAAGGACTACTAGCCAGTCAGAAGCAGAGTATGAGGGTCCTGACAGTACCTAGGTAAGGACTACTAGCCAGTCAGAAGCAGAGTATGAGGGCCCTGACAGTACTTAGGTAAGGACTACTAGACAGTCAGAAGCAGAGTATGAGGGCCCTGACAGTACCTAGGTAAGGACTAAGGGGGGGAATTTGGGCTTTTTCACATTGTATGCAAAATACAGTTTTTAGTGTAGAAATGTGGATGTTGAATGGTGGAGTGTTTTTACATTGTGGTAGCACTACTTTTCCTGTAAAGTAAAGGGAGTACTTGGTCCACCACTGCTTACCTGAGCGCAGGTGTGGGCACACAGCTCCACCTTGCAGTGCAGGTAGACGTCTCCAGACGTCCCAGAGAACTGGAACATGTTGAAGGAGAAGAAGTTGGATGTTCCCAGTCCGTTTCCCTGCACCCGGACCGTGTTGTCAGCGGGGTTCGGGCATCTGCTCAGAAACAGGAAATCAGACGTGATCATGGCACGCATCAGCAGCTGATCCTGTGGCTGTATCTGCAAGAAATGTTGTCTTTGGTGTTCAAATCCCGCTGCAATATAACAACCCCTGTGTCCCTGAGCAAGGCACTTCACCCCTCCAGAGGCGTGCAACCTCTGACATAGAGTGATTGTAAGTCGCTTTGTCCTCATGAGGACAACATGAGGACAACATGAGGACAACATGAAGACAGCATGAGGACAACATGACGACAACATGACGACAACATGACGACGACATAAGGACGACATGGGGACAACATGGGGACAACATGAGGACAACATGAGGGCAACATGAGGACAACATGAGGACAACATGAAGACAACATGAGGACAACATGAAGACAACATGAGGGCAACATGAAGACAACATGAAGGCAACATGAAAACAACATGAGGACAACATGAGGACAACATGAAGACAACATGAGGGCAACATGAGGACAACATGAGGACAACATGAAGACAACATGAGGACAACATGAAGACAACATGAGGACAACATGAGGACAACATGGGGACAACATGAGGACAACATGGGGACAACATGGGGACAACATGGGGACAACATGGGGACAACATGGGGACAACATGAGGGAAACATGAGGACAACATGAAGACAACATGAGGACAACATGAGGACAACATGGGGACAACATGAGGACAACATGGGGACAAGATGGGGACAACATGGGGACAACATGACGACAACATGAGGACAACATGAGGACAACATTGGGACAACATGGGGACAACATGGGGACAACATGAGGACAACATGAGGACAACATGGGGACAACATGTGGGAAACATGACGACAACATGAGGACAACATGACGACAACATGAAGACAACATGGGGACAACATGAAGACAACATGAGGACAACATGACGACAACATGACGACAACATGAAGACAACATGGGGACAACATGAGGACAACATGAGGGCAACATGAGGACAACATGAGGACAACATGACGACAACATGAAGACAACATGAAGACAACATGAGGACAACATGAAGACAACATGAGGACAACATGAGGACAACATGACGACAACATGAAGACAACATGGGGACAACATGAGGACAACATGAGGGTTAAACATAACGTCTGAATGCGCTACTACGGCGTCTTTCCAGGGTTTTTTAAGCAATAAACAGATGTAAAGTGTGTTAAAAACAATGTCATAATGCCGTTTTTTTGTCTTTTCTGAGTGGCGTTCAGATCTGTCCGGGCTGCGTTTTTGCGAACACACGCGTAGGTATGAGCGCACCGTAAGAGTTTCATCTCACCCGTTGATGACGAGGTTGTATTGCAGACTTGCATCAGGTGACGGCTGGTTGGTCGCCCAGCAGGAGTCGGTTACTATGGAGACCATATTGTCGTCCAGCCCGTCCGTCTCCAGCTCCACCCAGACCCTCTGGTCCAGCACAAGCTCAGTGTCCGGCCCGGCAGGGTTCATGAAGCTGGCATCGGTGTACGCTTTCATCATCAGAGTGTAATTCCAAGCTCCTGATACAATCTCCTCACTCCTCACCACGGAGCTGGAGACACACACACACACACACACACACACACACACACACACACACACACACACACACACACACACACACACACACACACACACACACACACACACACACACACACACACACACACACACACACACACACACACACACACACACACACACACACACACACACACACACACACACACACACACACACACACACACACACACACACCACACACACACACACACACACACACACCACACACACACACACACACACACACACACCACACACACACACACACACACACACACACACCACACACACACACACACACACACCACACACACACACACACACACACACACACACACACACACACCACACACACACACACACACACACACACACTTTTCAGCTGTCTTAACCCTTGTGTTGTCCCGTTAAAATTGAAAATCAACACTTTTGTTGAGGCTTTTTTATCAATGTTTTTTCTTACGTATTTGTCCAATTTTCCAACACTTTTGACACATTTTTGTCAACGTTTGTCACTTTTTTTGACATTTAACACTACGTAACACTAACTTAATAACTTTAGTTTTACAGTTATTTTTGGAATTTATGGTCAATAAACCTCATTTATAGGAAATTATACCTAATGTTTGAGTTAGAAAAGCAGAAATTAGGAATTATTTAGACTAAAATTAAAGGAATGGATGTTGATGATAATCACAGACTGGAATATGTCAACTTTTACTCAATACTATTTCAAAAACACTTCCATTTGTTTTACAATGCTATAAAATTGAATAAGACACCCCAAAATTAATGAAAGTAGAGATTTGTACTTGGCAAAGAGCGTTGGGTGGAATCAATCATGTTATTTTGGGGAATTAAAAAGAACATTGATATAGGACAACATGAGGACAACATGAGGGCAACATGGGGACAACATGAGGACAACATGGGGACAACATGAGGACAACATGAGGGCAACATGGGGGCAACATGAGGACAACATGAGGGCAACATGAGGGCAACATGAAGACAACATGAGGGCAACATGAGGGCAACATGGGGGCAACATGAGGACAACATGAGGACAACATGAGGGCAACATGAAGACAACATGAGGGCAACATGAGGGCAACATGAGGACAGCATGAGGACAACATGGGGACAACATGAGGGCAACATGAGGGCAACATGAGGGCAACATGGGGGCAACATGGGGACAACATGAGGACAACATGAGGACAACATGAGGACAACATGAGGACAACATGGGGACAACATGAGGACAACATGGGGACAACATGAGGACAACATGAGGGCAACATGGGGGCAACATGAGGACAACATGAGGACAACATGAGGACAACATGGGGACAACATGAGGACAACATGAGGACAACATGAGGGCGACATGAAGACAACATGAGGGCAACATGAGGACAACATGGGGACAACATGGGGACAACATGAGGACAACATGGGGGCAACATGAGGACAACATGAGGACAACATGGGGGCAACATGAGGGCAACATGAGGACAACATGAGGACAACATTAGGGTTAAACTTCATCTACATCCGGCTGCACCTTAACAAACAGGTGACCCTCCACACACACCTGTCTTCGATTTTGAAGGACACACTCTTGATGTCTGGCAATGTGTACAAGCAGGAGAAGTCAATCACGACTTGGTCTTGGCGGGTGATGACGTCCGCGGAGCTGTTCCCCATCGAGATGGTGTTGGTGTAGATGATCTGGCTGTCGTTGGTGCTCTACATTGTGACAGGAACACAGACGGGGTTCACACAGACATTTACAATCCAGAGAGAGAAAAAAGTACTGTTGTTGGGTTTTAGAGTCCATATTTGTATCATGCAGTACATAAATCACATGCTTCTTACTATGACTAATAACAAGTGGGAAAATGTCAGGACTACAATCCAAGTAACGCGCTGTAATTCCTTGTGTTTATGGCATGGACTGCGGCTGTGTAAGAGTGCAGGGATCTGCGTAGGGAGGAGGAGGTCGAGTGGATGGTTGGGTCCGAAAACACAGGGTTTTTAAGCAGGGGGGGGGCGGAGTTTGTGTCCCAGAAAAAGTTTAATAAAAAACACAAGACTTTGACCCTTGAAACGGGTGTGTGTGTCCCGGGAGTACGACTTAAAGGGGTCGATGTTTTCGTAGGATATTGTAAATATTGTTGTAAATATTGTTGTGCACATGCAAACCTGTTTATGACAATGCGTTGTCATTGTGGTGTGGACTCCACTTGAGTTAGATCAACTTTTAACACTATGGGCCCTATTTTAACGATGTAAGCGCACGGCGTGAAGCGCATGGCAAAGGTGCGTTTAGGGCGCTTAGGTCCAAATCCACTTCTGCTAGTTTGAAGGCGGAAAAAAGGGTCCATGAGCCGGGCACGTGGTCCAAAAGGGTTGTTCTTAGTGTCTTTCATTAATCATAGGTGTGTTTTGGGGGTAACATGCAATCAACCAATCAGAGGTCATCTTCCATTCCCTGTAAAAGCCAGGCGCACCTTGTACCTTGGCACATTGCTATTGTGCTGGCAGATTTGCAGCGGAACATTTTTACGTGTGTGTGTGTGTATGTATGTGTGTGTGTGTGTGTGTGTGTGTGACAAGCATAGTGTGCGTGCGCTGTGCATGAGCCTAGACACATTTTACTAATTCTCCATTAAAATAACAATGAAATGCTGCGTTATTGACTTTAGAGGTTTTTGTTGGCGAATGGCGCGATCACTTCCCACCGCCTCAAGATAGCAATACTCCCAGAATGCACCTGAACACACCTCCCTGGACCAGCATGCCCAGAATGCACCTGAACACACCTCCCTGTAAGACCAGGACGCCCAGAATGCACCTGAACACACCTCCCTGTAAGACCAGGAAGCCCAGAATGCACCTGAACACACCTCCCTGTAAGACCAGGACGCCCAGAATGCACCTGAACACACCTCCCTGTAAGACCAGGACGCCCAGAATGCACCTGAACACACCTCCCTGTAAGACCAGGACGCCCAGAATGCACCTGAACACACCTCCCTGTAAGACCAGGACGCCCAGAATGCACCTGAACACACCTCCCTGTAAGACCAGGACGCCCAGAATGCACCTGAACACACCTCCCTGTAAGACCAGGACGCCCAGAATGCACCTGAACACACCTCCCTGTAAGACCAGCACGCCCAGAATGCACCTGAACACACCTCCCTGTAAGACCAGCACGCCCATGGGCGCAGAGATTTGCTGACGTGGGCCCTGGATGGGATATTAACAACTGGGTCGGTCTTAAAGTAACAAAGACACTTGCGTCGGGCTTCGCACTGCGCGGGTGCAGGATAGGACCCTATTTATTAACAGTTATCGTTCTTGGTGTAGACGGGCCTTTCATCTACTTTTAATCTCTGTTTAGTCGCTCTCATACCAAACAGGGAAGCCCAAACTGTAGAGATATAATTCCTGGCCTGGCTGAGAATCCTCATGACTTTGCCATAAAGGCACAGTGAAGTGATCAGCAACAACAGGAGCAGAACAGTGGAGGAGAGCACCCACCATGACCTCGGTCCCGCACGTGTTGATGCTGTCAAAGCTGAACGTCACCATGTGGGTCTCGTCGTCCATGTGTCCTTTGCAGCTCTCGTTTAGGAGGTGTAAGGTGGTGTAGTCGATGTGTTTGGCGCTCAGCAGACATCCAGCCAGAGTAAGGGTGGCAGAGTTATCCGTGCAGACTGTCGGGTCGCCTGAACACCCAACGGGACAAAGAAGAAGTCAAAAGAAATATTACCACTTCAGTATAGATTCACTAAAATGAAGTCATGGCTTGTTTGTGCTGATGTTGTTTTTCTAAAGTCAAATGTATCAGATTCTGAGCTGTAATGGAGGCAGACACATAGCTCAGTGTAGTTTCAAGAGTAACAGCCCCAGTGATTTTCATCATGAGGATTGGGATTATCGGCCATGATGTCCCAACCATCCGAGGTAGACTGACCACGAGCTACAGCAGTTCAGCAACAGCAACTTGCATCTTTTATGTGCATCACCAGGTGCTTTTTAAAGCTGTATGGTCTTCCTTTATCATGCCACATGTGTTGCACTGTACCTAAAGAGTTTGTTGGATTGTACTTGGCGGCAAAAAGAGCCCGACAGATGCATTGGGTTTCACCGTTGTTCTCGCTGCAGAACTCGTTCTCACTGCAGTACAGATCCAAACAGGAGTCCTGAGGTAGATCTACACACACACACACACACACACAAACTTAAACTTAAAGTAACCTTTACTTTTTGTACTTAAAGTGTTAAAGTGCTAAAGTGTCTTTAGCTGGCAGTACTTGAAATGATTGAGTAGAATCAAACTAACAAACCCTGATCCATATTTGTAACCATATTTTACTTGTACTGTAGATACGATCTCATTTAAAGGTTGTCTACAGTGAATTTAACCCCAATCTACTTGGTTTCTGTCAATAACAGTGACAGTGAAGGACAGTCTTACTGCATTCGGTCGGCGACCTCCAGTCGTCCAGTATGTTGTTGGTTTTCACAGCACAGACCTTGGCGTAAGCGTCCAAAAAGTGGCAGGTGAGAGCCAGGCCTTCCACGGTCGGGAATTTGCAGGAAGTTTCTTTGCAGGCGGTTATGTAGGGAGCTGGGTCAACTTGGTTGTGGCAATCGGTGAAGGGTGCCTTCATCAGGAGATCACAGCTGTTCCAGCCATGCAGAGAGGAACAATGACAGTCAGGGAAGAGGTTTCTGTAGTATCTGTGTTTAGCTTCCAGAATCATCCCCGGGCTCATGACAGTGCAATCACTGAAATGTATGAGGATGAAAGGAGTGTGTAGTGTGTTTTGATGGGTCGGTTCTTACTGTTCAGTTGTAATGTTGCAGTTGGTGGTGTTGTTGGGGGTGTCGCTGTACAGGACCTCGCAGCTAGGGGGGAAAAAACAAAATGACACATTGCCGTGATTCCGTCTATCCAACATTAATAAGCAGGTGATCTGTCAGTGTGTGCATCCCGTTAAGACTAGGCCGTACCCAGCCGGGCTGGAGGAATGCTTCTCTGTACCCACATCGATGTCCCCCATGGGGAGGTCCGTGGGGTCGCCACACAACCCTTGTAGTGCTGTATCTATTCCTGGTGAAAGACAAATACACACAAGTCAATAGACTTTTAACCCGACAGCATGTAATTCTTCAATTCAACTTTGTGAGAAGTAGAACTGCAAAGAATTATCGATTAGATGTGAACTATTAAATTAATCGCCAACTATGTTGAATCGGTCAGCTTCATTTTTTTATGCAATGAGTACAAATTCTCTGATTCCAGCTTCTTAAACGTGAATATTTACTGGTTTCTTCACTCCTCTGCGAAAATAATCAACAATGAAAATAAATGTAAATGGCAGCCCTAGAGTTAGTTTTGTGTACCTGCGATTACTGCAGTGCTGCCATCAAAAGAGACCGTGAGCGAACCAATGTGGGCAGTGACCCCGGTCTGGTCCTTGCAGAACGCCACATTGTTAAACTCCTCCACCGTGGCGCTAATTGTTAGTGTTTGGTCATCAACCTACATCACAGCAGATGAGTGGAGGAAAACACATCACACATACATACAGTGCATACATGTAAACGGCTTCGTCAGAATATTGTCTTTTTTGAATAAAGGCAAAAAACTGAATATTATGTGCATGGAAACGTAGTCGTTGATTGATCAAACAAGACAATCTACTGTGAATTTGTTTAAACAGCCCCATAAATACACTGTTACTTCCTTTAAGATGGATTGTGGCTGCTTACCTTAACTATGCCACCTTGTCCAAGATAGATTGGTACACCTCCAACATTTATTGTCACGGAGTCCAAAAACGGCACATCTGTACGGCTTCGCTCCTGGAAACGCGCCAATATTTCAAACTCTGTACTTGCCATCAGTTTGTATACACAACGATCCGGGATCGAACGGATTATGTTGAAAATATCGATGATGGTGGAGCCAGTCACAGTGCAAATGGGCACAGCGTGGACCACACCTGATGGAGATGGAAACAGACAGATGTGTTGTGTTTTTTCATTTCTAATAGCAACGTCCACAAAGACCACGAAAACAGAAGTTCTGTCCTATGTCAACCCATTCTCATGAGCGGGTTCATGACCAGACTCCATTTAAATAAAGTTATTCTACCATCCAATTACACATTTTATTCAAAGTCGACAGAAAGAAAATAAAACCATTAAAAGCCGTCTTGATTTGTCTCTCCACCCTTCCAACAATCACCCCTCTGGTCTGGCTGAAATAAACCCTCTAGGTGCTCTAAGCCGTGCTGACGGTACATCTTGTTGACGAGACTAGCTCCCGCCCACCCCCTCTTCCTCCTCCTCCTCATCCTCCTCCTCCTCCTCATCCGGCCCCTCCTTTCTCTGCTTCCATGCACTAACCCCCGCCCCCAAATCCTTCTTGTCGGTTATTGGCTGGAACACTGTTTGTGTAGCTTCGTGGTGCAGGTTGGCAAAGTTTGTTTTTCATCCGACACCTTTAAACTGAAGGTTGTATGTATTTTTAAGCACAGAAAACAGTGTGAAGGCTGCTTACCTGCCAGCAGGAGGAGCAATGCAGCCGGCTTCATCATGATGACGTAGTAGTAGCAGCAGAGTGTCGGAGACCTGGGAGCGATACAGTTCACACAGGAAGTGGAGAAACACGTTATTCCCATCTTATCAACGTCACTAGAATTCCCAAAGTGGGTTTTTAAATTGACTTTTTTTGTGGATAAACTGAGTTGCCACAAAAATATCTGTAGGAAACTCCACTCCTGCTGCCTTTTATATCCAATTCAATGCTCAATTGGTTCAGTAAAAGGAGGTTAGAAATTATTTCTTTAATTAATTTTAACCCTTGTGTTGTCTTCCACTCAACCATGAAACATTAATTTCGCTTTTTCTGACATTTTTGTCACTTTTTCAATGTTGTGGGTGCTTTTTTTAATGTTTTTTCCAAAGTTATTTGATATTTCTAATGTTGACATTTTCAGCCCATTTCTTGTGATAAAAAAACTGAAAACGGGTCAAATTGGAGGAGGCCAGGCCAAGGACAACATGAGGGTTAAATTGGACTATAGTCCCCCGGCGATAAGGTTATGTAAATTTTTGTGTCGTCCGCATAACTATGGTAACTTATTTTGTTGTTTTCCATAATCTGAGCCAGTGGTAGCATGTAGATGTTAAACAGAAGAGGCCCCAGAATGGAGCCTTGGGGAACTCCGCAAGTCATATTTGTATGTTCAGATGTATAATTACCTATTGACACAAAGTTATCCCTATTCTGTAAGTAGGCTTTAAACAGGTTTAGTACTGAGCCAGAAAGGCCAACCCAGTTTTCCAATCGGTCTAGTAATATGTCATGGTTGACCGTGTCAAATGCAGCACTGAGATCAAGTAATACTAAGACTGAAATTTTGCCACTATCTGTGTTAAGGTGGATGTCATTAAAGACTTTGACAAGAGCCGTCTCAGTGCTGTGGTGGGGTCGGTTGTATTGTATGTCGTATTTTAGAAAACTAAAGCAGCAGAAATGCAGAACTGAGTACATTGGGATATGTTTATTTCAATAACATTACAGCATCTTTTGCTCATATGGTGCAGACTTACTCTGGATAGACTCAGATAATCGTGCCGTCCCCCTTACGCAGCGTCCCAATAGACAGAGTCTACATGAAGCCAGGAAGAGAGAGGGAGAGCGTGCAGAGCATCTTACCGTGTGGCAGCAAGTAGATGGAGCTCTGCAGACGGATGTCGGCGTTGAACCACTCAACCCTCTGTTAGATGTGCCTGCTGTCTCTCTCCATCTCTTTTTATGCTTAACTTTCTCGCCCCGCCCCTGAAGACTGATGTCCGTAAAACATTCTCAAAACGTCCCCTAACTGGCTTTTTTCAGCCTCCAGCGTCCACTGAGTCACTCAGAACTTGCAAAATAGCAGGGTCTTCAAATACTTATTTTCCTCACTGTATATGACCTATTTTCCAAGCCACTTGATTATTGAATGCCCAAAATCTGTACATCATTTGGGGGAAAACATGATCGATACCAAGAAAAATATTCCTCCTGTAGAGTCAACATCCTGTTTTGTATCTTAATTGTTCTCCAACTGTCACACAACCAGTATTCAGGATGACTAATGTTCACTCCAGACATCTAAAAAAGAGGCAAAAATGATCTGATAAGTTACTATTTTTAAGTTTCATAACATAATCTGGGCTGCTGTGATTGTAAATATGTAAAGGATCTCCCTACAAAGCCAAGTTAATGTGGTCTAAAATACTCTGAATTAAATGTTGGATCAACAGAAGAACATTAACTCAATTATGTCTGAAAACCTAAATGATTCGGGGCTTCAGAGAGAAGATTTGGGGATGGAGCAGGAAAGGAAAGGAAACATAATACCAGTCAGATATAATGCAGTAAGGCTCTCAGGCCATCTGTGTTGCTTTAAAGTCTGTACATGTTCTCATTTACAGTTATCTGCTGAGGAAACACACATTCAGGCAGGATCTACTCCTCTTTTGTGTCTTTAGTTTGGGGAAGTAACATCTTTACATTTATCTCTAATGTTCCGAACTTTCTGCACATTAAAAACAAAACGGGCTGTTTTTATTCTCTGAGATTTGGAGAGCGGTCGTAATATTTTGAGAATAAAGTCCCAATATTTCAACCCCTAAAGTCTCAATAACAAAGGGATGAATGTTCCTGGATTATATAGATATTCCAGTTAGGCAGGTTTCCCAGAATGCTTTATGATCGCTGCTTGATTGCCCTGCAGTCTGTCCTATAGTCTAATGAAATAATAGATGTTAATCCAGCTGAGCAGGTTTCCCAGAATGCTGTAGGATTGTTCCTCTCTTTAATCTATTGTTTTCTCCACCTCCACATGTCAATCACTGGCCTTAAAAGTGATCCAAGGTAAAAAAAATACCAAATACCTTCTCTTTTAATTAGACGTTTAACCTATCCCAGGCCAAAGACTCCTTCTATACCTTCACTACAATAAGACACAGGTCTTCTTAGCTTCTGGTTTCTTTCATTTAGGGGTTGAAACCAAAGGCCTATCGTTTGGTTCCAAACAATAGGCCTTTGATCTTCATTTGATGTAGATTCATAAAATCCTGACATCGGCCTATTAGGAGGCTCCGTTTTAAAGCTAAAGGGAAGATGTTGGTATCACATGAAACTAGACGATCGAAGGAATCCATGTCATCAGACCACCAATTTTGGCAAAAGGAAAAACTATTTTCACAGATTTATGGCTTTAGATATATGTCTCATATCCTAAACAAACCCTGATCCAAATTTGTAACCATATTTTACTTGTACTGTAGATACGACTTAATTTAAAAGTTGTCTACAGTGAATTTAACCCCAATTTCCTTGGTTTCTGTCAATAAAAGTGACAGTGAATGACAGTCTTACTGCATTGGGTCGGCGACCTCCAGTCCAGTGTGTTGTTGGTTTTCACAGCACAGACCTTGGCGTAAGCGTCAAAAAGCTGGCAGGTGAGAGCCAGGCCTTCCACGGTCGGGAATTTGCACAAAGTTTCGGATTTCATAAAATTCCCGGTATCGGGGAAAAGTTTGAACAATACTGTCGATACACGACCCGTCCCTCCTGCACGATCCGTCCTGCGCATGTGCAAGATGTTCGCGCATGCGCTGATGATATCATGATGAACGAGGATTTACGACACTGCACGATCTGTTCCCATAGACAGTTAAAGAAAGTCTAAGCTAACGTTAGTTTAGCTAACAGCTAATTCGGCTAACCGCTAGCTGTGACAGCATGTAAAAGACCCTCAAAAGTTAAAATAACCGTTTAAATATGTAACAGCTGTTACGTCAGATCTACTTTACCTGTGCTCATTTCAAATACAATCACTTAATACTTGTCTTTATTATTACTGTAAAGCAGGGGTCTTCAACGTTTTCCAGGCCAAGGACCCCCAAACTGATGGCGAGATGGAGCGGGGGCCCCCTAATTATATATATTGTGTAAAATTGTGTTATATCAAACTGGTCCTATAGTGCCATGTGTAAATGTACCTTGTTATTGTGCATTCAATACTAAGATACTCAAATAATACACAGGTTCATATATTCATGTTTTTAACATAACATAACATAATAAACTGATACCTGCCAAGATCAACAATGTTTGTCAATTGCATGTAATCATGCATAAAAGCTATTCAAATGGACATTTTTAAAACATAAATGGGGGTTTATGGAGAAAATTGAAGCAGAGTCTCTGATTGAAAATTGCAGGAGGGGAGGGGGGGGGGAATATAAAAAAAAGTCTAATCACCCAAAACTTTCGCGACCCCCATGCAGTACCTCCGCGGACCCCCTAGGGGTCGCGGACCCCCTGTTGAAGACCCCTGCTGTAAAGTCTTAATTTAGCTGTAGCTGCTTTCCCCACTGTTTAGTTTGAGTAACGTTATTTTAGGCTGAATCAAGCTGTCAGCTAGCAGTTAGCCGAATTAGCTGTTAGCTAAACTAACGTCGTTAGCTTTCCGGTGGAAGCTAACAGCAGACCGCTACTGTGGACCAGATCGTGCAGTGTCGTAAATCCTCGTACATCATGACATCATCTACCCGTGCGCGAACATGTTGCACATGCGCAGGACGGATCGTGTACCGACAAATACCCGGCCATAATCAATACACCTGCCCTAAATTTTAAACCTGCCCATCTGGAATATCTATATATTCCAGATGGGCAGGTTTCCCAGAATGCTGTATTATTGCTCCTCTCTTCACATGTCCGTCACCTTGAAAGTGCTCCAAGCTGACAGATGTCAGGCCAACGACTCCTCACATTCCTTCACTGTATCTTCACTGACACAAAGGTTTTATAAGCTTCTCGTTACTTTAATAACAGAGTTTTTGAATAGCCTGTAAATCCTGAACGCTAAAAATAAGGGCCTAGGTTTCTCATCCAACAATTGGTGGGGGCGAGACACATACTACAACAAATTTTGAGCATAACAAGAGTCAAAAATGGTCCTAATGCTGTAAATGGGGACATAGGTTTTAATCCAACATTGGTCCCAACAGATATTAAATGTTAAGCTCCTAATTTCCTGCATTCTGGTGACTGTTTCTGGTCACCAGTTTGGGCTTTTTCTTCATCAAGGTTCATCATTTAAGCTACTTAAAAGACTCAGTCGTTGGCGATCAATGGTGGAATGTAACTAAGTACATTTACTTAAGTACGGCACTTAAGTACAAATGTTGAGGTACTTGTACTTTACATGCGTCTTTTCTTTCCAGGTCACTTTCTCCTTCTACTCCACTACATTTCAGAGAGAAATAGTGTACTCTTTACTCCACTACATTCATCTGACCGCTTTAGTTACTAGTTACTTTACACATTTAGGTTCCTGCACACAAAACTATAAAATCTGATATTTGATTATAAAGTAACCTAGCAACAATATAACGGCCTCCAGGTCCAGCTGAGATGATGAGACCATTAAACACACAACTGGTTGGATCCTAAAATGGGAGGATTGTTCTTTACTTTTAATACTTTAACTATGGGTGGAGCATTTTTGTAATATTTTGAGAATAAAGTCACAATATTTCAAGAAAAAGTCCACCTGCCCTAAAGTCTGAATAACAAACTGTTACAGGGTTTCAAATATTCCAATTTAGCAGGTTTCCAAGAATGCTTTATGATCACTCATCTTTTTCATCTATTGTGTCCTCTGCCTTCACATATCTTCACATATTATCATCATCATTATCATCATCATCATCATCATCATCACTGGCCTTAAAATGAAGAAAATACCTTCTGTTTTAATGACACATTTAAGTGCTTCGGGTGACAAATACCCTCCAAAAGTTACGAAGCAGTAGCTTGTTTCTAAGAAAAGAAGAAAGATAAGACTTTGTGGTTACAGCAGACTATATCTATGTAGCAGGTGTGTACTCTCTCTCGTCTTGTGTTTACAGACAAAACCGTCGCTCTTCATTGGCTATCACAGCCGTTTATTCTAGTAAATAACAGTGTTTCACCATCACATCCGTCACTATAAAGAGCTCCAGTTAGCATGAACAAGCTACTGCTAACTGGTTAACAGTATTACACAGGATATTAACAAAATACAAGTAGAAAATCACAAAAGTAGGAAATTCTACCTGGCAAATAGCAGAACAGTGTTTCATGATCACATTCGTCACTATAAAGAGCTCCAGTTAGCATGAAACAGGCTCCAGTTAGCATGAAACAGGCTCCAGTTAGCATGAAACAGGCTCCAGTTAGCATGAAACAGGCTCCAGTTAGCATGAAACAGGCTCCAGTTAGCATGAAACAGGCTCCAGTTTGCATAAAACAGGCTCCAGTTAGCATGAAACAGGCTCCAGTTAGCATGAAACAGGCTCCAGTTAGCATGAAACAGGTTCCAGTTAGCATGAAACAGGCTCTAGTTAGCATGAAACAGGCTCCAGTTAGCATGAAACAGGTTCCAGTTAGCATGAAACAGGCTCTAGTTAGCATGAAACAGGCTCCAGTTAGCATGAAACAGATACAGTATTGCCACTGAAAATATTGCGATAAAATGCTGTATTATAGCATCCCTAACACCCAGCTCTAATCAATACAGAGAAACCCCAAGGAGGACCCTGATCCCTCTCTCTGTCTGTCCCAGGTTGTTCAGTCTGAACCAGAGCTCCGGGACGCTCAGCATCAGGGAGGGGGCTCCTCCGGGGTCGTACCAGCTGCAGGTGCGCGTGTCGGACCACACCTGGCCCGACGTCACCTCCACGGCTCACGTAGACGTCAGGAGGCTGCAGCAGGACGCCCTGATGAACGCCGCCTCCATCCGCATCAACAGTGAGTCCCACAGTCCACTGATACTGATATCAAATATGTCTTCATAGGAAAGGTTATATATGTTTTAAGCATGTGTATTTCAGTTTGTGGGGTGAACTTATGGAATGGAACAAGGAAATCAATCCGATTTAACATTAAACAGTTCAAAAATAGAAAATAATACTTGACCAATATGGTAAGGAAGAGACCTAAACATAGGAGTACGTGGTAATGTAAGTGTATTGTTGTATGTTCTGGAAGTTATGACCTAAAATTACTTTTTGGTTTTGTAATAATATGACATTTTGGGCGGGATTTCATGAGCATTATGCGTCCGCCCGCTCCTTCGCAAACCTTTTTCTTGTTCTTTGGTGTATTTTGATTGATTTGTCTACGTTTTGTGTGTTTTTTATGTTTTGTTTTTATAACATGCTGTTGATGGTAACAACTCTGATGATGCACACCGATGCACTCTGATATACTCGGATCCACACTGATGCATGATGGGTATATCTGATGATGCACACTGATACACACTGATGCATGATGGGTAACAACTCTGATCATGCACACTGATACACGTGATGCATTATCAGCAGAAACAGACAGAGATGCATGATGGGTAATAACTTCCAGTTCTTTTCATGTCTTCTCTTCTTGTGCCCCTTTCTCTTTTCTATTCTTTCTCTCTTTCTTTTTTCACCTTTTCATTTATCTTATGTCTCTATCTGCCCTGCTGATAATTTCCCCTGGTATACAGTATACTGTATAAATGTATACTGTATATATATACTGTATATATTTATATATAGTGCTTATATTAAATAAACATGTTGGCCCTTCTTCTCTTCCTCCAGATCTGACGGTGGAGGAGTTCTTCAGCAGCAGAGGAGGGGAGGAGAGTCGATTCTCTCATCTGGGTCGGATGTTAGCTGAACTCCTGCAGACGTTGCCGGAGAACGTCCAGATCTTCTCTGCAGGCGACGCCGGCCAGCGTGGCGTGAAGGCGCTCAACGTGTGGTTTGCCGCTCACGGCTCGCCGTACTACAAGGCGGAGAAGTTGCACGGCTACGTGGCAGCGAACGCAGCCAAGGTGAGGAGAGAGTTAGAGCCTCTGAACTAGTCTCTTTATTCCGTTTTATGTATTGTTTTTTTTTTGTTTACAGTGTCTTTTGCATTTTTCCCCATTTTGGGACTAATAAAGGATGTTAATCTTAGAGAAGTAAGTGAAGTGTTTTGAATACACACACTAATATATCATATACATTATTAAATTAAAAACTGACTAGCCTATTGTTTTGTGAAATCTTTATACAGGTTCGGGAGTGGTCGGCCACAAAACACACAGACACTGTCTCTGCTAGAATAAATGAGTCTTTTTATTCCGCCACAGAATACAGCAAAGCAGCAAGCAAATATTACACACAAACACTGTCTCTGCTAGAATAAATTAGTCTTTTTATTCCGCCACAGAATACAGCAAAGCAGCAAGCAAATATTACACACAAACACTGTCTCTGCTAGAATAAATTAGTCTTTTTATTCCGCCACAGAATACAGCAAAGCTGCGAGCACACGCTCACACTATCAATACGTGATGCAAAGTGAACACTACTTTGCAAACAAAAACTCAAACACTGTTTCTGCTAGAATAATTGTGTCTTTTTATTCCGCCACAGAATACAGCAGGGCAACAAGCATGCACTCAATACGTGATGCTAAGTAAACACTACTTTTGAGCTCTTTGAGCTCGTGACACAGGACTGGAGAGCCGTCAGTCCGGGCAGAGCAGCATCAACGTGGCTGGGCGTCCGTACGCGACCCGCAGCAGACTCTATTAGACCGAAAACATGTTTTCGAAACGGGAAAGCCACTCTCAAAACATGAGCTCGATGGAAAGCCGCTCTCAAAACATGAGCTCGATGGAAAGCCGCTCTCAAAACATGAGCTCAATGGAAAGCCGCTCTCAAAACATGAGCTTGATGGCTCTCAAAACAAGTTATACAATTGATAAATGAAACACAAAACAATGATAACAGTTATACAACAGTGTATAAACAAGTTATATAAGTGACCCACTTAGCTGTTGTCAAGGAGCATAATGCAAAATAAACTTTTTCCTCCACACCTATGAATCTAGAAAATGGAAAAAAACAATAAAGTTGTTAGCGTTTTTATTTTTTCATTAGTTAAAATTTTAGTTTTTTATCGTTTTACTGATGGTTGGGTTTTAAAGAAGAAAGGACGAGGTTCTGATTTGGATCCATGTCCAGGTAAAGAAAATAGAGACTCTCCTCCCCCGAAAAACGCCCACATAAGTCTTTTTTTAAGCCAGCAATTCCGACTTTTAGTTAGGGTTATGGGGGGTTGTAGTAGTTATGACGGAGCAAAGCAGGAAGTAAGGTGATGAAGTACAAGAGCGCCAAGTTCTGCATAAGGAGGAAGGTTGCTGGGTTTTTATTGTACAACGTAACTTCTAGGCAAGTCCCGCCCTACGAAGCAGCTCGATTGGTTGAGGTTAGGCATTGAACTGGAGTGGTTACGGTTAAAATAGCCAACTGGTCAGGGGATAGGACCTGAACAAATCAGGTTCCATTACCTTGCGTTAGCATGGACACCTGGCCAACAGAAGCGTGTGAATGCTATTGAAGGGCGGGTCTTGGTTCCATGGCCAGGTTGGTTCAGTGGTAGAGCGGTCGCACATGTACTGAGCGGTTTATGCCTCGACGCAGAGGTCCAGGGTGTGAATCCGACCTGTGACAGTTTCTTGCATGTCTCCCCCCCCCCTCCCTTCTCCCTTTTGTCACCTAACTGACCTAAAATAAAAAGCTTGAAAAGCCCAACAACTAATCTTTAAAAAAATAAATAATAGTAACTAAAGAAGTTGCGTGGGTTCCATAGTAATGCTGGGATATAATGCTAAGTATAGATCTTCTTCTGTACTTAGTTTACTAGCGCTGTTGCCCAAACGTGCGCCCGATGTGTTTCAAGCCCTGACTGCATTAGACCACCCAACGCTCCTGTGGGTCGACTTTCCCCCAAATTCCACAGGATCCGGAACGGCGGCGGAGTCGTTTGGTTTCCATTAAAGTCGATGTGTGTATTTCCACAGACTGCAGAATGGCTGCGTCCCAGCTGCATCGCCGGAGAGCTCCGCAGCAATTCAGCACACGGCAGATAGTGCGAGACAGGAAGTGGAGCGCAGAACCAAATAAAACATCCGGTTAATTTTCAAAATAAAATAGAGCGTGCTCACGGCAGATCATATCTCCCTGCACTACAGCTTGAAAAACAGCACAGAGTTGTTTCCTCTCTACCCCTCTGGATGGAAACTGACTGCTGTTGGTTGTGTGCCGCAGTGTGCCGCGGTTGTGTGCCGCAGCCGTTCCGCGACAAATCCGGACCTGGTGGGTGTTGCCGGACAGCGGAGCCGGTCCGCATCCTGTGGAATTTGGGGGTCGGAGGATAGAAATAAAATACCTATATATTTGTATGGTTTTGGAGGACTTGGTGTTTGTAATCTTTACATTTTGAAGTGTTGGTTAAAAAAAAAAGACCTTTTTTGTTATATATTTAAAGCTACAGTGCGTAGTTTCTGTTTCCTCCATGAAGAATTCTAAGTATTGACAACAAAACTGTCGGCGCGTCCACATGTATGTACACAGCTGCTCTCCAGACTCAGGACTGTGCACCAGTTCCCCCCTCTCTCTTTTTTCTCTGCACTACCTATACTTTATATTTTTTACTTTATATTTTTGATATTTTATGTTCTTATATCTTATATTTTTCATATTTTTGTGTCAACACTGTAAAGGGATTGCTTCAATCTCATTGCACAGGTACTGTGTATAATGACAATAAAGGCTTTCTATTCTATTCTATTGATACAAGCCTTCCGTGATGGCCCACTTTTCAGAAGAGGTCATTATCTTCTCTTGATTCTCTGCGCAGTAAAGTCTCCGGTAGACACCCGTTTCTGAACACAGTCATACTGAGAAAGAGAGAGTTGCTTTGTGCTACTTCATTTGGAAATGGCTTGAATGAAACGGACGTTCATTTATGTCAAAAAAGGTTTAGACACTTAAGCTTTAATTATCAATTTATCTGGGCGCCCGGGTGGCTCGGTTGGTGGAGCGTGCGCCCACATAATTACACGACGCAGAGGCCCAGGGTTCATATCCAACCTGCGGCAATTTCCTGCATGTCTTCCCCTTCCCTCTCCCCTTCCTATCTAAGCTACTCCAAAGAATAAAGGCATAAATATCCCAAAAAATGAAAGAACAATCAATTTATCTTAAAAAATATCCACTGATATTCACATAATTTCAACATTAGTTGCAACCCTTATAATAATCTTTTTACACGTAAAAATGAATGCTAAAACACCCAAAAAATCAGCAAAATTAAACTGAATGTCCTGTCAGAGTGTCGGGACAGATTCAGTTCAGCACATCTCATTCTGTGGTGCCATCAAAACCCATAAAAAGGCACTCATAACAACAAGTATTGCGTATGCATAGAAGTAGAAAGCCTACACAGTGTCATTAAAGTAACTGGAGCATCAAATGCTGCAGAGGAAAGGTGTGTTTTTAATTATCGCAGCCTTAAAGGAGAAGTATCTCGGCTGATTTAGAACAAGAATGTCAGATAAATACAAAACAATATAAAGTTAAAACTTGCTCCGGAGACCAGGGATGAGAGTGTCGACTGAATAGCTGCAAAAAAATAATAAGAAATACACACAGTTGGAGAGAGACAGGAAGCCCTGAGGGACTCCGATGAAAACCTCTCACCCATAAAGACAAAACAAGAGAAAAGAATCAAGATGACAAGCAGGGAAACGGGTGAATTTTGGCAACCGAGAGCGAATGACAGCAAAACTTTAAATGACAGAGAAACACCAAAGTGAATAAATAACATTAAGGGGAAGCGAGTAAATTCAGATTTCATTGATGCAGGTAGACATTAGTTCAAAGAGAGCTCCTGTCATTCTCTATTAGGTTCAAACAAAGCTCGCAACTTCAATAATAAGTTTGTTAGTTTGGTGTTAGTTTTAGTTTCCTTTATATTCACCCCAGCTCAGAGGGGGAGTGTGTATACATGTACTCAAAGTACTGTACTTAAGTACAAAAGTGAGGTACTTTACTTCAGTCTTTTCTTTTCCTGCCACTTTCTACTTCTAGAAATATTGTTCTTCATCCTCCATTACATTAATCTGAATCATTCAGATTTAGATTTCTGCACACAAAACACATGTAGTTTATAAAATCTGATATTTTACTGTAACAATTATATTATTTGTGTATATATATATAACAATTATAATGTAAACTAGCCAACAATATAACCTCCCGCCTCCAAGTCCAGCCGAGGTGATGAGACCATGGTCGGATCCTTTACACTTTCTAAAATGGAGTACTTTTACTTTTTTTTGTTTTTGCTGGTGACTGGACTGGAGGAGAGTTTTTGGAGGAATAAATGCCCGGGATAAAGTGGGCGAAATACGGGAAGAAATACAACAAAGACTGGGAGAAAGAGAAAGGAGGAAAAGAATGGACTCAACACGTCGTGGGGAACAACTCAAAATCACTGTGAAAACGTGTATATATTTGATATCCCATCAGTTTTATAATGTTGAATAATGTTAAAAGGTGGTTTAACTCCCTCCTGGGGTCATTGTCCTGAAGCTCAGGAGGAAGAAAATAAATACAGTTTACCAATCTGTCCCCATGGATGGAAATGGACAATCCGTCCCCACTGATTGTAAAACCGTGCTCACAGTTTATTTATTTATCTCTTCCAGGATCTTAGGGGGGCTCCGTAGAAAAAGTCGCTTGTTTTGGGCTTGTGTTCACAGGCCTGGTTGTGTATTTGTCTCGCGAGATTTGGCATCACTGGTAGCGACTCTAAAGTAAGGTGACCAGATTTCTCAGACAAAATCCGGGGACATTTCCAGCTCAGAAGCGTAAATACCTCCAAAACACGTCATGTTTTTAATTTTTGTAAAACTTAAAACGGGGACACTAGACCTAGAGCTGAGTATCGGATACAATATAAACTATTGAGGAAAGATGTTCCTTTGACATTGATGCAGTATGAAACGAGATCGCTGCAGTCGGCAGCAGAGAAACAAGCTACAATGCAAGTTAATGGGAGAATTGTCCAGCTTGTATTTACGTTCATAAAGTGCTCGTTTTGCTGCTGACAGACTCAGATTAATATTCTAAGTGTCTGATAACATTATGGAAAGGATTTCTAAGGAGGCTGACCTTTCTGTTAAAGATTAAGATCATTTTTTAAAACATAAAAGTCCACCAGACTCCATGTAAATAATCAGTGATTTTAGCATGTATAGAGCAGCATATCTCCACCAGACTCCATGTAAATAATCACTACTTTTAGTGTGTATAGAGCAGCATATTTCCACCAGACTCCATGTAAATAATCAGTGATTATAGCCTGTATAGAGCAGCATATTTCCACCAGACTCCATGTAAATAATCACTACTTTTAGTGTGTATAGAGCAGCATATTTCCACCAGACTCCATGTAAATAATCAGTGATTTTAGCGTGTATAGAGCAGCATATCTCCACCAGACTCCATGTAAATAATCAGTGATTTTAGCGTGTATAGAGCAACATATCTCCACCAGACTCCATGTAAATAATCAGTGATTTTAGCGTGTATAGAGCAGCATATCTCCACCAGACTCCATGTAAATAATCAGTGATTTTAGCATCGTAAAACACGGCTTTCTAAAACATCTCTGAGCTCTGGCTGTCTCGAGCGACTATCGGCTCCGTTTGGTCAATGTTTTCTTTCTTTAATTCCAATTTCGAGTCTGTCAGTCACAGTGAAAACCGGGGACAGATCCAGGCGGGGACAGGTCACCAAAACCGGGTCTGGTCAGCCTATTTTAGCCTAGTTTTAGTTTGGTTATCTCCATGCATTTTGTTTTGGTTATATCCCAGTTGATGTACAAACATTTCCCACTTCATTCTTTGCTTTTTAACATAACCTTTCCATGCATCATCTCTTATTGTATCCCCTGTAGTTGGAGGCCATGTTGGGCGTGTCCCTCCTTCAGGTGGGCATTGACGAATGTCCCTACACAGACTGCAGTGTGTCCGGAGGCTGCAGCACCGAGGTTTCTTTCAGCCAGGCCCCGGTGGCTCTCAGCACCGGAAACACCTCTCTGGTGTCGCTGTCGGCCTCATCAACAGCGCGATGCGGCTGCCGAGGCCGAGAGGCGATTCACCTGCCCTGCTCCGCTTACCCCACCAACCCCTGCCTCAACGGGGGCACCTGCCAGGACGGGCCACTGGGATACGGGTAGGTGCAGGGACGGGTCTCAATCTGTCCTCCCCTGAAAAAAGTTTATAATGGCCGTGCCTTCTAATGGCTAGGGTTTAGCCATTAGATGGCAACAAAGCAGAAAGTAAGATGATGAAGTGTAAGAGCGCCAAATTTCCATCTAAAGAGGTATGTCACACAAGATTTTGTCTCAAGAGACAAGGGATCATGTCCCCTGGTTCTAATAGATGTTTAAAGTTACTGATCTTAACTCAAATTTGAAATAAATTGAGTTTTTAATCTTGTATAGAGCCGTTGGTAATATTATCCTGTAAATGATAATGATGGGGGTGGCAGTAGCTTAGTCCGCATGTACCGAGAACCGGAGATCCGGAGGGTTGCTGGTTCAAGTCCACATACGGACCAAGAGTGTGGTGGTGGTGGCACTGAGCAAGGCACCGAACCCCTAACTGCCCCCCTGACATCTCTCCATTAGTGCATGTATAGGTACTGAGCATGTGTGTGTAGTTCAGGCCTGTGTGTAATGTGTGTAATAACAACAGAGTGTAAATTGTAATTTCCTCTTGTGGGATTAATAAAGGATACATTATTATTATTATTATTATTATTAAAATCTCTATTTGTTTCAGGTGTAAGTGCCCTCCCATGTTTGACGGGCCTGAGTGCCAGCAGACCAAACACAGCTTTGGCGGCCAGGGCTATGCCTGGTTTCCTCCCATCATGCCTTGCTTCCAGAGCCACATATCCCTCGAGTTCCTGGCTGAGGCGGCGAACGGGCTGCTCCTCTACAACGGGCCGCTGGGCCCCGCCCACTCTCGGGAGCAGGAGGACTTCATTGCCGTAGGTGAGTTTGCTGCTGAGATGAAGCTCTAAACTGCTCAAAAAAGATTATTATAAGTGCAAAAGATATTTCTTATAGATATTTCTTAGATATTTCTTAATGGCAATAAGGTTGCTTTCACTCCTGAGCAGTTTGGTCAGTTTTAACTGAACCCTGGAACGTTTTCGTGGGATAGTTGGGTTCGTTTGGGCTGGTGTGAAAGCACACTCGACCCCCATTTGGCTGTGATGCGCATCAGACAACCGAATGGGGGTCGCGGTTTGTTACCAAGTGCTCTACAGTTTGGTTTGCTTTAGGTGAGAATGCAATCTGACTTTAGCCTAGAAATCTAGACATGCCCTAGCGGCAGCAAATGTGATTTGCAGCTAGGGTCAGTCTAGCAGCTCTCTGTTGGCTTGCGAGCTGGAAAAACCAAACAGTAGTCAGGCCAATCACATCGTGCATAGAGTCGGTGGGCGGGGCTTAACATAAGGACGGCAGAGTTGCGACGGGTGAATTCCCTGCTACTTGAAAACAAAGAAGATGGCTGCTGCTGCTGGCGAACAGAGGTCTGGAAGACTTGGAGTTAAGCTCTGAAGTCATTCTTAAAAAAGGAAGATGTGTTCGGAGTTTTGCCGACCGGATGCGGTGAAAGTTTAACATATCAACTAGCATTGCTCTGGTTGGTTGTAGCGCTGTCCTATTGCGTGCAGAGGGAATTTGAAAGACAACCATGTATCCCGCCCCTCGGATTGAGCCCTACCAATAGTGAGTTCCCAGACCCAACATCTTGATGTGGGTCTGGCTTGTCAGGCTATATCTATAAATATAGGAAGCAAATTTAAAAACAGTGCTTTTATTAGCCGATGTAGCGACTTCTACATGATTTAAGGGATGATAACTTTCAGATCCATGACCTATTCCCATCATCGTCTCACGTTGTTCGCCGTCTTCCTTAATATTAGAAACACGAAAGCCAAAGCAGAAAACCCAAGATGTCATAAATTTGGTGTTATTATTTCGGAGACCAGTGTCTCCGAAATAATGTGTTGAATAAGTAAACACACCCCAAACACATTTTCCTTTTTTAAGAATGACTTCCAGTCTTCCAGAGTCACGGCCAAAGCCGATTGGAAAGACCGCTGTTCGCTAGCAGCCTAGCTAGAACCGTCGCAACTCTGCCGTCCTTATGTTAAGCCCCGCCCATCGACTCTATACACGATGTGATTGGCCTGGCCAGAATTTGGTTTTTCCAGCTTGCAAAGCCAACGGAGAGTTGCTAGACTGACCCTAGCTAGGGTGCGTCTAGATTTCTAGGATATCACTAAGAACTGATAAAGCCTGGATACCATACCACAGTTTTTTGGCTGCATAGTAAATAACCTCCAGATAGGATGGATGGGCAGAGCCCTCTCCCAGGGGACACTGTACGCCTTGAGTGCTGATCTTAATTGAAGGTAAACGAAAAAAAGAGGAACGTGGTAGATTGAATGCATTTTGTAAGTCAAACAAGCCAACCTCACCAAAAATGTCTTTTAGACCAGGGGTCTTCGACAGGGGGTACTGCATGGGGGTCGCGAAAGTTTTGGTTGATTAGACTTTTTTTTATATTCTATATTCTATTTTTATATTTTATATTATATTTTATATAAAAATGTCCATTTGAATAGCTTTTATGCATGATTACATGCAATTGACAGACATTGTTGATCTTGGCAGGTATCAGTTTATTGTGTTATGTTATGTTTATAAATGGCAGTGGCATGGCCACCCTACTCACTGGGCCTCGCACATGTTTAAAATAAAAACATGAATATATGAACCTGTGTATTATTTGAGTATCTTAGTATTGAATGCACAATAACAAGGTACATTTACACATGGCACTATAGGACCAGTTTGATATAACACAATTTTATACAATATATATAATTAGGGGGTCCCCGCTCCATCTCGCCATCAGTTTGGGGGTCCTTGGCCTGGAAAACGTTGAAGACCCCTGGTCTAGACAATGGACCCCCTCTGTTCCCACTGTGGAGCTGTTATAAGCCTCCCACCAATCAGGAGTGCTGTATTATTGAATAATGGAGAAAAAGTGTGCCAGTTACAAGCTACATGGGAGTAAGTTTCTGCCAATCTCCAAGTTTTGATAAGATGTGAGATAATGGGGCCACAGCGTAGTTGGCACTGTTCATGGAGAACGTCATGGAGTGACCAAGGCTCTGTCATAGCACTTTCTAAGGTACGCCAGCAGACAGACATATCCGGGTTGAAACATTATTTTTAACTTCTAAGCGCTCTAACAAACATGCTAATCCTGCAGTGCTCGTGGGAACATGTTGCCAATCGCTCGTCCTTTTCAACAAACACAAAGCAGGAATCAATCTGGCGCTGTAGAGACAGTTTTGCAGTGGACAAAAGAGCTATATAAAGTCTAATGTCAGCTCCCGGCGGTCCTGGTGGGGTGTTAACGGATTAGCCCGCGAATGGTCTGTCAAACGCTTCTTGCATAATCTCGTGGCATTACAGTAATGTAATTATTGAACCCGGTCTGTTGCTGCTTGAGTACGTGGATGGGGGAAATCAGAGCACGGCAGCAGCATCGATCGCTGTGGAGCATTTTTCACTTACATGTTCAATACCAAGGCTGTGAGGTTGTTCAGGTCATGCTCACATCTGACATGCACAACACACACACACACACACACACACACACATACATACACACACACAATTGACTGGGTGGATTCATGCAATTGTTGATAGGATTCAGCAGCTTACAAAGCGACAGAGAAACGTGATGTTGAATCACCAACATTAATCCAGACACATTAATTGCCTGCAGGTTTCTCTATGGAGCCCCACCTACAGGTTTCTCTATAGAGCTCCCCCTACAGGTTTCTCTATGGAGCTCCACCTACAGGTTTCTCTATAGAGCCCCCCTACAGGTTTCTCTATAGAGCCCTCCTACAGGTTTCTCTATGGAGCTCCACCTACCGGTTTCTCTATAGAGCTCCACCTACCGGTTTCTCTATAAAGCCCCCTACCGGTTTCTCTATAGAGCCCCCCTACAGGTTTCTCTATAAAGCCCACCTACAGGTTTCTCTATAGAGCTCCACCTACAGGTTTCTCTATAGAGCCCCCCTACAGGTTTCTCTATAGAGCCCCCCTACAGGTTTCTCTATAAAGCTCCACCTACAGGTTTCTCTATGGAGCCCCCCTACAGGTTTCTCTATAGAGCTCCCCTACAGGTTTCTCTATAGAGCCCACCTACAGGTTTCTCTATGGAGCCCCCCTACAGGTTTCTCTATAGAGCTCCCCTACAGGTTTCTCTATAGACCCCCCCCCCCTACAGGTTTCTCTATAAAGCCCACCTACAGGTTTCTCTATAGAGCTCCACCTACAGGTTTCTCTATAGAGCCCCCCTACAGGTTTCTCTATAGAGCCCCCCTACAGGTTTCTCTATAAAGCTCCACCTACAGGTTTCTCTATGGAGCCCCCCTACAGGTTTCTCTATAGAGCTCCCCTACAGGTTTCTCTATAGAGCCCACCTACAGGTTTCTCTATGGAGCCCCCCTACAGGTTTCTCTATAGAGCTCCCCTACAGGTTTCTCTATAGAGCCCCCCTACAGGTTTCTCTATAGAGCCCCCTACAGGTTTCTCTATAGACCCCCCCCCCTTACAGGTTTCTCTATAAAGCCCACCTACAGGTTTCTCTATAGAGCTCCACCTACAGGTTTCTCTATAGAGCCCCCCTACAGGTTTCTCTATAGAGCCCCCCTACAGGTTTCTCTATGGAGCCCCCCTACAGGTTTCTCTATAGAGCTCCCCCTACAGGTTTCTCTATGGAGCCCCCCTACAGGTTTCTCTATAGAGCCCCCCTACAGGTTTCTCTATAGAGCCCTCCTACAGGTTTCTCTATGGAGCTCCACCTACCGGTTTCTCTATAGAGCTCCACCTACCGGTTTCTCTATAAAGCCCCCTACAGGTTTCTCTATAGAGCTTCACCTACAGGTTTCTCTATGGAGCTCCACCTACAGGTTTCTCTATAGAGCCCCCTACAGGTTTCTCTATAGACCCCCCCCCCTACAGGTTTCTCTATAAAGCCCACCTACAGGTTTCTCTATAGAGCTCCACCTACAGGTTTCTCTATAGAGCCCCCCTACAGGTTTCTCTATAGAGCCCCCCTACAGGTTTCTCTATAAAGCTCCACCTACAGGTTTCTCTATGGAGCCCCCCTACAGGTTTCTCTATAGAGCTCCCCTACAGGTTTCTCTATAGAGCCCACCTACAGGTTTCTCTATGGAGCCCCCCTACAGGTTTCTCTATAGAGCTCCCCTACAGGTTTCTCTATAGAGCCCCCCTACAGGTTTCTCTATAGAGCCCCCTACAGGTTTCTCTATAGACCCCCCCCCCTTACAGGTTTCTCTATAAAGCCCACCTACAGGTTTCTCTATAGAGCTCCACCTACAGGTTTCTCTATAGAGCCCCCCTACAGGTTTCTCTATAGAGCCCCCCTACAGGTTTCTCTATAAAGCTCCACCTACAGGTTTCTCTATGGAGCCCCCCTACAGGTTTCTCTATAGAGCTCCCCTACAGGTTTCTCTATAGAGCCCACCTACAGGTTTCTCTATGGAGCCCCCCTACAGGTTTCTCTATAGAGCTCCCCTACAGGTTTCTCTATAGAGCCCCCCTACAGGTTTCTCTATAGAGCCCCCCTACAGGTTTCTCTATAGAGCTCCACCTACAGGTTTCTCTATGGAGCTCCACTTACAGGTTTCTCTATGGAGCTCCACCTACAGGTTTCTCTATAGAGCCCCCCCTACAGGTTTCTCTATGGAGCTCCACCTACAGGTTTCTCTATGGAGCTCCACCTACAGGTTTCTCTATAGAGCCCCCTACAGGTTTCTCTATAGAGCCCCCTACAGGTTTCTCTATGGAGCTCCACCTACAGGTTTCTCTATAAAGCTCCACTTACAGGTTTCTCTATGGAGCTCCACTTACAGGTTTCTCTATAGAGCTCCCCTACAGGTTTCTCTATAGAGCCCCCCTACAGGTTTCTCTATAGAGCCCCCTACAGGTTTCTCTATAGACCCCCCCCCTTACAGGTTTCTCTATAAAGCCCACCTACAGGTTTCTCTATAGAGCTCCACCTACAGGTTTCTCTATAGAGCCCCCCTACAGGTTTCTCTATAGAGCCCCCCTACAGGTTTCTCTATAAAGCTCCACCTACAGGTTTCTCTATGGAGCCCCCCTACAGGTTTCTCTATAGAGCTCCCCTACAGGTTTCTCTATAGAGCCCACCTACAGGTTTCTCTATAGAGCCCCCCCTACAGGTTTCTCTATGGAGCTCCACCTACAGGTTTCTCTATGGAGCTCCACCTACAGGTTTCTCTATAGAGCCCCCTACAGGTTTCTCTATAGAGCCCCCTACAGGTTTCTCTATGGAGCTCCACCTACAGGTTTCTCTATGGAGCTCCACCTACAGGTTTCTCTATAGAGCCCCCTACAGGTTTCTCTATAGAGCCCCCTACAGGTTTCTCTATAGAGCCCCATACAGGTTTCTCTATAGAGCCCCCTACAGGTTTCTCTATAGAGCTCCCCCTACAGGTTTCTCTATAGAGCCCCCCCTACAGGTTTCTCTATAGAGCCCCCCCTACAGGTTTCTCTATAGAGCCCCCCCTACAGGTTTCTCTATAGAGCCCCCCTACAGGTTTCTCTATGGAGCCCCCCTACAGGTTTCTCTATAGAGCCCCCCCTACAGGTTTCTCTATAGAGCCCCCCTACAGGTTTCTCTATAGAGCCCCCCCTACAGGTTTCTCTATAGAGCCCCCCCTACAGGTTTCTCTATAGAGCCCCCCTACAGGTTTCTCTATGGAGCCCCCCTACAGGTTTCTCTATAGTTCTCCTGTTTCAACAGCCAATAAAGAAGTCAATGGTGGAATCAGCTACAAACTCCAGAAATAAAATTATCCATAATCCATTTAATTTTTATGTTACAAGCAGCTGGTCGAGTTTATATGGTCAAGCGAGATAGTGAGTGCCTGAAGAGAGGGACTAAAATGAGCTTTTTCCAGCTTCGCCTGCTGGCTAAAGTTAAGCCTTTTCTGAGCAGGCACGACCTAGAAAAGGCCATTCATGCTTTTATCAGTTCAATGTTGGACTACTGTAACGCCCTCTGTGTTGGTCTGGATCAGACCTCCATCTCACGTCTTCAACTTGTTCAAAATGCTGCTGCTCGCTTTTTAACAAATACATCTAGACGTGCACACATCACTCCCGTTCTCTACACCCTGCATTGGCTCCCGGTGCGTTTTAGAATAGATTTTAAGGTTTTATTGTTTGTATTTAAAGCTTTAAACGGTCTCGCCCCAGAGTATTTGTCTGAAATTTTAACTTTGCGGGAGCACAACCGGTCATTGCGGTCTTCAAACCAGCTGGTTTTAGAAGTCCCAAGGTCCAGGTATAACCGGTGGGGTGACCAGGCTTTTGCAGTTTCTGCCCCGAGACTCTGGAACAAGTTACCCCCTGATATACGTACTGGTACAGATGTCGCACTTTTCAGGTCCAAACTCAAAACATATCTGTTCAGTCTTGCTTTTAATACGTAGCAGTGGTGTGACGATTTCCCTTATTTGTTTCTTTGTAACCTTTTCTGATTTTACTGTTTTCTATTTCACTATTACTATTGTATGTTGTGATTTTACTTATTTTGTTAAGCACTTTGGATACCTGCTGGTAGTTGTAAAGTGCTATATAAATAAATTTTGATTGATTTTTGATTGATAAAACAAAGCCGTACTAGACGTGTTTTCGCGATTCATCACTAGAAATGTAGTGAGCATCTCACTATCACTAACGTCATCCACATTCATATTTAAATGAACAAATGATATATCCAGCTATAAACGGAAGTACAAAGAGACGTTGTCATGGAGATGATACACTGTCTCGTCTCATTGATGTGAACCTGCAGACCGGCTCGTCTCGTCGCAAATCTCAGGTCTGAACTGGGCTTAACTGTTCTGGCCTCCATCAAAAAAAGAGATTCTGAATCTTTATGGGACTCGGGTTAAATAAAAATAGTTAATAGATCAAGGCCACTCGCGTGTTTTGGCCGTGGGCAGGAACGTAGTAAACTAAGACTCTCATCCTCCCATCCAGAGTTGAGGAACGGCGTTCCAGCCCTGAGTATAAACCACGGATCAGGAACCCTGACCCTGCAGCTCCCGCCCAAGTCCACCGTCAACGACCGCCGCTGGCACCGCCTCGACATCGTCAGCGACGGAAAGGTAGGACAGACCGGCGGGCGGTTGGATAGAGAGATGGACGGGGGGATGCATGGATGGATGAATGGATGAATATATGCAGTAGATGGATTGTTATGTGTATATTTCCTTTTTTTAAGATCATGTTTTTGGGGATTTGTTCATATGTTGTACATGGGGATTCCTGACTTTATTTTATGCATAGTTTCATATTTTATGCGCAAGTCTTTGTTTTTTGATATCATTTGGGATCTTTAACATTTCTTATTGTAATTCAAGTTAATTCAATGGAAGTTTTTGACGTGTGTGTGTGTGTGTGTGTGTGTGTTTGCGTGTGTGTGTGTGTGTTTGTGTGTGTGTGTGTCCTTGTCTTTGCGTGCAGGCTGTGCAGCTGATCCTGGACCAGTGTGGGGGGGCGGCAGTGAACGAGCTGGAGGGTGTCAGCGGGGACACTCGGGAGACGGACGAGTCCGGCTGCAGAGCTGCAGGAGAGACGCCAGGAAACCAGAGGTGGGAGCAAAACCTGGAGAGAGCAAAGAATCTTAAAAGGCGTAGTAGGCGTCCTTCTCTTATAGAAAAGAGAAAAGAGAAACTAAAGCAGGGTCATTTCTCTACAAACAATTAAAAGTAAAAACAAACAAACCACGCCACTGTACACACAGACTGTACATTTATAATATAATATGTTAAATAAAGAGACTCACCTCGCCTCCTCCACTTCCTGTTTGTCTCTTTTCCCGTATTTGACATGCTCCTCCCTCTACTCACTTATCTTTCACTTTCTTCTCCTCTTTCCCCTTTTATTTCCTTCCTCTTCCTGTTTTTCTTATTCTCTTACTCCTTCTCATCCTCTACCCATTTTCTTCTCTCCATCTCCTCCTCCATCTCCATCATCCTCATGGCTTCATCCTCTTTCAATCTTTTTCTTCCTTTCAATCCTCCTCCTTATCCTTTTTCTTCCTCCTCCTCCTCCTCCTCCTCTCTTCCACCTACCCCAAATCCTTTCCCCCTCTTTTCCTCCTCCTCCTCCTCTCTTCCACCTACCCCAAATCCTTTCCCCCTCTTTTTCCTCCTCCTCCTCCTCTCTTCCACCTACCCCAAATCCTTTCCCCCTCTTTTCCTCCTCCTCCTCCTCTCTTCCACCTACCCCAAATCCTTTCCCCCTCTTCTTCCTCCTCCTCCTCCTCTCTTCCACCTACCCCAAATCCTTTCCCCCTCTTCTTCCTCCTCCTCCTCCTCTCTTCCACCTACCCCAAATCCTTTCCCCCTCTTCTTCCTCCTCCTCCTCCTCCTCTCTTCCACCTACCCCAAATCCTTTCCCCCTCTTCTTCCTCCTCCTCCTCCTCTCTTCCACCTACCCCAAATCCTTTCCCCCTTTTTCCTCCTCCTCCTCTCTTCCACCTACCCATCCTTTCCCCCTTTTCCTCCTCCTCCTCCTCCTTCCACCTACCCCAAATCCTTTCCCCTCTTCTTCCTCCTCCTCCTCCTCTCTTCCACCTACCCCAAATCCTTTCCCCTCTTCTTCCTCCTCCTCCTCCTCCTCTCTTCCACCTACCCCAAATCCTTTCCCCCTCTTCTTCCTCCTCCTCCTCCTCTCTTCCACCTACCCCAAATCCTTTCCCCCTCTTCTTCCTCCTCCTCCTCCTCTCTCCCACCTACCCCAAATCCTTTCCCCCTCTTCTTCCTCCTCCTCCTCCTCCTCTCTTCCACCTACCCCAAATCCTTTCCCCCTCTTCTTCCTCCTCCTCCTTCTCTCTTCCACCTACCCCAAATCCTTTCCCCCTCTTTTTCCTCCTCCTCCTCCTCTCTTCCACCTACCCCAAATCCTTTCCCCCTCTTTTCCTCCTCCTCCTCCTCTCTTCCACCTACCCCAAATCCTTTCCCCCTCTTCTTCCTCCTCCTCCTCCTCTCTTCCACCTACCCCAAATCCTTTCCCCCTCTTCTTCCTCCTCCTCCTCCTCTCTTCCACCTACCCCAAATCCTTTCCCCCTCTTCTTCCTCCTCCTCCTCCTCCTCTCTTCCACCTACCCCAAATCCTTTCCCCCTCTTTTTCCTCCTCCTCCTCCTCTCTTCCACCTACCCCAAATCCTTTCCCCCTCTTCTTCCTCCTCCTCCTCCTCTCTTCCACCTACCCCAAATCCTTTCCCCCTCTTCTTCCTCCTCCTCCTCCTCCTCTCTTCCACCTACCCCAAATCCTTTCCCCCTCTTCTTCCTCCTCCTCCTTCTCTCTTCCACCTACCCCAAATCCTTTCCCCCTCTTTTTCCTCCTCCTCCTCCTCTCTTCCACCTACCCCAAATCCTTTCCCCCTCTTCTTCCTCCTCCTCCTTCTCTCTTCCACCTACCCCAAATCCTTTCCCCCTCTTCTTCCTCCTCAGGTATCTGAACGTCTTCCAGCCTCTTCAGTTGGGAGGAATGAAGGACACGTCTCTGCATCGGCGTTACCGCAGTTTCACCGGCTGCATCCAAAACCTGGTGGTCGACAGTCAGGTGTGTGTGTGTGTGTGTGTGTGTGTGTGTGTATAATATACATGGAAATGACCTGAAACTAAATGAGATGCTGTGATTTTCTCCTGCTGCTCAGAGAAAACCTCAACAGCCTCCCAAAAGTCCCACAATATTCCCCAGGAAAGTCTCCCACAATCCCATGTGTGTTGGGGTTGTTTTCTGTACAGTGCTGTGGTGTTTGGGATGTCTCAGGTCGTTAAATTGCATCCTCGTTTCCTTCACTTGCTTCCCTTGCTTGAGTCTTAGTCCGTCCCACCGAGGAAGCACGGGAGGGACACAAGGAAATCATGCAAGGAGAGAGGAAATGTGGAAAGGGGACAAGAAGTCCTGTCCTCGGAAGCGTCACGTGAACGAGTCGTCAGGTGTCTGGGCGGAGTTAGCATCGGCTTTCAGCCGCACATTTCCATTGTATTCACTTATAAATATACATTATATATGATATATGATTGCCAGAGGATGGATTATGATGCTTTGAGAACGTTCCTCTGGCGCCACCATCAGGACAAGATTACCACGTCAGCATTAACATGTTTGCACCCTCTGGAGGATTAAATCGTTAGATTTTGGAAATTGAATTAGCTTTCACATGGCCAAATGTTTTATAACACTAAATAAAGAGAGAGCAGCATAATCCCTCCCTAACATGCTTCTGTTTGCTCTGCAATCAGAGCCGCTTTCTTGATTGCTTCAGAAATTCAAAACACATTTTGTAGTTAATGCGTTAAGGTGCTTCTGACACACCGCAGAATCAAAGCACTGCACAGCTGTTCAGACATTTGGTGCATGTCAAATTCAGTCTTACTGCAATTCAGTCTGAGAGGAGGAAAACTATAAGATTTCTAAAAACTCCTTTAATCATGTCCGCACGCTTTTATTACGGTTGTGCGGAAAGTGATCCTGCACACACAGGATCATGGTTGATAATTTAGAATTAGAGAGAGAAAAAGAATCACGTTAATTGTCTTCCCTCCTCCCTCCATCCCTCAGGTGTACGACCTGGCGTCTCCAGGTGAGAGCGTGGACAGCGCCCCGGGGTGCAGGCTGACCGCCGGGGTGTGTGTGACGCCGGCCGGTCCTTCCTGCGGCGCTCACGCCTCCTGCCTCGCCGACTGGGGCTCCTTCAGCTGCGAGTGCCACCCAGGGTACACGGGACACAAGTGTGACAGCGGTGAGGGAGCCTGACCGTGTGTGTGTGGGTGTGTGTGTGTGTGTGTGTGTGTGTGTGTGTGTGTGTGTGTGTGTGTGTGAACCAGGTTTTACTACATTTGTGGGGACCAAAAACTGGGAATACAGTATACTTATGGGGTCCTGACAGCTTTGTGGGGACAAAATGCTGGTCCCCAGCATTTTGTCTCCAGCCTGCCCTGCATCCACTTCTTCACCGCCACCCCAGACCCATCCAGGTAGGTCACTAACTGAACCAAGAACTCCTGAGTCTAGATTATAAAAATCTGTTAAGACTATAATAACCCATATATTTTAATCCCTATTGTTATTATTATTATAGTATTTTAAGTCCTTGTCATTTTCTATTCATTTCCATGGTTTCAAGGGCTGTTTGAGGAATAAGACCTGGTTTTAGGATCGGGGTTAGAATTAGGTTATGGTTAGGGTTAGGGTTAGGCATTTAGGTTTGATGGTTAAGGTTAGGGTAAGGGTTAAGGTTAGGCATTTAGGTTTGATGGTTAAGGTTAAGGTTAGGGTAAGGGTTAAGGTTAGGCATTTAGGTTTGATGGTTAAGGTTAGGGTAAGGGGCTAGGGAATGCATTATGTCAATGACTGGTCCCCACAAAGATAGTGAGACACACTTGTATGTGTGTGTGTGTGTGTGTGTGTGTGTGTGTGTGATGGGTGTTTCCCAGCCTAACTCTCGGCTACATATGTTGTTTTTAAACCGCCTGATGAATGAACTATAAGCTGTCGGTAAAAATGTAAACAGTGAAAAAGTACTCATTTAAGTAAATAACCCAAAAGTATTGTCTTGATAATGTCATGCATAAGACTTTTTTTTCTGTCCTGAACTCGGCCTTGACTTGGACTCGAACCTCTTTAGACTCGGTCTTGACTTGGACTCAACTAGTCCTGGTCTTGGACTTGTCAAAGGTGGTCTTTAACATGTTTTCATGAGTTACTTACGGTTATTGGGGCACCTGGTGGTGGCAGGGGAAGCAATAGTAATATCATCTGTTTGCTTAAGTTTTATGTTGCATTATGTGTGTGTGTGTGTGTGTGTGTCTCTGTGTGTGTGTGTGTGTGTGTGTGTGTGTGTGTGTGTGTGTGTGTGTGTGTGTGTGAGAGAGAGAAAGGAAAATTAGATCTTCGTTATTCAATTTTATTTATATAGCGCCAAATAACAACAAGAGTTATCTCTTTGCGCTTTTCATAAAGAGCAGGTCTAGAACGGACTCTGGGATGTTATTTACAGAAACCCAACAATTCACAAGAGCAAGCACTAGGCCACAGAGGCAAGGAAAAACTTCCTTTAAGAGGCAGAAACCTGGAGCAGAACCATGGCTCAGGGTGGGGGGGCATCTGCCTCGACCGGTTGGGGGTGAAAGAAAGAGAGAGAGAGAGAGAGAGAGAGAGAGAGACATTAACACCTGCAGGAAGCAATAGGAGACTAGAGGAGAGGAGCGAGAGAGCAAAGTAAAGGAAAGAAGTTGAGTTAGTAACATGCATTAATGGAGTGAGGTTGCATACAGATGGAGGTATTTGAGTCTGATGTAGTACCATTTTACTACAAAGCAAAAAATGACCTTTTTAATCCGTCTTACACTCACAACTAGTTTCATTTTTGGCTTTTCTGACCGGCTTGTTGTGGCCGTTATTAAACTCAAAACAGAGGGATATGGGACTGTTAGCCATCTGTTTTAGCCTAAAATAAACAACAGATCAACAGCACTGCCCCAAAAAAAATCTCCTTTCAATGGAACTGTAAGGGTCGGCATTCAAAGGCTAAAAACAAACTGAGTCAAAGGCCATTGAAGGTTCTGTATGTATACATGTATTTATCTTATTTATTTGATTAGGACAATGCACACTAATAAACATTTCTGTAAATGCACCAATTGGCTGTTTTTCAACTCTAGTTCTACCTAGGATGCATGTCTTTTATGGTGGGAAGAAACTGGAGCACCCAGAGGAAACCCACGCAAACACAGGGAGAACATACAAACTCCACACAGAAAGGCCTGGATTCAAACCAAGAACCTTCTTGCTGTGAGGCAGAAGTGCTAACCACTTAGCCACCGTGCTGCCTATGTATTGATGTATTTTTTCCACCAGTGGGTGAACAGATTGTAACATAACTTAAGAAGTGAGACCTTTGTAAACTTTATTGGATGCTCGAGGAGGAGGACTCTTTTTTTATCTGGCCAGGGATTAAAAAAGATGTGGCGTTTCTGTGCGCTCTTAAGTGCTGGGACATTTGAGTTTTTATTCATGTGAGTGAGTTACCATGGCTTCATATCTCCCCCTTTCAGCCGTCCCGGAGTTCTCCTTTGACTCGGGCAGCGTTGTGCGTTATCAGCTCAGAGCAGGCGGCAGCTCTCGCCGCACAAGCGTCCAGCTGCTCCTCCGAACCAGAGCCACCTCGGGCACCCTGCTCTCCGTGACGTCCCGGGACGCCAGCGAGTACATCGTCCTGGAGGTCAGTCCACCTGCCAGCCCCTTCATTAGCTCTCTGAGGTCTAAGCCATTTCCTTCTATCTTTAGTATATGTCGCAGTGGAGAAGGTAGTCAGGAAGACAGCCTCTGATCTGGGAGTCAGGGTGGTTGGGGTTGGTAAATAAAAGTATTGTGCAACAATTATGAAAAGTGTCTGCAGCTCCAAGACGGATGCTGAGATCATCTTCTCTCCTTCAGATCATGGAGGGTCACCTCTCCGTTCGGGCCAACCTGGGCGACGGCGCCCACGCCCTGCGGCTCCCCGGCCAGCGGCTGGACGTGGGCCAGTGGGTCCTGGTCGGCCTCCTTCGCCATGACAACCTCTTCACCCTGCGGCTGGAGCAGGGCGGGGGCTCGCGGGAGGTCCAGGCCCGGCTGGGGAGCCGCAGGGAGATGGTGGTTCACCCGGCCAGCGTGGTGGTTGGCAACGGGCCGACCGCCGGAGACAAGGCCGACTTTCAGGGTGAGACCTGGATTCTACTGGTCACATATTTGTTTCTTAACCCTTGTGTTCAATTCAATTTTTCAATTCAATTTTATTTATAGTATTAATTCATAGCAAGAGTTATCTCGAGACACTTTACAGATAGAGCAGGTCTAGACCACACTCCAGAATTTACAAGGACCCAACAGGTCTAGTAGTTTCCTCCAGAGCAAGCAACAGTGCGACAGTGGAAAAACTTCCTTTTAGGAAGAAACCTGGGACAGATCCAGGTCCAGACCAAGGCCTAGACCCAGGCCCAGACCCAGACCCAGACCCAGGCTCTTGGTAGGCGGTGTCTGACGACCGGTTGGGGTTAGAATGAAGAGTGGCAATAACAGTCCCAAAAAATAGTAGTTTGTAGTAGTTCTTTGTAGTAGTTCATGGCATAGCAGGGCACTGTGGGCATTACAAGGCCCAGCAGGACGTAGCAGGACATAGCAGGACGTAGCAGGACGTAGCAGGACATAGCAGGACATAGCAGGACACAGCAGGACGTAGCAGGACGTAGCAGGACGTAGCAGGACATAGCAGGACACAGCAAGACATAGCCGGACGTAGCAGGACATAGCAGGACACAGCAGGACGTAGCAGGACGTAGCAGGGCGTAGCAGGACGTAGCAGGACGTAGCAGGGCGTAGCAGGACGTAGCAGGACGTAGCAGGGCGTAGCAGGACGTAGCAGGATGTAGCAGGACGTAGCAGGGCGTAGCAGGACGTAGCAGGGCGTAGCAGGACGTAGCAAGACGTAGCAGGGCGTAGCAGGACGTAGCAGGACGTAGCAGGGCGTAGCAGGACGTAGCAGGGCATAGCAGGACGTAGCAGGACGTAGCAGGACATAGCAGGACGTAGTAGGACGTAGCAGGACATAGCAGGACGTAGCAGGGCGTAGCAGGACGTAGCAGGACACAGCAGGACGTAGCAGGACGTAGCAGGACGTAGCAGGATATAGCAGGATGTAGCAGGGCACCGCACAGCGTAGCGGGATGTAACAGGGCATCGCAGAACGTGTAGCGGGACCATGGCGACAGCTGCAAATATGATTTTGGAGCCTCCCTGATCTTCTCCTCCTGTTGACCATGCAACTTTTAGTTTTTACGCGTCAAAATTGAAAATGAACGAGCTGCTTGGGTAAGTTCACCTTGCAGGGCGTACGCCCCATGTACAGAGGCTCCGGGCTCGCAGCATCGGCTGCAGGTTCAAATGTCATTCCCCCTCTCTCTCCTCTTTCATGTCTAAGCTGTCCTGTCAGATAAAGGCCTAAAATGTCCTAAAATTAATTATTTTCGGACATTTTTAGGCCTTTAATTCCACAGGACAGTTAAATACATGATAGGGGGGGATGACATGCAGCAAAGGGCCGCAGGTCGGAATTGAACACGCGGCTGCTGCATCCAGGAGTGAACCTCTATATATGTGCGCCTGCTCTACCAACCGAGCCAACCCGTCCACAAAATTAACAACAATTTGGTCGTCTTTTTAAACACTTTTGTGGTTTTTTTCCCCCCCCCGATGTTTTTGACACTTTCTTTAATGTTTTGGTCGATTTATTTCGGCTCTTTTTTGGGGATATTTTTTCCCGGTGTCGTTTTTACAGCTTTTATCGACATTTTGGTCACTTTTTTCAACACTTCTTTCATCAATTTCTTTTTTTTTTTCAAATGCTATAAAATGAAACAAAACCCCCACATTCAATGCAAATAGTGAACTGATCATTTATTTATATTTTTATATATATATTGTTTTTAAAAACACTAACCTTTTTAAGACTTTTAAGATCCAGTCTTGGTTTGGCATCTACTGCTCTACTCTTTAACTGGTGTGGTAGCGCCCTGTGTGGAAAATACAAAGTTGGCAGAAGTGCATATCTTAAATACAGAAATACATTACTATCGTCAGCATCCCAAAATCTGATTTAATTCTGATGTCAGCAGAGCCAGCCCTGACCTAGACAAGTTACCAGCTGTTTTGATTTTTGGCAATATTATTGTTGCTTTTTTCAAAAAAAATCAAGCTTTTTTTTGACAATTTTGTTGTGTTTTTTTCAAGTTTTTGTTGCTTTTTTCAATGTTTTTGTCTCTCTTATCAGCATTTTTTACAGTTTTGTCGCCTATTTCAACTTTTCTGTGCTGATTTGGACTTCCTGCTCCCCTAGCACTTGCCTATATGACTCTGCTACCCTTAGACTAGTAGTAGGCCCCTTAAGTAGTACTTCCGGGGCATGAACTCCGCTCCCCGGATTGACAGCTCTGTGTTTTAGGACCCAATCATCCCCCCCCAACCTCCTCCTTACGAGGATCTTCACGCTCTTATACAGCAGCAGTCAATGTGCTAAATACATGGAATACACACAGATTACAGAACCTTTCGTAGCTGAATGCACAAATGGTTCATGAAACAGCCTGCCTTGTTTCACCTCTTGACATGTTACGTTATCTCAAATTAACTGCTCATCCAAGCCAAACTGAACTTCTTCCTGCAGGCTGTCTGCGGGACGTTCGTTTCAACGCTCAGGTCCTGCCTCTGGACGGGCAGAGCCGGGACTCGGTGACGGTGCTGGAGAGGCGGGGCGTCACCTCGGGGTGCTCTAGCAACGCCTGCAGCAGCCAGCCGTGCCTGAGCCCGCTGCGCTGCATCGACCTGTGGAGGAAACACCAGTGCAAGTAAGACCCACAAACACACATCTGGCCAGCCCTAACCTAGGCGATCTTTCAGCTGTTTTGTCACTATTTTTGAAATTTTAGTCATAATTTTGGACATCTTTGTCTTGTATTTTGTATTTTTTCAATATTTTTGTTGCTTTTTAGGACATTTTTGAAGCTTTTCTGAGATTTTTGTCGTTGTTTTTAGGTTTTTTCAATGTTTTTGTATCTCTTTCCAGCATGTTTGACATTTTTGTCGCCTATTTCAACAGGTTTTTAGCTTTTTTTTCAACTTTTTTGTTGCTTTTGTTGACAATTTTGGCGTTTATTTGTTTTATTTGTTAACTTTTCTTTACCCCTGTGGACTTCCTGGTCCCCCTTCCCTATATGACTATGCTACCGGTCGGTAACCCTTAGAGAACGAACCGCCCGCCCTGCGGCCACAAGAAATACGCAGAAGGCCGTTGTTTACATGAGATGTGACATGAGCCTGTGTTTTCTAAAATTAAAACCATAACAGCTAGTGCGTTCATTCTTCTTGCAGCAGAAAGCTAACGCTTCTGTTTTTCATCCCATCACATTGTACACTCATGATGACGTCATCGCATTTCTATTGCAGAAGAAACTATCAAACCGCTCTCACCAAATGTACGTCATCTCAAAAACTAAAACTTCTAATAACGTCTAAGGTGTTAAGAAATATTTTGTTTATGGTTCTGCACTTATAAATATTTTGGATCAATAGGTTTTGTGTGCTGGGATGACGATCAGCCCCTCTAAACAGGGCTGTAGTCAAGACCACCTTTGTCGAGTCCAAGTCAAGACCGAGTCCAAAATGGTTTGAGTCCGAGTCAAGACCGAGTCCAGGACAGGAAAAAAAGGTCTTATGCATGACAATATCAAGACAATCATTTTGGGTTTCCCTTTCCCTCCAATATTATTATCAACATAATAAAGACACCTGGACTCGGTCCAGACCAAAAGCCCAAAAGCAATATCTGGGCAAGACCAGTGGCCGAGACCGAGACAAGTCCGAGTCCAAATACTAGCGAGTCCGAGACAAGTCCGAGACCATAGAAAAACGGTCTTGAGTCCGGACTCGAGTCCAAGACCAGACTCGAGTCCTACAGCCCTGCCTCTAAATCTGAGGCCATGGTTCTCAGCAGGAAACCGATGGAGTGCCATCCATGTAGGGAATGAGTGAATAAGCGGACAAAGATGGATGTTTTGTGTGTTTATGACACAATTTTACTACTTTTAATAATTGTTATGGTTTAGTGACTTATTTAACCCTTTAGCTTAGATTGTGCTGATTTTAGGGATATGAAGCATTTGGAGATACTCCAGGAAATGACATCACATAAGCAAAAATACCAATGTAGGTTTGTAGTTTTGTAGTTTCTTCTGCAGAGTTCAAAGGGTTAACTATCTACCTGTCTATCTCCCAGGTGCCTCGGCGGTCAGGTGACGGTGACGGACGACTCCGGGCAGCAGCGCTGCGTGCCGTCGCCGTGCCGACCGTCTTCCTGCCATAACGCCGGCACGTGCCTGGCGCTGTCGCCCGACACGTACCAGTGCCGCTGTCAGGAGGGGTTTAGGGGTCAGCGCTGTGAGATGGGGCAGGTCAAAGGTCACCGGCTGCCCGCCCTCAGCCCCAGCTCCATCCTGGCCATCAGCATGTGTCTGCTCGTCTTCTTCGGTAAGAGAGAAGAGAGTTGTTCACCTGAATGAATTGAGGTGAACCGTACTGAGCTTTGAAACAATATTCGCTTCACTGTCTTTAGGTAACTCAAAGCCAACACTTTAACTGATTTAACTGATCTCTTAACTGATGTCCATATGTAAAACACTCAGTGTCGTAGCTTCTTTCTGACTCACAGGCAGTGATAGGAATCCACTTGCTCTGGAGTACAGACAGTACAGTAGTCTGTGATAATTCTACCCTGAGATACCCAGAGATCTTACAACAGCACAATTTGAATTTTCTCAGCGAGTTACCCTGGCATCGAGTAATGCTGCTCATTAACTATGCCCTGGTAGCCGAGCTGCACCAATCACATCGGTGTATCTGATGAAGGCGGGGCCAGAGGCCAGCTGCACCAATCACATCGGTATATCTGATATAGGCGGGGCCAGAAGCCAGCTGCACCAATCACATCGGTGTATCTGATATAGGTGGGGCCAGAGGCCAGCTGCACCAATCACATCGGTGTATCTGATGAAGGCGGGGCCAGAGGCCAGCTGCACCAATCACATCGGTGTATCTGATATAGGCGGGGCCAGAGGCCAGCTGCACCAATCACATCGGTGTATCTGATATAGGCGGGGCCAGAGGCCAGCTGCACCAATCACATCGGTATATCTGATATAGGCGGGGCCAGAGGCCAGCTGCACCAATCACATCGGTGTATCTGATATAGGCGGGGCCAGAGGCCAGCTGAACAGTTTAATCTACCAGTTAGCTCCGCTGGTAGCTAAGCGTATGGAGCTCTGGATACGTCATCCCTTGTGTTTTTGTGATTGGTCGTAGTGTTATCCAATTGCGTGCGGTGAGATTTTCAAATGAACGCTTGGTGCCGCCCCTCGAGATGGCCGACTTTCATTACTCAATGCCAGACCCTTAATGCTTTCGGATTTGGGTCTGGATTTCCAGGTTATGATAATTCAGCAAAGAGGCTAAATGAAGAGCAGTAGGCTGTAGGCTACTGTAGTCTGGATCAACAGAATCCCATTTCCAGGATAAAGACTGACATCACTCACCGGATGTCAGGCTCCCACTCTCTGTGTATGATGTCGTTCTCAAAATTAGTTTTCTTTCCTCCGCCGTCCTACGTACTTCCGCTTAATTTTCATTTTCCTTCAGTACTCCGTCTGGGTTTGTGGTATATTCGCGGGTTTTCTCCGGCCAAATCTTAACCGGTCCAATCAGCAAACAGAGGAAGTGGCTGAGAACGAGGATGATGACGTTGTGCGCTAGTTTGAGTTGTAGTAATGGCGGCGGAGAAAGATGCGAGCGAAGCCGTTCGGTCTGTTATGGCAACGCTGCCGAATATCCAGAAGTCAAAATCTGACAATGAATGTGTGAAAATCTTTTAAACCAACCTTTGTGGATCTGAAATGAAGACAGATTCCGCAGCTGCACGGCCTATTTCTCCTTAAAATGTTTTATAACTATTTTAGTAAAATATGAGATCAGATTCTGAACGAGCCGCCATGACAGTCTGGCTTTGAATTTACGGGAAAAAACCAGACCCACGTGACGCGTTCGTCCAATCAACTGCTGTCGGCATCGCTTCGGTATGTTCTGGGGGGCTCTTTTTCCGACTGCTTGGTGTGTCAGGGCCTCAAGGCGAACGCTAGCGATGCTAAGACTAAGAAGATTTTCTCAAAGATTTTCCCTAAACTAACAATCCCATGAAGGATTTTTAGTTTATTAACCCGTTTGTGCCGGATGCTTCGCGCCGACACATGACATCTAACGCCGGTTACTGCGCTGCAACTCTGAACCTCCTGCCGGCCGCTGCGTGGCAGCATTTTGTATTCGTCGGTCTTTTCATGACGCATGCAGCAGAGAACGCACCGTCATTGGTTCAAATACACATGAGGCGGGTCTTGTTGGCCATTTAAAGCCATGTGACCACCAAAATGTACTGTGGTTTGCTGAAAATCATGTCAATCAACCAGACATACATGTGCGTTTGTTTTTGAATTTTTGAGAGACGAGCGAGAAAATGTCTCCGACAGAGGAGGATGTGGACAGCGAGGGCAGTGACATGATTTTCAGCAAACCACAGTACATTTTGGTGGTCACATGGCTTTAAATGGCCAACAAGACCCGCCCTCATGTGTATTTGAACCAATGACAGTGCGTTCTCTGCTGCACGCGTCAAGAAAAGACCGACGAATACAAAATGCTGCCACGCAGCAACCGGCAGGAGGTTCAGAGTTGCAGCGCAGTAACCGGCGGTAGATGTCATGTGTCGGCGCGAAGCATCCGGCACAGACGGGTTAACATCGAGGCTCATCAGTGAAATCCAGTGAAACTCCAGAGGAAGGACAGGGAGGAGTGTGTAACTAAATGTGATGTAAACTGCCCCGTGTCCTTTTAAAGACCTTTTGTTCTAACGTTGTGTGCCAGTGTGCACAAAAGATCAATAGGTTTTCCATTTGCATCGATCAATGAATGGACCTACAGAGCAATCGTGTCATTTGTAAGACCTCGGTGCATCTGATTAATTAATACAGATGTTAGTTTTAATTAGTTTTCCCACATGGCAGTAAAACCCTTTCCCTCTGTACAAAAAACAAACAGCTGACATCTGTCTGTTGTCTACGATGGGAAAGGTTACAATCGGCATTCACTCACTGGGACAAATAACTAGTAACTAGTAACTAATAACTAATAACTGGGTATTTCTCAGCTCCAGCTCTGATCTCCGGGGAATGTACAGCTGCAGTTTGCAGTTTTGTGCACTTGTTTTGGAAAAGCTTTAGCAGGAAAAACACTGGTTTTCCAGCGTATTGGTGACATTGAACGTGAAACAAACAGACAGACAGACAGACAGACAGAAAGGCACACCCGTCTACTGGCATCGGAAAGGTGTCAATCAGATATTTGTACCGCATGTACAAGTGGTTTTTGGTGGAAAGAGGGTATAACACTTAATTTCCCATCAGCCCTCTTGCTTCCTGCTCTTCCACTGAAGAGAACAGACATTTTGACGGAGATTTTAGAAACTTGTTTTCTTCTAAATTTGACGGTGTGGCTCACAGCGTGACGAGAAGAAATTAAGGACTCCATTATGGGCTCAATTGCTGTTCCTCCATTTATAGTCATTATACCAATGTTTCTACATAATGTACTACTAATATATATATTGAGGTGTAATAACTCCGCTGAGTCGTTTTAATGAGCTTCTGCTGCTGCAAATGTACAGGAAGGAAGTGAAACCTGTCCCTGTGGTGCAGAGACACATTTACACACAGATGCATATTAATACTGTCCTCCTCTCTCACTGTGTGTGTGTGTGTGTGTGTGTGTGTGTGTGTGTGTGTGTGTGTGTGTGTGTGTGTGTGTGTGTGTGTGTGTGTGTGTCTGTGTGTGTGTGTGTGCGTGCAGCGGTGCTGGTGGCGGTGACGGTGTGGAACCAGAAAGGCAGCCGTAACAAGTTCAGGAAGCGAGGAGTTTACCACATCCCCGCTGAACACGAGAGCTGGGAGGACATCCGAGAAAACATCCTCAACTACAACGAGGAGGGAGGGGGGAGCAGGACCAGGTACACACACACACACACACACACACACACACACACACACACACACACACACACACACACACACAACGGGTGTTCTACTTTTTACGTAACAGCTTACTTTTATATAAGCTTGAAACTAAAACATTTTATTGACCAACAAACGTCAGTTTGGTCCAACAAAATGAGAGCTGATCGATGTTTTTATTTTTTAATTAAAGTAAGCGAGCCGAGTTGACAACAATTCAAAGTGAAACAAATAGCAGCCCTAAACCCAGATAAAACACATCACTGCCGCTTTGTCTGTGTCATCTTTCTGTGTTATAGGCATGGGCCGCATACCGGTTTCAAGGTATAAAAACCACTAACATTTTCTGTGGTATTGTTCTTAAGGTATGAGCTGTTTTTATGAGTGGTCCAGGACTCAAAGTGCACTTTAGAAATCCCTCTGCCTGCCAATGGGAAGTGTGTTTGAAAAAATATATTGTGTTCAATGGGAAGAAGTTGTTATACCTACAATACATTTTTAAGAAAATCATTTTGTGACTCGAATCGGGAGTTGAGTGTATCTTAACATCCCTATTAATGACGATTAAATGACACCTGGTCTACAGTATATCCACAATGTTTCACTTCAGTTGGCGTTCTAACTTCTGGTGGATTTCTGAGGACTCTGGTTACCTGGTCCTCAGATCTCTGCAGGGTAAATCCAGACAGCTAGCTAGACTATCTGTCCAATCTGAGGACTATGGTTACCTGGTCCTCAGATCTCTGCAGGGTAAATCCAGACAGCTAGCTAGACTATCTGTCCAATCTGAGGACTATGGTTACCTGGTCCTCAGATCTCTGCAGGGTAAATCCAGACAGCTAGCTAGACTATCTGTCCAATCTGAGGACTATGGTTAACTGGTCCTCAGATCTCTGCAGGGTAAATCCAGACAGCTAGCTAGACTATCTGTCCAATCTGAGGACTATGGTTACCTGGGCCTCAGATCTCTGCAGGGTAAATCCAGACAGCTAGCTAGACCATCTGTCCAATCGGAGGACTATGGTTACCTGGTCCTCAGATCTCTGCAGGGTAAATCCAGACAGCTAGCTAGACTATCTGTCCAATCTGCGGACTATGGTTACCTGGTCCTCAGGTCTCTGCAGGGTAAATCCAGACAGCTAGCTAGACTATCTGTCCAATCTGAGGACTATGGTTACCTGGTCCTCAGATCTCTGCAGGGTAAATCCAGACAGCTATAGACTATCTGTCCAATCTGAGGACTATGGTTACCTGGTCCTCAGATCTCTGCAGGGTAAATCCAGACAGCTAGCTAGACTATCTGTCCAATCTGAGGACTATGGTTACCTGGTCCTCAGATCTCTGCAGGGTAAATCCAGACAGCTAGCTAGACTATCTGTCCAATCTGAGGACTCTGGTTACCTGGTCCTCAGGTCTCTGCAGGGTAAATCCAGACAGCTAGCTAGACTATCTGTCCAATCTGAGGACTATGGTTACCTGGTCCTCAGATCTCTGCAGGGTAAATCCAGACAGCTAGCTAGACTATCTGTCCAATCTGAGGACTATGGTTACCTGGGCCTCAGATCTCTGCAGGGTAAATCCAGACAGCTAGCTAGACCATCTGTCCAATCGGAGGACTATGGTTACCTGGTCCTCAGATCTCTGCAGGGTAAATCCAGACAGCTAGCTAGACTATCTGTCCAATCTGCGGACTATGGTTACCTGGTCCTCAGGTCTCTGCAGGGTAAATCCAGACAGCTAGCTAGACTATCTGTCCAATCTGAGGACTATGGTTACCTGGTCCTCAGATCTCTGCAGGGTAAATCCAGACAGCTATAGACTATCTGTCCAATCTGAGGACTATGGTTACCTGGTCCTCAGATCTCTGCAGGGTAAATCCAGACAGCTAGCTAGACTATCTGTCCAATCTGAGGACTATGGTTACCTGGTCCTCAGATCTCTGCAGGGTAAATCCAGACAGCTAGCTAGACTATCTGTCCAATCTGAGGACTATGGTTACCTGGTCCTCAGGTCTCTGCAGGGTAAATCCAGACAGCTAGCTAGACTATCTGTCCAATCTGAGGACTATGGTTACCTGGTCCTCAGATCTCTGCAGGGTAAATCCAGACAGCTAGCTAGACTATCTGTCCAATCTGAGGACTATGGTTACCTGCTCCTCAGATCTCTGCAGGGTAAATCCAGACAGCTAGCTAGACTATCTGTCCAATCTGAGGACTATGGTTACCTGGTCCTCAGATCTCTGCAGGGTAAATCCAGACAGCTAGCTAGACTATCTGTCCAATCTGAGTTTTCTGTTGCACGATGTTGTGGAAGCTTCTGTACAGCAAGAGAGGAATTGTTTTGGAGAGTGTGACTTGTTGAAACAAAATAAAGACACAGCTGTGCAACTGAGTCAAGGTTTAGAATTCGGTGAGATTTAATGATTCCCTGCAGAGAATAACCAAGATGGAAGACAGTGGCATCCCTGTCTTAGATCCTGTTTCCCCTAGAGGAGAAAATACCTTGTTTGGAAAAGTCTAATCTTAGCATAACAATTCATCTTTCCAAGCAGACAAGTTGGAGCTTTTACGTCTTTCTGAATCTGCCCTTTATGTGTCAAAGTGCTCGGTTAGCTTCGTTACTCAATGCCAGACCCTTAATACTTTCAGATTTGTGTCTGGATTTCCAGGTTGTGATAATTCAGCAAATAGGCTAAATGAAGAGCAACATGTAGGCTACTGTAGTCTGGATCAACAGCTAAAGTTCTCTACCGGTCTTTCTATCTTAGCTGGAAAGGAACAACCTGTGTCTTTAGATAGGCTACGGTCCTGACCTGGGAACCTGTTTCTGTCCAATTTTATGGCATTTGTCCTTGGAGGAAAAATGCAAAGACTAACAGTCATCTTCTCCTTCAGGGAGGACACACAACGAGAGATTTAAAAGTCATACACCCTGAAAAGCATTGTGAATAATTATATAAATAATCAACAATACATGCATATTATAGAAGGATATATGAAATCATGCTCCAATGTAATTTTTCCCATTGCAACAACTAAAACTACTTTTGAACGTCCATCAAAACCAGTTCCTTCCCGAGCTACTCCGTGCGGTGCACCGCCCACGGTGATTGTGATTGGCTTAACCCTCATGTTGTCCATTGTTTTCAGTTATTTATTTATTTTTGGCACAACAAATGGGCTGTCGAAACAAGCGCTGAATATGTCAACAATAAAAATTTGTCAAAAACATCGAACAAAAAGCACCCACAACATTGAAAAAGGGACAAAAATGTTGGAAAAAGCGATCATAGTGTTGAAAAAAAGACGAGAAGACAACACGAGGGTTAAGAAATGCCAATAAAGCATTCCCAGAATGCTGTGGAGGAAGGTCTGGCGAAGCAATGCTAAATTATCACTGACGGTGTGTGTCCCGCCCTCCTTCCTTTTCTTCCAGAAGGGATATGACATCACGGAGCTGAAGCGCCCGCTGTGCTCCAGTCTGTCCCAGTCCTCGTCTTGCACCACCGCCCCGCTCATCAAATCCTCGCCCGGCTCCCAGGAGGAGGATCACCCGTGCGGCTCCTCCTGCAGCTCCGGCGCTCCCTACCTCAGCATCCCGCATCATCACCACCACCACCACCACCACCACCAGCACTACCAGCACGCCAACAACTACGCCGGCGACGCCACCTACGCAAACTACGCAAACTACACCCCTCATGTAGGCCGGGACATCCCGCCGGAGACGCGGGACGGTCACGCCGCGGACGCCCCGTCGGGGTCGCGCTCTCACGTGGACTTTAAAAGCTACGTGGCGCGAATCATCTGGGAGGCGGACAACGACGGCGAGGCGCTGCCGCCGGACGCCTACCACGTCTGGTGCGTGGAAGGCTCCGGGTCGGCGGCGGGAAGCCTCAGCTCGCTGGGGTCCGCCGCGTCACACAGAAACATTGTCGCCGGGGACGACGCCGACCAGGAAGAGGGCGACGGAGGGTTTGTTTGCGACAGGTTGTCCCGCTGGGGCCCAAAGTTCCAGGCTCTGAGCGAGATGTACGACCGGCCCCAGCTGGCCCTCACGTACAGGGACGCAGTGGCGTACATACAGCGGAGCCACAGCCACGACCCGCTGCCCCACCACCACTAGGGGGCGATGCACAGACAGTTACAGAGCTCAGTGACTGCACATGGTTCTGGTCCCGGATAGGGCTGGGTACCGGATTTGACATTTTAGGCACCAACCGGATTGCCTCTGCAGTATGAAGTCATTCACAACCAAACTTCAATCTCAGAATGAGTCAATCTCATCAGCATCAGGGAGCCAATAAGCACACAGCACGCTTCTACCAAGATCTAATAATGCTTGTGATTGGCTGTCAAGCGTTACACGTCATACATAGAGTCATGGAGCTGGAAACAAATTATTTTTGCCGTAATATGTAATTGATTTTGGTTAAAAATGTATTGGTATCAAAGTCACGGTACCGAACATTTCTGAACGACACCCAGCCCCAGTTCCAGAAGTGTGACAGAGATATGTGCCAAAACACTTAAAAGTGTAGATTTTTTTCCACAGATCTCTCCATCCTCACAACAGGAATCGAACATTCATACATTACCAGCCTCTGCAGAGTTTAACAGACAAAAGGTTAAAGATAAAGACGCCCGGGTAGCTCCTCTGGTTGGGCGTGTGCCCAATATGATAAGTTTCAGTCCTTAACACTGCGGCCCGCATATATGTGCACGTTCAAAAGAGTTAGGAAGAAGGGGAGAATGTTTTTGGTCCCACCAAATCTCTTAATTTTTATACTTTATTCGTAGATAATAGAAATTTAATTTGTATCTCGCGTCCATGTTCAGCTCAGTCGGCTTCAACAAATCAAACCTTTGCGACTAAAACAAGAACAAAAAAATAATCTGAACCCAAAACCTCAAACGGTCCACAAACACCAGAAAACCAAACGGGAACAACTCTGGCCCAGCTCATAGCCTTTCAGTAGTTTTTAGTTGGGTTAAAGCTTTCATCATTTTCACTCATTCCACAGACTAACAAACGTCTGTCTATAATAATAACAAATAAAAAGTAGAAAAAAGTGCAATAAACTCAAAGATGTCCCACCCATATCCCCCCTACAGGTTTCTCTGTTGATCTCCCCCTACAGGTTTCTCTATAGAGCCCCCCTACAGGTTTCTCTATAGAGCCCTCCTACAGGTTTCTCTATTGATCTCCCCCTACAGGTTTCTCTATAGAGCCCCCTACAGGTTTCTCTATAGAGCCCCCTACAGGTTTCTCTATAAAGCCCTCCTACAGGTTTCTCTATAGAGCCCCCTACAGGTTTCTCTATAGAGCCCTCCTACAGGTTTCTCTATAGAGCCCCCTACAGGTTTCTCTATAGAGCCCCCTACAGGTTTCTCTATAGAGCCCTCCTACAGGTTTCTCTATAGAGCCCCCTACAGGTTTCTCTATAGAGCCCCCTACAGGTTTCTCTATAGAGCCCCCTACAGGTTTCTCTATAGAGCCCCCTACAGGTTTCTCTATAGAGCCCCATACAGGTTTCTCTATAGAGCCCCCTACAGGTTTCTCTATAGAGCCCCCTACAGGTTTCTCTATAGAGCTCCCCCTACAGGTTTCTCTATAGAGCCCTCCTACAGGTTTCTCTATAGAGCCCCCTACAGGTTTCTCTATAAAGCCCTCCTACAGGTTTCTCTATAGAGCACCCTACAGGTTTCTCTATAGAGCCCCCCTACAGGTTTCTCTATAGAGCCCCCTACAGGTTTCTCTATAGAGCCCCCTACAGGTTTCTCTATAGAGCTCCCCCTACAGGTTTCTCTATAGAGCCCTCCTACAGGTTTCTCTATAGAGCCCCCCTACAGGTTTCTCTATAGAGCCCTCCTACAGGTTTCTCTATAGAGCCCCCTACAGGTTTCTCTATAGAGCCCTCTACAGGTTTCTCTATAGAGCCCCCTACAGGTTTCTCTATAGAGCCCCCCTACAGGTTTCTCTATAGAGCCCCCTACAGGTTTCTCTATAGAGCCCTCCTACAGGTTTCTCTATAGAGCCCTCCTACAGGTTTCTCTATAGAGCCCCCCTACATGTTTCTCTATAGAGCCCCCTACAGGTTTCTCTATAGAGCCCTCCTACAGGTTTCTCTATAGAGCCCTCCTACAGGTTTCTCTATAGAGCCCTCCTACAGGTTTCTCTATAGAGCCCCCCCTACAGGTTTCTCTATAGAGCCCTCCTACAGGTTTCTCTATAGAGCCCTCCTACAGGTTTCTCTATAGAGCCCCCTACAGGTTTCTCTATAGAGCCCCCTACAGGTTTCTCTATAGAGCTCCCTACAGGTTTCTCTATAGAGCCCCCTACAGGTTTCTCTATAGAGCCCCCCTACAGGTTTCTCTATAGAGCGCCCCCCTACAGGCCTTTCTCTTTTCTTTTTAAGAAACATCTCTTCCCGTCGCTGTAATTGGCGTTTTCTACAAATTAACCTCCAACAAACCTCTCTTTTCTACCTTCGTTTTGCACCAGCGGATGATCCAGAGTCCTCATCCGGCCCAGAGGAGTCTGTTGGCCAGGAACACCCAACGTGGGCAAATAAAAGCCTTTTTTACCCTTTTGGCTCCAACATGTAAAATAAGATTTAATACTTTTCAAATGAGAGATTATTTTTATACTGCGTTCCCAGAAGCTCCTTTCCTCTTTCAGTTAGGTCGTGCATCGACCTCGCCGTTTTTCGGGGTCGGGGGCATAGAAAATCTGCTTAGAAATATTGGAACTAACTTTAACTAAATATTGGTGCCATGGAATCACTAGATATTGGATAGTCTACCATGGAAACATTGGGAAAGCAAATGGAAAACAAGTGCTGGGAAATCAGGCGGACAAGTGACAGTATTCTGACCTAAATTGTCAGATTGAGAGCACTCTAGCCCAATGGATTGGGGGTGGGGGGGGCAGCAATCATATTTCAGGGTGGGCTAGTGCCCCCCCCCCGCCCCCCCTTCTAGCCCCGCCCCTTCGTGGCTCATGGTCAGTTTGCCTCGCCGCGTAGCCGGTTGGAGGCCGCAGGCGGCGCAGCTCAATCACACTGAGACGTTAATGTTGGCTGGGAGTGCCGGGCCTGTCGGCTTTTGGACAGCCAAGGCCGCGTGTTTGTGTGTTTGTGTGTGTGTGTGTGTGTGTGTGTGTGTGTGTGTGTGTGTGTGTGTGTGTGTGTGTGTGTAGAGATTTATTAATGACAGAACTGTCGAGTAAGCACCAAACAAACTTTTTATTGTCTGCAAGTTCAGATCTGAGAGCGCACACGGTCAGATAACTGCAGAGCAACATCCTGATTTTACTAAAGGGAACTTTGGACTTCAGCCAGCTGTGTGTGTGTGTGTGTGTGTGTGTGTGTGTGTGTGTGTGTGTGTGTGTGTTGTCTTGACAACGCCTGATGAATGTAGTTTTGTACGTGTAGTGAGTCTGAGCAGGCAGTGAGTACAATCAGAGTTTTTTAACTTGATAACAGTGAGTCTTTAAAGTAGAATCCAGATGGTTTAATGTTAAAGCTGGTAAACCAGACCACGTTGTTCTCCCATCCCTGAATGCTGGACTCGCCAGACTCTCCTCCGGCGTGCTTTGGAGGAGGGACTGGCAAAGCGAGACTACCCCCCCCCCTCCCTCTCCCTCTCCAGGATATACAGGCATTTACCCCCATGTTGTCCTTGGGTCAAATTAACCCATTTTCAGTTAATTTTTTGTTTTTTTGTAACAACGAATGGGCCATTGAAATAAGCGCTGAAACATTACAAATGTCAAAAAACACCAAGAGAAGCACCCACAACATTGAAAAAGTGACAATAATGTTGAAAAAAAGTGACCAAAATGTTTTGTTTTTTCACGGTTGACGGGAATACGTCTCGGGTTACGTATGTAACCCTTGTTCCCCGAGATAGGGGAACGAGGGTTACGTATGTAACCCTTGTTCCCCGAGATAGGGGAACGAGACACTGCGTCGGTTACGACACTATAACTTTCCCATAGTGTCGTAACCAACGCAGTGTCTCTTTCCCCTATCTCGGGGAACAAGGGTTACATACGTAACCCGAGACGTTCCCCTATCTCGGGGAACAAGGGTTACATACGTAACCCAACCAAAACCCAACAAAAACCAAGGGAGCCCACAGAGACCTGTACCCAAAGCTATGCATCCAAATGGAATAACACAGGTGTCCTTTTCTGAACTGAAGCTCCAGATGTTGTGAGGTTATTGTGCGTCACATCTGTGGACGTCTGTGTGAGTCCTGCGTGTGAATGTTGTGTCGAGGTCACGCGCGTTTTGTGCGACAGAGTGTTGTTGATGTGTGTGATGTGATGTACATATGGACGTTTTATAGTAACCTAACATGGAGTATTCCTTTTGTATATGACTTTTAATAAAAATGGCTTTTCCCCAAATGTTGTGTTTGTGATTCAGCAGAAGAGAAGAAAGAAATATGACAAGAAAAATACCACAACAACAACAACAAAGGTCCCTGTACTGCATACTCATTTTTTGGAGGTTTGAAGTAGGTGTGCTAATTTTGGGGAAATGGCAAAAGTACACTGCTAGAGAAAGTATTCAGGTACTTAAAACCAGGGCTGTAGTACTCAAGTCCGGTCGTGGACTCGAGTCCGGACTCGAGACCGTTTATCATGGTCTCGGACTAGTCTCGATCTCGGCCACTGGTCTTGCCAGATATGGCTTTTGGTCTTGACCGAGTCCAGGTGTCTTTATCATGTTGGGGCTCAAAAGTTTGGGCCCCCCAGGTAAAGATGTGCATAAAGAAGCCAAGAAATGATGAAACATCTCCAAAAGGCATCAAATGACAGATTAGACATTTGTATTATATGTCACAAAAAGTTAGATTTTATTTCATCATTTACACTTTCAAAATAAAAGAAAACAACAAAATGGTGTCTGCAAAAGTTTGGGCACCCTGCAGAGTTAATACCTTGTACACACACACACCCCCCATTTGGCAAGTATCAGCTCTGAAACGCTTTTAAGAAGGAAGAATGAACAAGAATTAAAGACTCTTAGCTGGCTACAAGAAGCGTTTCCAGTTACAGACCAGTTGACCCATGTCTGAATCCATGTCTGAAACCCATGTCTGTCTTTATCAGCTGTTCTGGAGCTTTTGATCAGCATCATGATCATGTGTGATCTTCCTCAACAGTAGAAAGCAGTTGCTGTCCCTCTTTTTAATTTTAATTTTAATCTGTTTATTGATCCCCAATTAGTTACCACACACAGGCCTGAACTACACACTACACACACACTCAGGATCTATACATGCACTGATGGAGAGATGTCAGAGTGAGTGGGCTGCCAGCTGGACCAGCATCCTGAGCGGTTGGGGGGTACGGTGCCTTGCTCAAGAGCACCTGGCAGTGCCCAGGAGGTGAAGTGGCATCTCTCCAGCCACCAATTCCCACTTCGTACTTTTTGGTCCATACGAGGACTTGAACCAGTGACCTTCCGGTTCCCAACCCGACTGAGCTACTGCCACCCACTTTGCATCCATGTTAAAGAATTTAAGTGATGTAGGCAAAGTTCATTTATAAAGTTCAGTAAATATCAGCAACAAGGCACTTCAATGTGCCCTACATGAACCATTACAAAGCAATTAAAAACATTTATTATAGAAAATAGAACATAAAAACGTTCCTTAATTCCTTCCTAAACAACAAAACAAGGATAAAGTATTAAGTAAAATAGTATGTATTAAGTATGTTTTTTATAGTGAACATAACAAAAGGTTTACATTGAGACACTGATTGACTTGTAGAAGTTCATAGAGCCAAGTTTTATTTTTCTTAAGGCAAGGCAGCTTTATGTATATAGCACATTTCAGCAACAGGGTAATTCAAATTGCTTTACACAGAAACAGTTAAAAAAAAGAGTTAAAACACAAGAATAAGCTTTTAAAAAATAAAAAGACATAAAACACAAGAATAAGCTTTTAAAAAATAAAAAGAGTTAAAACACAAGAATAAACAGTTAAAAAATAAAAAGAGATAAAACACAAGAATAAGCTTTTAAAAAATAAAAAGAGTTAAAACACAAGAATAAACAGTTAAAAAATAAAAAGAGATAAAACACAAGAATAAGCAGTTAAAAAATAAAAAGAGATGAAACACAAGAATAAACAGTTAAAAAATAAAAAGAGTTAAAACACAAGAATAAGCAGTTAAAAAATAAAAAGAGATAAAACACAAGAATAAACAGTTAAAAAATAAAAAGAGATAAAACACAAGAATAAGCTTTTAAAAAATAAAAAGAGATAAAACACAAGAATAAGCTTTTAAAAAATAAAAAGAGATAAAACACAAGAATAAGCTTTTAAAAAATAAAAAGAGTTAAAACACAAGAATAAGCTTTTAAAAAATAAAAAGAGATAAAACACAAGAATAAGCAGTTAAAAAATAAAAAGAGATAAAACACAAGAATAAGCTTTTAAAAAATAAAAAGAGTTAAAACACAAGAATAAGCTTTTAAAAAATAAAAAGAGTTAAAACACAAGAATAAGCTTTTAAAAAATAAAAAGAGATAAAACACAAGAATAAGCAGTTAAAAAATAAAAAGAGATAAAACACAAGAATAAGCTTTTAAAAAATAAAAAGAGATAAAACACAAGAATAAGCTTTTAAAAAATAAAAAGAGATAAAACACAAGAATAAGCTTTTAAAAAATAAAAAGAGTTAAAACACAAGAATAAGCTTTTAAAAAATAAAAAGAGATAAAACACAAGAATAAGCTTTTAAAAAATAAAAAGAGTTAAAACACAAGAATAAGCTTTTAAAAAATTAAAAGAGTTAAAACACAAGAATAAGCTTTTAAAAAATAAAAAGAGTTAAAACACAAGAATAAGCTTTTAAAAAATAAAAAGAGATAAAACACAAGAATAAGCTTTTAAAAAATAAAAAGAGTTAAAACACAAGAATAAGCTTTTAAAAAATAAAAAGAGTTAAAACACAAGAATAAGCTTTTAAAAAATAAAAAGAGATAAAACACAAGAATAAGCTTTTAAAAAATAAAAAGAGTTAAAACACAAGAATAAGCTTTTAAAAAATAAAAAGAGTTAAAACACAAGAATAAGCTTTTAAAAAATAAAAAGAGTTAAAACACAAGAATAAGCAGTTAAAAAATAAAAAGAGATAAAACACAAGAATAAGCAGTTAGAGTGCAGACTGAGAAATGAAACATTAATGAAGCAGCGCTGCCACCATGTGGCGACCTGCGGTGTTACAGCTCTGGATGGCTTGTTACAGTATTTTGGCTCAATTTTCACAATAATTTGACAAAGTTTTCGCCTCATTTTCACACAAAAAACTATGTCCTAGACAGATGTTTGGGGGACTGTAGGGGACACAAACATGGGCATATATCTCCCCCCCAAATAAAAATATGATAAAAGCAGGGGACTTTTATTTTGGCAAACTGCCAGAACGAGACTTTATCCACGCCTTCGGGGGTAAGATGAAATCTGCTATAAAACAGGAAGTTAACCCTCATGTTGTCCCCATGTTGTCCTCATGTTGTCCTCAAGCTGTCCTCATGTTGCCCTCAAGTTGTCCTCGAGCTGTCCTCATGTTGTCTTCATGTTTTCTTCATGTTGCCCTCATGCTGTCCTCATGTTGTCTTCATGTTGTCTTCATGTTGTCTTCATGTTGTCCTCATGTTGTCTTCATGTTGTCCTCATGTTGTCTTCATGTTGCCCTCATGCTGTCCTCATGTTGTCTTCATGTTGTCTTCGTGTTGTCCTCATGCTGTCCTCATGTTGTCCTCATGTTGTTCCCATGTTGTCCTCATGTTGTCCTCAAGCTGTCCTCATGTTGCCCTCAAGTTGTCCTCAAGCTGTCCTCATGTTGTCTTCATGTTTTCTTCATGTTGCCCTCATGCTGTCCTCATGTTGTCTTCATGTTGTCTTCATGTTGTCCTCATGTTGTCTTCATGTTGTCCTCATGTTGTCTTCATGTTGCCCTCATGCTGTCCTCATGTTGTCTTCATGTTGTCTTCGTGTTGTCCTCATGCTGTCCTCATGTTGTCCTCATGTTGTCCTCATGCTGTCCTCATGCTGTCCTCATGTTGTCCCCATGTTGCCCTCATGTTGTCCCCATGTTGTCTTCATGTTGTCTTCGTGTTGTCCTCATGCTGTCCTCATGTTGTCCTCATGTTGTCCTCATGCTGTCCTCATGCTGTCCTCATGTTGTCCCCATGTTGTCCTCATGTTGTCCCCATGTTGTCCTATATCAATGTTCTTTTTAATTTCCCAAAATAACATGATTGATTCCACACAACGCTCTTTGCCAAGAGTTATTAACTAAGTTATTAACTTTTCATTATTATTTCTTCAGATCCCACGTCAGACATTTATGGTGGAAACGAAAGGATGAAATTTGGGGCGTTCGCTAGAAAATGTGAATCCTCATTATTAAAAGAAACAAAACAATTATGTTCTGGTAACTGAGGGCCAAAATTATACAGAATAATAAAATAAATAGAGTGTCTTCTTGTAAAAATACTGTACTTTTCCATATTAAAAATACAGTTTCTGGCTTCAATTTTTTTAAATAAAATATTGTGTATGTTTTGGCATTTTAATGGATATGTACACAGCTCTCAGACCCAGACTGTGACCTCTGACCCCAACACCCCCAACCACAGCTCTCAGACCCAGACTGTGACCTCTGACCCCAACACCCCCAACCACAGCTCTCAGACCCAGATTGTGACCTCTGACCCCAACCCCCTCAACCTCCCCAACCTCCGGCTTCCCTTTGTCTCTTCAGCATTTAAACCCGAGCACACGTGCAGGACGTTACATAAGCATTTAAAAAGTATACATACACACATATAATCATATAATAGGTTGGCTGGGGAAATTATCTCTGACACCATGCACCCCCACAAACAAACAGTGTGTATGTGTGTGTGTGTGTGTGTGTGTGTGTGTGTGTGAGAGAGAGAGAGAGAGAGCATTCTTTGTGGGGACCAGTATGATGTTTTCAAGGTCCTTACTTCTCTTTAAGAACAGTTTGAGGCCTTAGACCCTGTTTAAGGTTTGTGTTAAAAGTAGGTTCAAGTGTGTGTGTGTGTGTGTGTGTGTGTGTGTATTGAGGCCACGCTGACACACTTTCCCAGGCCGACACAATAGACTTACTCTACGGAGGGAGGTGCATGTATTTGGAAGGGGGGCCTCTGGTCCGCCAGGATACCCTATATATGTGTCACACACACAAATACACACACACACACACACACACACACACACACACTAATTTGTACACAGGAATGCCACGCAGCCAAACACACGGGTGAAAGCCACTGTCACTATTAGACCTTTTGTAGAAACAGAGACATTTGGAAACGTGGACAGTTCCATGTAATGCAACGCTCTTTTTACAAGTAAAAAAAAAAGATCAGTTCTCTACTTTCATGGAATTTAGGGGTTTCAATCTATTCTATAGCATTTGAAGATAAAAATTGATAAAAAGCACATTTTAAAAAATTGACAAATGTTGTAGAAAAAGGACAAAAACATTGAAATACAGTGATTCTTCCTGCTTCTGGCGAGAGCAGTCGTGTCATATCTCAGCTTGGCTCCTTCCCTGTCTGTCTAGCTTGTCTTGTGGAACTTTTCTCTTTCTCTTTGTCCCCTGCCTGCTGTTTTCCTGGAATATTCAACATGGAATTGATCAACGTCTACATGTGTTTTGTGGATCTGGAGAAGGCGTATGACCGGGTCCCCCGGGAGAAATTGTGGGAGGTGCTGCGGGAGTATGGGGTGAGGGGGTCCCTTCTCAGGGCCATCCAATCTCTGTATGACCAAAGCGAGAGCTGTGTCCGGGTTCTCGGCAGTAAGTCGGACTCGTTCCAGGTGAGGGTTGGCCTCCGCCAGGGCTGCGCTTTGTCACCAATCCTGTTTGTAATATTTATGGACAGGATATCGAGGCGTAGTCGGGGCGGGGAGGGGTTGCAGTTCGGTGGGCTCGGGATCTCATCGCTGCTTTTTGCAGATGATGTGGTCCTGATGGCGTCATCGGGCTGTGACCTTCAGCACTCACTGGATCGGTTCGCCGCCGAGTGTGAAGCGGCTGGGATGAGGATCAGCACCTCTAAATCTGAGGCCATGGTTCTCAGCAGGAAACCGATGGAGTGCTTTCTTCAGGTGGGGAGTGAGTCCTTACCCCAAGTGAAGGAGTTTAAGTACCTTGGGGTCTTGTTCGCGAGTGAGGGGACCATGGAGCGTGAGATTGGTCGGAGAATCGGAGCAGCTGGTGCGGTATTACATTCTGTGTATCGCACCGTTGTGACGAAAAGAGAGCTGAGCCAGAAGGCAAAGCTCTCGATCTACCGGGCAATTTTCGTTCCTACCCTCACCTATGGTCATGAAGGCTGGGTCATGACCGAAAGAACGAGATCCAGGGTACAAGCGGCCGAAATGGGTTTTCTCAGGAGGGGGGCTGGCGTCTCCCTTAGAGATAGGGTGAGAAGCTCAGTCATCCGAGAGGAGCTCGGAGTAGAGCCGCTGCTCCTTCTCGTCAAAAGGAGCCAGTTGAGGTGGTTCGGACATCTGGTAAGGATGCCTCCTGGGCGCCTCCCTAGGGAGGTGTTCCAGGCACGTTCAGCTGGGAGGAGGCCTCGGGGAAGACCCAGGACTAGGTGGAGGGACGTCCAGCTGGGAGGAGGCCTCGGGGAAGACCCAGGACTAGGTGGAGAGATTATATCTCCAACCTGGCCTGGGAACGCCTCGGGATCCCCCAGTCGGAGCTGGTTGATGTGGCTCGGGAAAGGGAAGTTTGGGGTCCCCTGCTGGAGCTGCTGCCCCCGCGACCCGACTCCGGATAAGCGGATGAAGATGGATGGATGGATGGATGGATGGATGGAATTGATCAACTGGTCGCTCAGCGCTATTGACAAGATTTTTTCACCCAAACATGCTTCTCCGGGGGAGCCATCATGTCCAAGTGGGACATTCCCTGCAGGCTACACTCGCGATTCCTGGGAGAATTGGCAAGCGGTCTGCCTGGACGTTCTGACTGTGGAAGACGTTGAAGATATTTGGATAATTGGAATTCTGTCCTCATCATCGGAGTTGGGGTCTCACTGACCTATCGGAAAATTGGTAAGACAGCCGCCAGCAAATTTACCCACCAGCTGTCTGGGGAACTTAAAGAGTGCCTACATGGAGTGATTGAGGGGATGAAGGTTTTACATCTAAGGGCTGACCAGTCCAGTGAAGTGTCTCGCAACATCTCAGACCGGACCTTGGAAGCGCAGAAGGGGATTGATTCCATCAGGGCCCAGTCGGTGGAGTTGCTTCGTGTAACCACCGGACTGGCGGAGAAGGTAGATGGACTGACAAAATCACTACATGAACTGGATGCTCTTATGACGCTGAGGTCGGTAGCAATTGAGTGATGGACATTGATTCGAACAAATTTCCACCAGGTCAACCTAAATTGGACTGAAATTGTTTAAACTGCCCCCCCCCCCTACCAATCCTTCACCCGAGCAGGAAAGCAACCTGCAGCTGGCCATACTATCTCGTCCTGTGCACTGGCTTATCTCTTCAAGGACACGCAGATGAACTGAGCTTTTAACAACATAGACAGTCTGACGCTCATATTCACACACACAACTCATTATCTCACACACACACCATACACTCCCTCGACTGCCTCGATTTTCGTGTTTCTCACTCCCTCCCAGGCCACCTCAAAAAATTCCTTCATGTGTCCACATGAACTGTATGTTGTCTTGTGCATCATGTGGTATGTTGTGTACTGTATACCATGTTGCTGTCTGCATAAATCCTTTTCAGGTAGTGCGTGTGGCGGCGTGTGGCGGCATGTGGCGGCGGCGCATAAATAGCAGCGGCCCGGAGGCTTTCTCCAAATGGTATTTCGTTGCCTTGTACCTGTACATGTGTAATGACAATAAAGTTGAATCTATCTATCTATCTAATCTATAAAAACCTTAAATAAACCCTTGCCGGAAATGTCGCATGAGATGACCAAAACGGAAAAAATATTTTTAATTTTAAGAAAAACAAAAGTTGCATGGTTGACGTGAAGCCTAAAGCAGCTCAAACATTAGAGAAACATTACCTCAATAACACGTCAGGGTTGTTCGTTACACACGCTGGAAGGCTTCTTTGATGAAGAGGTCACGACAGAGGTCACAACAGAGGTCATAACAGAGGTCACGACAGAGGTCACGCTCCACTGAGAGCTGCTGTCTGTCTGAAGGTTTCTAGAAACGTTACTTAGAAGCACAGATAATCTGACGAGTACAAATAGTTCAGTCCATCCATCCATCCATCCATCCATCCATCCATCCATCTTCATCCGCTTATCCGGTATCAGGTCTCGGGGGCAGCAGCTCCAGCAGGGGACCCCAAACTTCCCTTTCCCGAGCCACATCAACCAGCTCCGACTGGGGGGTCCCGAGGCGTTCCCAGGCCAGGTTGGAGATATAATCCCTCCACCTAGTCCTGGGTCTTCCCCAGGCCTCCTCCCAGCTGGACGTCCCTCCACCTAGTCCTGGGTCTTCCCCGAGGTCTCCTCCCAGCTGGACGTCCCTCCACCTAGTCCTGGGTCTTCCCGAGACCTCCTCCCAGCTGGACGTGCCTGGACCACCTCCCTAGGGACCCCCAGGAGGCATCCTTACCAGACCCCCGAACCACCTCAACTGGCTCCTTTTGACGTGAAGGAGCAGCGGCTCTACTCCGAGCTCCTCTCGGATGACTGAGCTTCTCACCCTGTCTCTAAGGGATACCCATTACCTGGTACCTGGTACCTGGTACCTGTTACCTGATACCTGGTACATGGTACCTGATACCTGTTACCTGTTACCTGATACCCGGTACCTACCTCACTCAAACCTCCTCCACATTCCCAGAACCAGACTCAGGACAATGGGAGATTTTATTTTTTTATTTTTCATCTGTAGTACTTTGAGATCTTTTGATGAAAAGTGCATTATAAATAAAATGTATTATTATTATTATTATTATCATAAAGCACATTTAACCCTCATGTTGTCCTCGGGTCTCAGTCTGCAGGGGGAGCTGGGTTAGGAACCGGAGGGTCGCTGGTTCAAGTCCCCATACGGACCAAAGAGTGTCAGATCAATCCTGATCCTACCAATCCAAGGTGCTCTTGAGCAAGTCAGCGTTCCCCACCCCCACCCCCCCAACCACCCAACCACCCAGGGTGCTGGTCCAGCACTGGCAGCCCCCCCCCCCAACTCCGACATCTCTCCATTAGTACATGAAAAGGACCTGAGCGTGTGTGTGTATTTCAGGCCAGTGTGTAGTTATTACTAACAAAACAGAGTGTTATGAATAATGACATGAATTCCTTTGATCGTCTAGTTTCATGTGATACCAACATCTTCCCTTTAGCTTTAAAATGGAGACTCCTATAGGCCAATGTCAGGATTTTATGAATCTATATCAAATGAAGATCAATTTGAATCTGGAAACTGATTTTATAAACCAACCCTAGTCCCCGGCCAATGTTGGAACCAAACAATAGGCCTTTGGTTTCAACCCCTAAATGAAAGAAACCAGAAGCTAAGAAGACCTGTGTCTTATTGTAGTGAAGGTATAGAAGGAGTCTTTGGCCTGGGATAGGTTAAACGTCTAATTAAAAGAGAAGGTATTTGGTATTTTTTTACCTTGGATCACTTTTAAGGCCAGTGATTGACATGTGGAGGTGGAGAAAACAATAGATTAAAGAGAGGAACAATCCTACAGCATTCTGGGAAACCTGCTCAGCTGGATCAACATCTATTATTTCATTAGACTATAGGACAGACTGCAGGGCAATCAAGCAGCGATCATAAAGCATTCTGGGAAACCTGCCCAACTGGAATATCTATATAATCCAGGAACATTCATCCCTTTGTTATTGAGACTTTAGGGGTTGAAATATTGGGACTTTATTCTCAAAATATTACGACCGCTCTCCAAATCTCAGAGAATAAAAACAGCCCATTTTGTTTTTAATGTGCAGAAAGTTTGGAACATTAGAGATAAATGTAAAGATGTTACTTCCCCAAACTAAAGACACAAAAGAGGAGTAGATCCTGCCTGAATGTGTGTTTCCTCAGCAGATAACTGTAAATGAGAACATGTACAGACTTTAAAGCAACACAGATGGCCTGAGAGCCTTACTGCATTATATCTGACTGGTATTATGTTTCCTTTCCTTTCCTGCTCCATCCCCAAATCTTCTCTCTGAAGCCCCGAATCATTTAGGTTTTCAGACATAATTGAGTTAATGTTCTTCTGCTGATCTAACATTTAATTCAGAGTATTTTAGACCACATTAACTTGGCTTTGTAGGGAGATCCTTACATATTTAGAATCACAGCAGCCCAGATTATGTTATGAATGCCTCTTTTTTTTGGGAGGAGGCCTCGGGGAAGACCCAGGACTAGGTGGAGAGATTATATCTCCAACCTGGCCTGGGAACGCCTCGGGATCCCCCAGTCGGAGCTGGTTGATGTGGCTCGGGAAAGGGAAGTTTGGGGTCCCCTACTGGAGCTGCTGCCCCCGCGACCCGACTCCGGATAAGCGGATGAAGATGGATGGATGGATGGATGCCTCTTTTTAGGCGTCTGGAGTGAAAATTAGTCATCCTGAATGTTGGTTGTGTGACCGTTGGAGAACAATTAAGATACAAAACAGGGTGTTGACTCTACAAGAGGAATATTTTTTCTTTGCATCTATCATGTTTTCCCCCAAATGATGTACAGATTTTGGGCATTCAATAATCAAGTGGCTTGAAAAATAGGTCATATAGCTGCCGTAATGGCAAAGAAAATCTTCCTGGACCGGTCTAGGTTTGGGCTGAGCACCAAACGTTGACAACATGGTTTCAACATTCAGGATTTACCATGAAGCCATGAATAATCTTCCTGGACCGGTCTAGGTTCATCTTGGTCCCCCCCCCATTTCCATTTTAAATGCATACAGAAAAAGCAGAACATTGGTGCAGAAAGATTCACCAGAATGCAGGAAATGAAGTAATTAATGCTCAAAAGTTGTGAGGCAGAGCCTCCAGACCCCCACCCCCCTGTCCCGACCGATGTATCAATACGCCCTTGGTTTCAACATTCAGGATTTACAAAGCCATAAAAAGAAATCTGATATGAAAGGAAACAGGAAGCTGATACAGGTCTGCGTTAGGTACATTAGTGCTGTCTCTCACAAAGTGGTTAAAAGCACCTGAAGCTCTCAGTTAAACGTCATTTTGGACAAAATCCTGAGAAACCTGCGCAACAGAAACCAGGTTTGACTCAGATCAACCCATGTCACTAATCCTTCACGTGGTCAACATCGTGTTGACACGAGCGACCGCTCATGGAGCTCTGCAGCTGGCGTCACATGACCAGCCGGCCATCCACTAAAATAAAATATAAAATCGATTTTATTGAGCCCACACTGGTGAAATTCCCTTGTTACAGCAGCTCAACAAATTCACAACAGAATAAAAACATAAAAGTAATGATAGTAATACGTAGCCTGCACTATAAACACCTCTAATATATACAGACAGGTAACAAAATACACTGAGGAATATATGTGTATTAACAGTTTTTTGTCCATAGAGCGTGATTCACAGTTGTATTTCAGTTCTTTAAATTTAGAAATTGCATAAATTGTTCTCCGTTAACTGTTGTCAGCCTCCAAAGTTGGATTTAGGCTTTTTAACCTTTTCACAAGTTTACTAACTGCCCAGCTTGGTATGAGAGTATTTTTATTGGCCTAGCAGTAGACATGGAAAATGTTCTGTATTTTAACTGTACGTACTTCATATTATTGCAGGACAAATTCAGAGTGAAGTGCTGCCAGTACCTTTTCTATAATTTCACAATGGGCTTATTTCTGAGAGTGACAGATATTCAGATGAGATCAGTCGCAGCGGAGTAAGAAATGGGAGATTTGTAGAGTAGGAGGTGACACAGAGTAACAAACAACACATTAGACATTGTGCTATTCCTTGAGAACAAATGAATGGAAATGTATTGGCCCCGTACAACAAGTCTGAGCTGCTGCTCCACTGCAGGGGTCAAATCCCTTGCTCAAGGGTTAGGGTCAGCGATGGTAGTGAGGGAGGAGCAGGCGCATTATCTTTCTACATTCCTCTGGGAAACAACAACTAAGTGAAGGGCAGTGACTCAGTGGACACTGGAGGCTGAAAAAAGCCAGTTTGGGGACGTTTTGAGAATGTTTTACGGACATCAGTCTTCAGGGGCGGGGCGAGAAAGTCAAGCATAAAAAGAGATGGAGAGAGACAGCAGGCACATCTAACTGAGAGTTGAGTGGTTCAACGCCGACATCCGTCTGCAGAGCTCCATCTACTTGCTGCCACACGGTAAGATGCTCTGCACGCTCTCCCTCTCTCTTCCTGGCTTCATGTAGACTCTGTCTATTGGGACGCTGCGTAAGGGGGACGGCACGATTATCTGAGTCTATCCAGAGTAGATCTGCACCATATGAGGAAAATCTGCTGTGATGTTATTGAATATCGCGATAATGATATTATTTGCGATAAATAGACATATCACAATGTACTCAGTTCTGCATTTCTGCTGCTTTTAGTTTTCTAAAATACGACATACAATACAACCGACCCCACCACAGCACTGAGACGGCTCTTGTCAAAGTCTTTAATGACATCCACCTTAACACAGATAGTGGCAAAATTTCAGTCTTAGTATTACTTGATCTCAGTGCTGCATTTGACACGGTCGACCATGACATATTACTAGACCGATTGGAAAACTGGGTTGGCCTTTCTGGCTCAGTACTAAACCGGTTTGAATCCTACTTAAAGAATAGAGATTACTTTGTGTCAATAGGTAATTATACATCTGAACATACAAATATGACTTGCGGAGTTCCCCAAGGCTCCATTCTGGGGCCTCTTCTGTTTAACATCTTCATGCTACCACTGGCTCAGATTATGGAAAACAACTAAATAAGTTGCCCTAGTTATGCGGACGACACACAAATCTTATCGCCAGGGGACTATAGTCCAATACAAAAACTAAGTGCATCAAACAAATTAACGGCTGGATGTGCCAGAACTTTCTGAAATTAAATGAAGGAAAAACTGAGGTGGTTGTTTTTGGAGCAAAAGAGGAACGATTAAAAGTCTGCGCTCAGCTTCAAACAACAATGTTAAAAACAACAGACAAAGCCAGAAATCTTGGTGTAGTCATGGACTCTGACCTGAATTTTAACAGCCACATTAAGACAATTACAAAGTCAGCCTTTTATCACCTTAAGAATATATCAAGGGTTAAAGGACTCATGTGTCAACAGGACTTGGAAAAACTGGTCCATGCTTTCATCTTCAGTAGACTTGAGTACTGTAACGGGGTCTTTACAGGTCTCCCTAAAAAATCAATCAGACAGCTGCAGCTGATTCAGAACGCTCCTGCTCGGGTCCTTACTAAGACCAAGAGACTGGATCACATCACTCCAGTCCTCACTAAGACCAAGAGACTGGATCACATCCCTCCAGTCCTCACTAAGACCAAGAGACTGGATCACATCCCTCCAGTCCTCACTAAGACCAAGAGACTGGATCACATCACTCCAGTTCTGAAGTCTTTACACTGGCTTCCGGTGCCTCAAAGAATTGATTTCAAAGTACTTTTGCTAGTTTATAAATCACTCAATGGTTTAGGGCCAAAATACATTTCTGATCTGCTACTCCACTACGACCCCCACAGACCTCTCAGGTCATCTGGGACAGGTCTACTTTCTGTCCCCAGAGTCAGAACCAAACAAGGGGAAGCAGCATTCAGTTTCTATGCTCCTCATATCTGGAATAAACTCCCAGAAACCTGCAGATCCGCTGCTACCCTCAGTTCTTTTAAATCAAGGCTGAAGACCTTTCTTTTTGATGTTTTCTTTCTTTAAATGATGTTCATTTCTTTAATGTTTAATCTCTTATGCTGCACTGTAACTTTTATTCTTGTTTTATGTGTCTTAATGTTCTTATTTCTAACTGTTTATTCACGTGTTTTATCTGTTTTTATTTTTTTAACTGTTTTTTAACTGATTTTGTGTAAAGCACTTTTTTTTTAACTGCCCTGTTGCTGAAATGTGCTCTTACAACTGATAGTTGAATTTAAAACAAATTAAAGAAATCATTTCTAACTTTCTTTTACTCAACAAATTGAGCATTGAATTGGATATAAAAGGCTGCAGTAGTGCAATTTCCTAAGATATGTTTGTGTCAACTCAGTTTATCCACAAAAAAAGTCAAATTAAAAAACCCACTTCGGGAATTCTAGTGACTTTAATAAGAAGGGAATAACGTGTTTCTCCACTTCCTGTGTGAACTGTGTCCCTCCCAGGTCTCCGACACTCTGCTGCTACTACTACGTCATCATGATGAAGCCGGCTGCATTGCTCCTCCTGCTGGCAGGTAAGCAGCCTTCACACTGTTTTCTGTGCTTTACAATACATACAACCTTCAGTTTAAAGGTGTCGGATGAAAAACAAACTGTGCCAACCTGCACCACGAAGCTACACAAACAGTGTTCCAGCCAATAACCGACAAGAAGGATTTGGATGTGGGGGTTAGTGCATGGAAGCACAGAAGGGAGGGGCTGGAGGAGGAGGAGGAGGAGGATGAGGAGGAGGAGGAAGAGGGGGTGGGCGGGAGCTAGTCTCGTCAACAAGATGTATCGTCAGCACGGCTTAGAGCACCTAGAGGGTTTATTTCAGCCAGACCAGAGGGGTGATTGTTGGAAGGGTGGAGAGACAAATCAAGACGGCTTTTAATGGTTTTATTTTCTTTCTGTCGACTTTGAATAAAATGTGTAATTGGATGGTAGAATAACTTTATTTAAATGGAGTCTGGTCATGAACCCGCTCATGAGAATGGGTTGACATAGGACAGAACTTCTGTTTTCGTGGTCTTTGTGGACGTTGCTATTAGAAATGAAAAAACACAACACATCTGTCTGTTTCCATCTCCATCAGGTGTGGTCCACGCTGTGCCCATTTGCACTGTGACTGGCTCCACCATCATCGATATTTTCAACATAATCCGTTCGATCCCGGATCGTTGTGTATACAAACTGATGGCAAGTACAGAGTTTGAAATATTGGCGCGTTTCCAGGAGCGAAGCCGTACAGATGTGCCGTTTTTGGACTCCGTGACAATAAATGTTGGAGGTGTACCAATCTATCTTGGACAAGGTGGCATAGTTAAGGTAAGCAGCCACAATCCATCTTAAAGGAAGTAACAGTGTATTTATGGGGCTGTTTAAACAAATTCACAGTAGATTGTCTTGTTTGATCAATCAACGACTACGTTTCCATGCACATAATATTCAGTTTTTTGCCTTTATTCAAAAAAGACAATATTCTGACGAAGCCGTTTACATGTATGCACTGTATGTATGTGTGATGTGTTTTCCTCCACTCATCTGCTGTGATGTAGGTTGATGACCAAACACTAACAATTAGCGCCACGGTGGAGGAGTTTAACAATGTGGCGTTCTGCAAGGACCAGACCGGGGTCACTGCCCACATTGGTTCGCTCACGGTCTCTTTTGATGGCAGCACTGCAGTAATCGCAGGTACACAAAACTAACTCTAGGGCTGCCATTTACATTTATTTTCAATGTTGATTATTTTCACAAAGGAGTGAAGAAACCAGTAAATATTCACGTTTAAGAAGCTGGAATCTGAGAATTTGTACTCATTGCATAAAAAAATGACGCAGACCGATTAATCGATTAATAACATAGTTGGAGATTAATTTAATAGTTCACATCTAATCGATAATTCTTTGCAGTTCTACTTCTCACAAAGTTGAATTGAAGAATTACATGCTGTCGGGTTAAAAGTCTATTGACCTGTGTGTATTTGTCTTTCACCAGGAATAGATACAGCACTACAAGGGTTGTGTGGCGACCCCACGGACCTCCCCATGGGGGACATCGATGTGGGTACAGAGAAGCATTCCTCCAGCCCGGCTGGGTACGGCCTAGTCTTAACGGGATGCACACACTGACAGATCACCTGCTTATTAATGTTGGATAGACGGAATCACGGCAATGTGTCATTTTGTTTTTTCCCCCCTAGCTGCGAGGTCCTGTACAGCGACACCCCCAACAACACCACCAACTGCAACATTACAACTGAACAGTAAGAACCGACCCATCAAAACACACTACACACTCCTTTCATCCTCATACATTTCAGTGATTGCACTGTCATGAGCCCGGGGATGATTCTGGAAGCTAAACACAGATACTACAGAAACCTCTTCCCTGACTGTCATTGTTCCTCTCTGCATGGCTGGAACAGCTGTGATCTCCTGATGAAGGCACCCTTCACCGATTGCCACAACCAAGTTGACCCAGCTCCCTACATAACCGCCTGCAAAGAAACTTCCTGCAAATTCCCGACCGTGGAAGGCCTGGCTCTCACCTGCCACTTTTTGGACGCTTACGCCAAGGTCTGTGCTGTGAAAACCAACAACATACTGGACGACTGGAGGTCGCCGACCGAATGCAGTAAGACTGTCCTTCACTGTCACTGTTATTGACAGAAACCAAGTAGATTGGGGTTAAATTCACTGTAGACAACCTTTAAATGAGATCGTATCTACAGTACAAGTAAAATATGGTTACAAATATGGATCAGGGTTTGTTAGTTTGATTCTACTCAATCATTTCAAGTACTGCCAGCTAAAGACACTTTAGCACTTTAACACTTTAAGTACAAAAAGTAAAGGTTACTTTAAGTTTAAGTTTGTGTGTGTGTGTGTGTGTGTGTAGATCTACCTCAGGACTCCTGTTTGGATCTGTACTGCAGTGAGAACGAGTTCTGCAGCGAGAACAACGGTGAAACCCAATGCATCTGTCGGGCTCTTTTTGCCGCCAAGTACAATCCAACAAACTCTTTAGGTACAGTGCAACACATGTGGCATGATAAAGGAAGACCATACAGCTTTAAAAAGCACCTGGTGATGCACATAAAAGATGCAAGTTGCTGTTGCTGAACTGCTGTAGCTCGTGGTCAGTCTACCTCGGATGGTTGGGACATCATGGCCGATAATCCCAATCCTCATGATGAAAATCACTGGGGCTGTTACTCCTGAAACTACACTGAGCTATGTGTCTGCCTCCATTACAGCTCAGAATCTGATACATTTGACTTTAGAAAAACAACATCAGCACAAACAAGCCATGACTTCATTTTAGTGAATCTATACTGAAGTGGTAATATTTCTTTTGACTTCTTCTTTGTCCCGTTGGGTGTTCAGGCGACCCGACAGTCTGCACGGATAACTCTGCCACCCTTACTCTGGCTGGATGTCTGCTGAGCGCCAAACACATCGACTACACCACCTTACACCTCCTAAACGAGAGCTGCAAAGGACACATGGACGACGAGACCCACATGGTGACGTTCAGCTTTGACAGCATCAACACCTGCGGGACCGAGGTCATGGTGGGTGCTCTCCTCCACTGTTCTGCTCCTGTTGTTGCTGATCACTTCACTGTGCCTTTATGGCAAAGTCATGAGGATTCTCAGCCAGGCCAGGAATTATATCTCTACAGTTTGGGCTTCTCTGTTTGGTATGAGAGCGACTAAACAGAGATTAAAAGTAGACAAAAGGCCCGTCATAAACACACTTTTACTCATCATATTCAACCAACAATGTCATCATAAAAAACCTGGGTCCTAAATTAATTTAGTGAGACCAACTCCTGCAACTGGAGTTCATTGTGAGGCTGATTCCATGCACATGGTGCTGCAAAATTAAAAGCCTTTTTGCCAAAGTCAGTGCAAAAAGGCATGAAAATGTAAATAATGAAAGTAATCTGACTGCTGTGATTAAATGAACCCGTCTGTGTTCCTGTCACAATGTAGAACCCCAACGACAGCCAGATCATCTACACCAACACCATCTCGATGGGGAACAGCTCCGCGGACGTCATCACCCGCCAAGACCAAGTCGTGATTGACTTCTCCTGCTTGTACACATTGCCAGACATCAAGAGTGTGTCCTTCAAAATCAAAGACAGGTGTGTGTGGAGGGTCACCTGTTTGTTAAGGTGGTTTAGTTAAAGTCAAAGCAGTGGTAGATTGTAACTAAGTACTGAACACCGTTTGTTGGAATAGGGCTCATCACGGTCTCCCCTAGCTGTAGATAGGGGGGGGCCAACGCAGCTTTTGTCTCAGTGCATGCATTGTTTCAGTCCAGTGCAACACCGGCAGTCCTGCCGCTAGTTAGCTTAGCATAGTGAATGGGATCCTATGTTGTCGGTTAGCATGTTATGAGTAAAAGTGAGTGAAAGTCTAGTCTTAATCTGCATTGCTATTTGTACTTGTTGTGAATACGCAGGCCACAAGAAGTTTTACTCACAGCATGCTAACCAGTAACATAGGATTCCATTCACTATGCTAAGCTAACTAGCAGCGGACTGAAACACTGCATGCACTGAGACAAAACATGAATTGGCCCATCTATCTCCAGCTAGGGGAGACCGTGATGAGCCCTATGTACAAAAGTACAAATGTTGAGGTACTTCACATGGTCTGTTCTCCTCATGCCAGTTTCTACTTCCACTCCGCTACATTTCAGTATTAAATATTTTACTTTTTACTCCAGTACATAAATCTGACAACTTTAGTTACTAAGAAATACAAGTTTTTGCACACAAAACACAATACGATGTTTTGATGTAAATCAAAACATCTCAAAGATATAACGGCCTACAAGTCCAGATGAAATGATTAGACCACTACACAAAGAACTGTTTGGATCCTTTACACTTTCAAAAATGGGAGAATATCCTGTATGAGTAAAGGGTCTTCCACCACTGAGTTTAAGAAAGCTGAAAGTGTGTGTGTGTGTGTGTGTGTGTGTGTGTGTGTCTCCAGCTCCGTGGTGAGGAGTGAGGAGATTGTATCAGGAGCTTGGAATTACACTCTGGTGATGAAAGCGTACACCGATGCCAGCTTCATGAACCCTGCCGGGCCGGACACTGAGCTTGTGCTGGACCAGAGGGTCTGGGTGGAGCTGGAGACGGACGGGCTGGACGACAATATGGTCTCCATAGTAACCGACTCCTGCTGGGCGACCAACCAGCCGTCACCTGATGCAAGTCTGCGATACAACCTCATCATCAACGGGTGAGATGAAACTCTTAGGGTCAATCACGGTTCTGCAGCGAAATTACAAATAAAGTCAATGCAAAGATGCTAATTAGTGGCAGCCGTGAGAGGGGAAACGATTGGACTTGAGCAAAAAATGTGCAAGATGCTAAAAAATTTATCTCGTATAGGGTAATTGAAAACAATACTTGATTTAAAGTACAAGTATCTTACCGGAAAAATGACTTTGGAAGAAGGTAAAGTCACCCTGTAGAATATTACTTTTGAAAGAGCTGACATCAATTAAACAGAAACATGTCATTACATGTCATTTAGCTGACGCTTTTATCCAAAGCGACTTACAATCGCTCTATGTCAGAGGTTGCACGCCTCTGGAGGGGTGAAGTGCCTTGCTCAGGGACACAGTGGTTGGTGCAATAGAATCAGAATCAGAATCAGAATCAGAATCAGAATCCTAAATACATTATTGATCCCCAAAGGGAAACTCTGTGTTGCAGTTGTACAAATAGTGGAAATATCAGAGTAGAAATAAAAATAAGAAATATAAGGAGTGTGGATATGTACGTACGTATTTACATAGTTAAAGGAATATTATTATTATACATCATTTACATAATTAAGGAATTGCAATGGTAAACTTGAGAATTGCACACATTTGAGGCATTTTTGCAGCAGGATTTGAACCCGAGTCTCCCACACCAAAGACAACATTTCTTGCAGATACAGCCACAGGATCAGCTGGTGATGCGTGCCATGATCACGTCTGATTTCCTGTTTCTGAGCAGATGCCCGAACCCCGCTGACAACACGGTCCGGGTGCAGGGAAACGGACTGGGAACATCCAACTTCTTCTCCTTCAACATGTTCCAGTTCTTTGGGACGTCTGGAGACGTCTACCTGCACTGCAAGGTGGAGCTGTGTGCCCACACCTGCGCTCAGGTAAGCAGTGGTGGACCAAGTACTCCCTTTACTTTACAGGAAAAGTAGTGCTACCACAATGTAAAAACACTCCACCATTGTTTAAAGAAATAAAAGGGGGGTAATGTCAGTAAATGCAGAGTCAAGTAAAATGTTGAAAAAGTGTCATGCGGCAAAGACACCGAAACAAATAGATACGTTATGCTTTTTGCCTTTTTCCCTTTCCTTTAATGTGTTATATATATTTTTGTGTATGTTATAGGTTAACAAAGTGAAAAAGCCCAAATTCCCCCCCTTAGTCCTTACCTAGGTACTGTCAGGGCCCTCATACTCTGCTTCTGACTGGCTAGTAGTCCTTACCTAGGTACTGTCAGGGCCCTCATACTCTGCTCCTGACTGGCTAGTAGTCCTTACCTAGGTACTGTCCTGGTCCCTGCTCTCTCAGCTCACTGGTGGGTCTGCCTCCTAGGTGCCCGTAGCACCCTACTCTGTCTCCTGACTGGCTAGTGAGTTTTATCCTTAGCCTCCCAGGTACTGTCGTGGGCCCTGCAGTTACTGCTCTGCTTCCTGACTGGCTAGTAGTCCTTACCTAGGTACTGTCAGGGCCCTCATACTCTGCTTCTGACTGGCTAGTAGTCCTTACCTAGGTACTGTCAGGGCCCTCATACTCTGCTCCTGACTGGCTAGTAGTCCTTACCTAGGTACTGTCAGGGCCCTCATACTCTGCTTCTGACTGGCTAGTAGTCCTTACCTAGGTACTGTCAGGGCCCTCATACTCTGCTTCTGACTGGCTAGTAGTCCTTACCTAGGTACTGTCAGGGCCCTCATACTCTGCTTCTGACTGGCTAGTAGTCCTTACCTAGGTACTGTCAGGACCCTCATACTCTGCTTCTGACTGGCTAGTAGTCCTTACCTAGGTACTGTCAGGGTCCTCATACTCTGCTTCTGACTGGCTAGTAGTCCTTACTTAGCTACTGTGCATGTGCAACTCCCAACAAACATGGCTTTGAAGTGAGATGTCTCACTCTGGAGCTGAAACAGAGAGCTCAACACACAGGGTGAAATGAGGAGCTGCAGCAATGTGCTGTAGGAAAAAACACCCCCCCAAAAAAAGGGTTAAACACATTTGAATTACAGTGTTTAAAATTTCAGAAACAAAATGTACGACTGGTTCATGAGAACAGCCTGCTAATTCACACGAGGTCTTACGAGAGATTTATGGATGTCCAAAATGTACTGCATGCTATACTGTATATTTAATGGATACTCCTGAAGCTGAAGGGCTGACCTCCTCACCCTCCTCTCGTCCTGACAGGACTGCAGCGGAGCTGGCAGGAGGCGCAGATCTCTAAGGCCTAAATACACCGACGGTAAAGCAGCCCTCATCACTATGGCCTGGAATAATTAAAGACAGCTCCCCTTCATGATCGATCACATGGTATGTATGAACTTCATTTGCTTTGAAACCATGCATTACTTGTTAGTGAAGGCCGAGTGGATCTCATACGGCTAATCTTCTTAGAGTTACAAATATAAGGTGTGTCCTGCTAGTCTTTAAAACCTAAAGGCTGCACCCTGTCAGGAGCAGGAATGTTAGAGTTGATGTTTTAACCTAAAGTATGGATCATGACTCATCACAGTTGTGTCTGCTTGTCTCCTCAGATGGTTCCTGTCTTAACCCTCGTCCCAGCAGAGAGCCTGAGATCTCCCTGAGCATCTGGAAGTTTCTCAATGGATCCAGCTGAGATGTTATTTCTCTATGAATCCGTGGGCTGCTCATTCAATCCACGGATTCTGGCAAATCTTGTGTGTGATTTTGAAATGAAACGATCATTTTTTATCTTCTTCTTTTATTGTTTTCACAACAGAACAGAGAAATACAAGGAAATGCAATTACATGTCTTCTGGTGTTTCTTCATGAGAGGGCTACTACTCTCTTTGCTATTAACACACTTAAGTCTACAAATGTCCGTTGATATTTCTTAATCTTGAAATTATCTATCTTATAAGGGTATTTGAATCTGTAAAATATTTTCAATACATAGTTTTATTTCTTGTCATCATTTTTGTATTTCTGTACATTTCTGTGCCAAATACAATGGAAAAATTTGATATTTTGCCAGTTCTCCCACTTAGAAATCATGGAGGGGTCTGAAATTGTCATCGTAGGTGCATGTCCACTGTGAGAGACATAATCAAAAAAAAAAAGATCCAGAAATCAGAATGTATGATTTTTTTAACTATTTATTTGTATGATACAGCTGTAAATAAGTATTTGAACACCTGTCTATCAGCTACAATTCTGACCCTCAAAGACCTGTTAGTCTGCCTTCAAAATGTCCACCTCCACTCCATTTATTATCCTAAATTAGATGCACCTGTTTGAGGTCGTTAGCTGCATAAAGACACCTGTCCACCCCATACAATCAGTAAGAATCCACCTACTAACATGGCCAAGACCAAAGAGTTGTCCAAAGACAATAGAGACAAAATTGTCCACCTCCACAAGGCTGGAAAGGGCCAGAAACCTGACTGATCTAGAGAAGATCTGTGTGGAGGAGTGGTCCAAAATCCCTTCTGCAGTGTGTCAAACCTGGTGAAGAACTACAGGAAATGTTTGACCTCTGGAACTGCAAACAAAGGCTACTGTACCAAATACTAACATTGATTTTCTCAGGTGTTCAAATACTTATTTGCAGCTGTATCATACAAATAGTTAAAAAAAATCATACATTGTGATTTCTGGATTATTTTTTTTAGATTATGTCTCTCACAGTGGACATGCACCTACGATGACAATTTCAGACCCCTCCATGATTTCTATGTGGGAAAACTTGCAAAATAGCAGGGTGTTCAAATACTTATTTTCCTCTCTGTACACTGATGTTTTTTGTTTTAAACTTTAACATACTAGACTATGACTTTCCATTTTTCCTTTGGCATACTATGCCATTATTCTTTTAAAACTTTCAGGTTTAATATGAGTGGCATAGTGGACCAGTAGTTAGCACTGTTAGCTCATAGCAAGCAGCAACTGCAGAGACTGATCCCTTGTTGGATGTCAGGTGTTTTCTACTTTCTGGAGTTTAAGTTTGCCAGTTGCAAGTTACTCAAACTGCCAAATGCAATGATACAAAACTGTGGGAATAAACATTTGTTATTTAACTTATGACTGTTCCTACATACTGTGCATTTTTGAGCAATTATGACTTAGTAACAGACCAGTACACAGGACACCCAACATACCAAACTCCTTCCATTTATTTAAAACATTTTAATATAAAAGAAATTACACATTTCTGAATTATTGTATTTACAAAACATACATTCAACATCTACAGTTTACATTGTTCGTTCACTGCAATCTCGATCACGCTGCAGAGATTTCAGGTTTACAGTCACAGCTTTGTTCACACTTTCAGCTGTACAGTTCATATTCTTCTTTAAAAAGGCACTAAGAATGGACAGGCTATCGTACACCATTTAATGGAGGAACTGTAATTCAACAAAAAGATGTCAAATAGCAAAATCATAAATAGTTTTTGCCTTTGGCAGCGATCAAACTGAGCTCAGATTGTTTTCTTTTACATATACACAGACATTGTTTTTACATACTAAAGGCTTAATAAATACAAGCACTTTGAAACGCAAAAACTGCAGTTTTCCTATGCAAGTCAAGTTTCTCAGGAATGTAACACGAATGTGCAACCAGGTTGCAACAACAACTGGATCGAAGAGGGGAATTATTGAGCCACACAAACATGTCAGGCGCGTTCAAGACACCTGCAGTTTAAGATGTTAACAGCAATTAAAGTTATTATTGGTATGGCTCATGTAGCAAAAAAAATAAAATAAAAGCACTCTAGATAGTCCTCGTTTTGACAAATCGGACCGTAAACCTTTGTTTACATACATTTGAATGCAAATTTAGGAGAGGATATTTAAGCTTAACCCAGTTTCAGGGTTGGAAAAAAATATATATATTTAATGTAGAAAATGAGATATGTCTCATTTTCATTCTCCTGAGAATCTGACTAAAGCACCACCTGGAAGAATTCACGCCTTATTTCAAGAATAGCACCAGTAAAACTCCCAGATTAATACTTCGAAATGTTCAGTTTCCTCTCAATGAAGCAAAAAGACCGCTAGGCGGAAGGTCCCACTTTACACCAGGGGGACTGCTGCAGCCTAAAACTCAAACTGGGTAACATCCCACACTATCCATAGAACAGCAATTCCTCACAATTAAGTTTTATAAAACCAAATTAATTAAAAAAAAAAGAAAAAAAAAAAAAAAAAAGACAGGAGTTCCAGATTTAGTGTTTAAAAAAATAAAAATCCTGCTACATAAAATCTAAAATCGTGTCCCGTTGGCGACGAGCTGATGTGATCGGAGACGTCACTTCGGGTCAAGCTGTACGAAGAGGTAGTGCATCCTGCTCAGTGATTGGCTGGTTTCTCTGTGCTGCTGGGCGGAGTCAGGATCGTTCCCACGGCGACGGGAGACATCTGACATTCAGGGCTGTCAGGTCGGAGGTCATGAGATTTTTTCTGCAAGACAAATTTTTTTTTAATGTTAGTCACGAAGGCTAAATATCCAAGTATTGACACAATATACTGTATATTAGTCAACTTTCAAACTAATATTGTATATAATATATAAAATCTTCTACACAGCAAACATCCTGCTTTTATTTTGGTATCCTACACTGTAAACATCAATCATTCTGCTTTTATTTTGGTATCCTACACTGTAAACAGCAATCATCCTGCTTTTATTTTGGTATCCTCCTACACTGTAAACAGCAATCATTCTGCTTTTATTTTGGTATCCTACACTATAAACATCAATCATCCTGCTTTTATTTTGGTATCCTACACTGTAAACAGCAATCATCCTGCTTTTATTTTGGTATCCTACACTATAAACATCAATCATCCTGCTTTTATTTTGGTATCCTACACTGTAAACAGCAATCATCCTGCTTTTATTTTGGTATCCTACACTGTAAACAGCAATCATCCTGCTTTTATTTTGGTATCCTACACTGTAAACAGCAATCATCCTGCTTTTATTTTGGTATCCTACACTATAAACATCAATCATCCTGCTTTTATTTTGGTATCCTACACTGTAAACAGCAATCATCCTGCTTTTATTTTGGTATCCTACACTGTAAACATCAATCCTGCTTTTATTTTGGTATCCTACACTGTAAACAGCAATCATCCTGCTTTTATTTTGGTATCCTACACTGTAAACAGCAATCATCCTGCTTTTATTTTGGTATCCTACACTGTAAACAGCAATCATCCTGCTTTTATTTTGGTATCCTACACTGTAAACAACAATCATCCTGCTTTTATTTTGGTATCCTCCTACACTGTAAACAGCAATCATTCTGCTTTTATTTTGGTATACTACACTGTAAACAGCAATCATTCTGCTTTTATTTTGGTATCCTCCTACACTGTAAACAGCAATCATCCTGCTTTTATTTTGGTATACTACACTGTAAACATCAATCATTCTGCTTTTATTTTGGTATCCTACACTGTAAACAGCAATCATCCTGCTTTTATTTTGGTATCCTACACTGTAAACATCAATCATCCTGCTTTTATTTTGGTATCCTACACTGTAAACATCAATCATCCTGCTTTTATTTTGGTATCCTACACTGTAAACATCAATCATCCTGCTTTTATTTTGGTATCCTACACTGTAAACAGCAATCATCCTGCTTTTATTTTGGTATCCTACACTGTAAACATCAATCATCCTGCTTTTATTTTGGTATCCTACACTGTAAACATCAATCATCCTGCTTTTATTTTGGTATCCTACACTGTAAACAGCAATCATTCTGCTTTTATTTTGGTATCCTACACTGTAAACAGCAATCATCCTGCTTTTATTTTGGTATCCTACACTGTAAACATCAATCATTCTGCTTTTATTTTGGTATCCTACACTGTAAACAGCAATCATCCTGCTTTTATTTTGGTATCCTACACTGTAAACAGCAATCATCCTGCTTTTATTTTGGTATCCTCCTACACAGTAAACCAGCCATCATCTTACTTTTATTTTGGCATTTTTCAAGTGTAAAGTACTTTAACCCCTAAATGTGGTTTTAAGTAATCTTTTACTTTAAAGAACTAGCATTATATTAACATTAAAAGATGGATTTGGGAATTTCATTAATGATATCAGCTGACTCAAAAGATTTTAGTGAAAGAATAAAAGTCTCTTGTAAGTCTACTTGTAAGAGTCTTTCAAAATTAAAAAGGACTTTTATTCTTGTAACCAGTTTTAAGTGCTTGGATATGGGCTTCATGACTTCAACACTTCTGCCTCTCTGAAGAGATTTTAAAATTAGAGAATGATCATTTTAACCCAGCACCAACTGTAACAGCATGGTGTGTGTGTCTCCGTGTGTGTGTGTGTGTGTGTGTGTGTGTGTGTGTGTGTGTGTGTGTGTGTGTGTGTGTGTCTGTCTCTCCGTGTCTGTCTGTGTCTCTGTCTGTGTCTGTTTGTCTGTCTGTGTCTGTTTGTGTGTCTGTCTGTGTCTGTTTGTGTGTCTGTTTGTGTGTCTGTCTGTGTCTGTTTGTGTGTCTGTCTGTGCTCTGTCTGTGTCTGTCTGTGTCTGTCTGTGTCTGTCTGTGTGTCTGTCTGTGTGTCTGTCTGTGTCTGTCTGTGTGTCTGTCTGTGTCTGTCTGTGTGTCTGTCTGTGTCTGTCTGTGTGTCTGTCTGTCTGTGTCTGTGTGTGTGTCTGTCTGTGTCTCTGTCTGTGTGTCTGTCTGTGTCTGTCTGTGTGTGTCTGTCTGTGTCTCTCTGTGTCTCTGTCTGTGTCTCTGTCTGTGTCTCTGTGTGTGTCTGTCTCTGTGTGTGTCTGTCTCTGTGTGTGTCTGTCTCTGTGTGTGTCTCCGTGTCTGTCTGTGTGTGTCTGTCGTGTGTCTCTGTGTGTGTCTGTCTCTGTGTGTGTGTGTCTCCGTGTCTGTCTGTGTGTGTCTGTGTCTCTGTGTGTGTCTGTCTGTGTGTCTCTGTGTGTGTGTGTCTCCGTGTGTGTGTGCTGTCTGTGTCTGTCTGTGTCTGTGTGTCTCCGTGTCTCTGTGTGTCTCTGTCTGTGTGTGTGTGTCTCCGTGTCTCTGTCTGTGTCTGTCTGTGTCTCTGTGTGTGTCCGTGTCTGTCGTGTCTGTGTGTCTCCGCGTCTGTCTGTCTCTGTGTGTGCGCGTCTCCGTGTCTGTCTGTGCGCGCGTGTCTCCGCGTCTGTCTGTCTCTGTGTGTGCGCGTCTCCGTGTCTGTCTGTGCGCGCGTGTCTCCGCGTGTGCGTGCGTGTCTCCGCGTGTGCGAGCGTGTCTCCGCGTGTGCGAGCGTGTCTCCGCGTGTGCGTGTCTCTGTCTGTTGCCCACCAGCAGGTCCAGGTAAGCCACGTGCGTCTGGATGTTGTGCCGGGCGTCGGGTTTGACTTTGGAGAAGGTCTTGAGTTGAGGTGTGGGTTGAGACCGCAGGACGTCCATGAAGGGACTCATCCACCGGACACAAGGAGCCACGCCGTCCCACGTCAGACCTGACAGAGACACACAGTCGGACGAGTTAAAATACACACACACACACACACACACACACACACAGTATATTCTTCAAAATAAAAGCCTTGCAGTACAACTCACCCGAGACTTTATGAACGACGTCGAAGGTGGAGAAGTGGCAGAAGGCCGCCGCGGCCAGAACGCTGTTGCTGTAGTCCAACGACCGGATGTCCAGGATGCAGAGGTCCAACAGCTGCAACACACGGGTCAAAAAAGATCAGCATGAGGTCTTCTTTAACCCAGTTGTGTTGTCCTCGGATCAACTTTGACCCATTTTGTAAAGTTAAAAAAATAAAAAACCCAAACACTATCATAAAAGTGTCTTTCAACCAAATTTTCACTCTTCACAAGTAAAAATCAATAATCGCCCCACTGCTTTCTTTCAATTTGGATATTTTACAGCATTCAAAAATATATTTTTTTTTTTTATGAAAGACCATTGAAAGAAGGGACTAAAATGTCTAAAAGCTTGGGGGGGGGGGGGGGCAAAAAACCCCACAAAGACTTTAAAAAGGCACAGAGAAATATTGACAAAAACATCAGGGAGAAAAGCAACATAGGTTTGGAAAAATGTGTCTCAATTTTGACCCAGAGACACAAAAAGCTGCACGGTTGACAGGAAGACAACACAAGAGTTACCCCGTCTGTGCCGGATCTACTTGGCGCAGCGTTTTGTATGCCGACTTAGTGACGCGTGCAGCAGAGGACCTGCAGGGCGTGTTCTCTGCTGCACCGCGGCACCAACGTGCGTCCTGGTCAACTCTGATGGGTGCAGGCGGTGTAGAGGAAGGTTAGAGCTCCATGCACCACGTCCGTCGCCATAGAGATGTGTGAGCTATGGAGCTCTCTCCATCTCTGTCCACCTCTCTCTCTCTCTCTGTCCACCCCTCTCTCTCTCTCTGTCCACATCTCCCTCTGTCCACATCTCCCTCTGTCCACATCTCCCTCTGTCCACATCTCCCTCTGTCCACATCTCCCTCTGTCCACATCTCCCTCTGTCCACATCTCCCTCTGTCCACATCTCCCTCTGTCCACATCTCCCTCTGTCCACATCTCCCTCTGTCCACATCTCCCTCTGTCCACATCTCTCTCTGTCCACATCTCTCTCTGTCCACATCTCTCTCTGTCCACATCTCTCTCTGTCCACATCTCTCCAAGATGCCTTGTTCAGCGCATTGGCATGTTTAAAATTGTATTTGTTATAATTTTATAAAAATCGATTTATATATTTTTTTCTTGCTCATCTGAGAATATTTTGAAAAATGTGTTGGTATGTTAGTGCTAAGAGAGCATGTTGTGATAAAAGCTGTGATTCTCACCTTTAAAATGTATTTTATTTCATGTTTCTATGTGCTACAGAGGCTTAGATATTAAAGTTTTAGTACACGTTGACAATCTTAGTATTTTTTTTCAGTAAAACCTCAGGAGATAAGGATATTCAACCCAGAATAACAGGTTTTATTATGTGTTTTAGGAGTAAATGGGTTAAAATCTAAATAAAACCAGGGCTGTTTGTGCAGGTATGAAGGTACCTGTGTGATCTGGATGTAGGTCTCCTGGGAGAACTGCGGCACCAGGAAGTTCTCCCCGTCTTTCTGGGCCTCCACCTGAGCGTACAGCTTCAACCAGGCGACGGGCGTCTCCGGGCAGAGGTTCCAGTTCAACGCCTGCAGGGACACATAGGGGACAGGGACACATCGCGTTAGCGGGACAACCACAGGAGGACGTTGAACACACACTGGTTTGTTCAATATAAAATATTTTATGACCCACATACTACGTATGTAGGCTGTTAATATTCTACACATGTACATTACTCAGTGTTTCTGATGCCTCCCAATACGATAGCATTGCGATTTTTAATATATTGCAATATTCTGAGATATATTGTAATTTAAAAATCTTTTCTCCAACTTCTAATTTTTTTCACCCCCAATTTCTAATGACGTCCCCAAAAAGGAAACTTAACATATGTTTTATCTAAAAAGAAACATTTCTCTGTTCATCTCACTTTTATGTTATTGCTGCAAAATGGGACAAACTGACCACCACACATAATTTATACAACATAAAAGATCGGTACTTGTACCTGTGTATCGATACGGTATTGCCACTGAAAAGATCGTGATACTATGCTGTATCAATCCCCCCCACCCCTAATTTCTAGTGCATTTTCTAGTATACTAGTGTGTATGTCCATGCAACTGAAACAAAAATTAAGTCCATCTATCTATCCATACAAATGTCACATTTATTCTAGAAGAAGCCATTTAAAATAAGTCCTCAAAACATTTTAAAAGGACTTAACATCTAGTGATTTAAAAGGAGGATTCTGGTTGATTTCAACACATTTGTTTGGACATTTAGAATGCTGTCACAGAGAGACACAGAGAAAGAGAGAGAGAGAGACAGAGCGACACAGAGAAAGAGAGAGAGAGACCGAGACACACACAGAGAGAGAGAGAGAGAGAGAGAGAGAGAGAGAGACCGAGACACAGAGAAAGAGAGAAAGAGAGAGAGAGAGAGACCGAGACACAGAGAAAGAGAGAAAGAGAGAGAGAGAGACCGAGACACACAGAGAAAGAGAGAGAGACCGAGACACACAGAGAAAGAGAGAGACCGAGACACACACACACGACAGAGAGAGAGAGAGAGAGAGAGAGACCGAGACACACACACACACAGAGAAAGAGAAAGAGAGACCGAGACACACACACACACAGAGAAAGAGAGAGAGAGAGACCGAGACACACACACACACAGAGAAAGAGAGAGAGAGAGACCGAGACACACACACACACAGAGAAAGAGAGAGAGAGAGAGACCGAGACACACACACACAGACACACAGAGAAAGAGAGAGAGAGAGAGACCGAGACACACACACACACACAGAGAGAGAGAGAGAGAGAGAGAGACCGAGACACACACACAGAGAAAGAGAGAGAGAGAGAGACCGAGACACACACACACAGAGAGAGAGAGAGAGACCGAGACACACACACACACAGAGAAAGAGAGAGAGAGAGAGACCGAGAGAGAGAGAGAGAGAGAGAGAGAGACAGAGAGAGAGAGAGACAGAGAGAGAGAGAGAGAGAGACAGAGAGAGAGAGAGAGAAAGACAGACAGAGACACAGAGAGAGAGAGCTAGTGTTGAAATTGACCAGAATGTCCCTTTAAGAACCACTTTGTATTCCAGATGTTTGAGTTTTAAGCCCTACCTTCAGTATGTGGAGCTCCGTGCGCTGGATGTCCCAAATATCGCAGGCTCCATCTGTGACGTAGGCGAAGTCTAAGATTTTAGGAGGGTAGATCTCCTGAAGACAACAAGGAGTCAAGTTATTAACAGAAACAGCAATTCCTAGTACACTCCCAAGTTATACATCCAGATGACCCTTTACTCCAGACTTCCAATGTGTGCACCTTATGTGGAAATCAACAATTGTAGCCAAGGCTGCAACAAAAGACTAAATACTTGTTTATTTTCTTCATTAGTTGTTTGGTCTCTAAAAATGTAAAAAAAAAAAAAAAGTGATAAATGTGACGCGTGTTGACCTATAAAACACGGACGACATCTTCAAATGTTTTCAGTTTACTGTCAGAGAGGAGAGAAGAAACTAGAATATTCACATTTAACAAGATGGGAATCACAATTAAAAAAAAAAAAGTTTGCAAAATAGTTGCCAATTAATTTAATAGTTGCCAACTAACTGATTAATCTTTGTGGCGCTACATTTGACGCTTTTTATTGATGTTTTAACTTTTTCCCTTTTTCAATGTTGTCACTACGTAACACTAAATTAATAACTTTAGTTTTACAGTTATTTTTGGAATTTATGGTCAATAAACCTCATTTATAGGAAATTATACCTAATGTTTGAGTTAGAAAAGCAGAAATTAGGAATTATTGAGACTAAAATTAAAGGAATGGATGTTGATGATAATCACAGACTGGAATATGTCAACTTTTACTCAATACTATTTCAAAAACACTTCCATTTGTTTTACAATGCTATAAAATTGAATAAGACGCCCCAAAATTAATGAAAGTAGAGATTTGTACTTGGCAAAGAGCGTTGGGTGGAATCAATCATGTTATTTTGGGGAATTAAAAAGAACATTGATATAGGACAACATGGGGACAACATGGGGACAACATGAGGACAACATGAGGACAACATGAGGACAACATGGGGACAACATGAGGGAACATGAGGACCACATGAGGGCAACATGAGGACAACATGGGGACAACATGAGGACAACATGGGGACAACATGAGGACAACATGGGGACAACATGAGGACAACATGAGGACAACATGGGGACAACATGGGGACAACATGAGGACCACATGAGGACCACATGAGGACCACATGAGGACAACATGAGGGCAACATGAGGACAACATGAAGACAACATGAAGACAACATGAAGACAACATGAAGACAACATGGGGACAACATGGGGACAACATGGGGACAACATGAGGACAACATGAGGACAACATGAAGACAGCATGAAGGCAACATGAGGACAACATGAGGACAACATGAGGACAACATGAGGACAACATGAGGACAACATGAGGACATGGGGACAGCATGAAGACAACATGAGGGCAACATGAGGACAACATGAGGACAACATGAGGACAACATGAGGACAACATGAGGACATGGGGACAGCATGAAGACAGCATGAAGGCAACATGAAGGCAACATGAAGGCAACATGAAGGCAACATGAAGGCAACATGAGGACAACATGAGGACAACATGAGGACAACATGAGGACAACATGAGGACAACATGAGGACAGCATGAAGACAGCATGAAGACAGCATGAAGACAGCATGAAGACAGCATGAAGGCAACATGAAGGCAACATGAAGGCAACATGAAGGCAACATGAAGGCAACATGAAGGCAACATGAAGGCAACATGAGGACAACATGAGGACAACATGAGGACAACATGAGGGACATTTTGTGCATCAACATGCATGAAACACCAAATAAAAACGTTGTCATCTGCCCGAGTGGAACCCCTCTTGGTGTCTCTGTGTCTCTGAGGCTGGATGTTGAGACGAGGCGGCGCGGGGACTCACCTCTATCTTGGAGGCGATGAAGAGCGCCGTGATGCCGATGAGCTGCAGGTAGTCCTTGTTGACGTTCTCCTGGGTCAGCATGAAGCGGTCGAAGAAGTCCTGGGCGAGGTAGGCCGTCTGCCGGTGGAGGGCGTACACCTCGCACACCTGCACGCACAGACCGCGGGTTACCAGGAGGAATGGGCGTCAATGGGGAGTAAAAGCCCTCGTTTTTAACCACCTTACCCCATTATAATACAATGTTTAACCATATTACAAAGACTGCAATGTATTTGATATATAGATTTTGAGGCAATAACTGATACTTCAGCCCATTTAACACAAGAAAAAGAGAGAAATTCCCTTTTTTGGTGCTGTGTTAAATGGGCACATATACACTCACCGGCCACTTTATTAGGTACACCTGTCCAACTGCTCATTAACACTTAATTTCTAAGCAGCCAATCACATGGCGGCAACTCAGTGCATTTAGGCATGTAGACATGGTCAAGACAATCTCCTGCAGTTCAAACCGAGCATCAGTATGGGGAAGAAAGGTGATTTGAGTGACTTTGAACGTGGCATGATTGTTGGTGCCAGAAGGGCTGGTCTGAGTATTTGAGAAACTGCTAATCTACTGGGATTTTCACGCATAACCATCTCTAGGGTTTACAGAGAATGGTCCGAAAAAGAAAAAACATCCAGTGAGCGGCAGTTCTGTGGGCGGAAATGCCTTGTTGATGCCAGAGGTCAGAGGAGAATGGCCAGACTGGTTCGAGCTGATAGAAGGGCAACAGTGACTCAAATTACCACCAGTTACAACCAAGGTGGGCAGAAGAGCATCTCTGAACGCACAGTACGTCGAACTTTGAGGCAGATGGGCTACAGCAGCAGAAGACCACACCGGGTGCCACTCCTTTCAGCTAAGAACAGGAAAGTGAGGCTACAATTTGCACAAGCTCATCGAAATTGGACAATAGAAGATTGGAAAAACGTTGCCTGGTCTGATGAGTCTCGATTTCTGCTGCGACGTTCGGATGGTAGGGTCAGAATTTGGCGTCTACAACATGAAAGCATGGATCCATCCTGCCTTGTATCAACGGTTCAGGCTGGTGGTGGTGGTGTCATGGTGTGGGGAATATTTTCTTGGCACTCTTTGGGCCCCTTGGTACCAATTGACCATCGTTGCAACGCCACAGCCTACCTGAGTATTGTTGCTGACCATGTCCATCCCTTTATGACCACAATGTACCCAACTTCTGATGGCTACTTTCAGCAGGATAATGCGCCATGTCATAAAGCTGGAATCATCTCAGACTGGTTTCTTGAACATGACAATGAGTTCGCTGTACTCAAATGGCCTCCACAGTCACCAGATCTCAATCCAATAGAGCATCTTTGGGATGTGGTGGAACGGGAGATTCGCATCATGGATGTGCAGCCGACAAATCTGCGGCAACTGTGTGATGCCATCATGTCAATATGGACCAAACTCCCTGAGGAATGCTTCCAGCACCTTGTTGAATCTATGCCACGAAGAATTGAGGCAGTTCTGAAGGCAAAAGGGGGTCCAACCCGTTACTAGCATGGGGTACCTAATAAAGTGGCCGGTGAGTGTATATAAAAAGACACTAAAATATCATTTATATGTATGGACTAAAATATTTTATATGTATGGACATTTAAAAAACTAATAGATCTGTCAATTACTGAGGTCTTCCAGGCATTTAAAATAAAATAACCTTTTAAGAAAAAATATAAAGTGGGACTTTCAAAATAAAGGCGCATCTTAAAGTAGGGCTGGGCTATATCAATATAAAGTATATAGTGATGTAATTCTCTGAACACAGACTGTTCCATTATTTGCCTTTACGCAGATTATATTAACATAACTGATTTATCAAAAATCTCATTGTGCGCATCTTTTGTGAAAGCACCAAATGTCAAACTATCAAGGTCCTGCCATCCGGGTATTTGGTCAAAAATATCGGGGTATTTGATTTTCCCCGCCCAGCTCTCTAAAAGATGAGGATATGTATCGATACACCCCCATGGCTGTACTTCAAAATGTAGATAAAGGGGTGTAAAATCACCTGTTTTAAAAAAAATCACAATACGATATATCAATCGGACAAAGATGCAATATTTACCGATACCACAAAGGGCCGATTGAGAGGATTCGAATTAGTACGGATATTTTCCACTTTGTAGGGACGACATCGGCTTATTGAGGATTAAAAAGTCGATATATGACCCAGGCCCGTGTTATTACACCCATATGGCTGACTACTTAAATGGTTAGTTAAATTTTTTTAATTTTAATTGTCATATGCACCTTAGTACAGCGTACCACAGCAATGAAATATAATATGCCAAACAACAACAACAGCTATAATATTATAAAAACATAAAACCATTAAACCATCAAACCACCACAATAAACAGTGGCTAAGTGACTAAATACTGACTACCAGGAGGATCCGCCCCCCCTACGGCCGACTACCAGGAGGATCCGCCCCCCCTACGGCCGACTACCAGGAGGATCCGCCCCCCCTACGGCCGACTACCACGAGGATCCGCCACCCCTACGGCCGACTACCACGAGGATCCGCCACCCCTACGGCCGACTACCACGAGGATCCGCCCCCCCTACGGCCGACTACCAGGAGGATCCGCCCCCCCTACGGCCGACTACCAGGAGGATCCGCCCCCCCTACGGCCGACTACCAGGAAGATCCGCCACCCCTACGGCCGACTACCACGAGGATCCGCCACCCCTACGGACGACTACCACGAGGATCCGCCACCCCTACGGCCGACTACCACGAGGATCCGCCACCCCTACGGCCGACTACCACGAGGATCCGCCACCCCTACGGCCGACTACCGCCACCCCTACGGCCGACTCCACGAGGATCCGCCACCCCTACGGCCGACTACCAGGAGGATCTGCATCTCCGTGACCAATAAGAGGAACCGAGAGACTATTAGCGGTCCTCACCTCGAACAGCCAGTCGAGCAGGATGGCCCTCATGTTGGGCTGCAGTTTGGGATGCCGCTGCAGGTAGCTCCCGTCGTGGACGTACTTCAGCTCCTTGTTGAGCATTTTGATCCACACGTCGTCAGAGCTGGCCCAACTGGAAGACAAAAGGACATTTTAGTATTTTTTTTTAAACTCATTTAAAGAGCAGTCATCTTGTTTTGGTCTCTTAAAAAAAAGTCAGAAAATGAAAATTGTGGATTAGTTGTTCCCAAAGCCCGAGACGAGTCCTCAAATGTCTCCTTTAGCTCACAATTTTCGAATTTACAAGAGCAATAAATAAGGTCTCCCACTGCTTTCTAAATAGTTGGTGATTAAATCAATAGGTGACAATTAAATTCTATGTTTGTCGCTGGTTTAAATGACTTGAAAAGTGTTTGTTTTCCCTCAGAGTTTGTGAATTGATCCAGTTTCAGGGCGTCTGCTCAATCTGAGCCGCCCGCTGATTTGAAGTTACAGAGTCTGAAACTACACACAGAACAACTGAACAAAGGCAGCAGCTCAGCAGGTGGTGCTGAGTAATTGCCGCCCCATTGAGGTGTAAAAACACACACACACACACACACACACACAGGGTGGAGGTGACGCATTGTGGTATCCATTTGTTGACAGGATAATCAAATCGTGAGACCCGTAAGGATTCACACCCCTAACACACACACAGTCCCACCTGAGGCAGGGAATGGGGGAGGCCTTGATGAAGAGGTTTTTGAATCTGTACTGCTTGAAGCTGGACGGGTCTGCAGGCTCCAGCTCTTTGTGGGGAGTTTCCATGAGGATGCACGGACTCGCTCCGTCCTCTGACCAACACTTCTGGGGGAGAGGGAAAGAAAAAGGAACAAATTTTTAAATAATTTATACTGAATCCAGGCCGGCGGTGTGGTCATCAGTATGGAGAGTCTCCAAGGAATGGACCTCATTACTCCATAACTTACACATTAACAAAAATCTACTTTAAAACTCACATTAATCGCCATTTATGTTTTTATAAATCAATGCTACGTCTGTGTGAGTTGTGTTTATTTCATCCGACTTGGTTTAAACTGTTAATAGCTCAATAAAATGTTTCAACTGAGTCTCTCTCTCTCCCTCTCCTCATTTCCTGGAAAGCAAATGGTTAAAAATAAAGTGTTTTGTTTGACAGACCGTATCCATTGAGATGCGGTTTCTCAAAACTCTACACACATGACTCCTCATGAATAGTCAAATCTGAAGATTTCTGTAGGTGAATAGATTTTCGGGGGATTTGTCAGCCTTTGACAGGACAGTTGAAGACATGAATGAATTTTATCCCATATTGTTTTTTTATTTTGTACTGTGAGGACAAGAGACACTTTAGTCTTACATTAGCCGTGGTACTTTATAAACAAGCTGACTAGTTCTCTTCCTTAAATTCTTTACTGTGAGCAAATGAGACGTATTATAGATGAGACCCATTGTTATACTGCTCATTTTAGCCCAACTTTTTTAATTTATATTATATATAAATTATGTTTATATTAATAGCCATCTGTATATATATTCATAGTACATATTCACCTGTAAATCTTGTTCATACTACTAGTTATCTACATTCATAGGACAAATCTATGTAAAATTCTGTTTATAATAGTATTCACTTCTATATTTATTCAGTACATATCCATGTCCTGCACCTGCTGCTACTGCACTTCTGGTTAGACCCAAACTGCATTTTGTTGTCATTAATGTCAATAAAGTTGAATCTAATCTAATCATTAAAGTACTCTGATTCACTTTAAAACACCATTAAAATTGTATTCTAAATGTCTGTATTTTCTCTTGTGTTAGTTATTGTTGCATTTGGTCCATTGTATTTATTATAATCTTCTGTACAACTATGTGTTGCTGTATGCATTTTAACGTAAATAACTTTTTAAGTCGTTGAAAATAAAAAACACATCGCCACTGAACTTTATTTCTCCAATCAAGTGAAGTGGTGACACCTTGTGGTGAAGAGAAAGCACTGCAGGGTCACTGGAGACTCAGAGTCACTGTAACATGACCTCTCACCAAGATAAATCTCATAAAGTAACAATAACTACTTTCAGGTACTTCGTTCAACACATAGATAATGTGTAGGGGGCAAAACAGGGATAAAAGCTGAAAAAAGTAAAAAGCAAGGAAATTTAAAGAAGTTATTCTAACTAAAATAAAATAAAAATTAGAGAACAAAATGGACGCTCTAAACCAATAGATGCCAACCTCTGTCGTTGCCTCTTCCCCCCCGCCCCCCCAGCCTGTCAGATGAACTCACGTAGCCCTTCATCAATTCCCAATCCAATGTTATACCATTCATTATAGAATGCCTTTATTTGTCATTATACACAAGTACATGGTACTTGTGCAACGAGATTAAAGCAATCCCTTTACAGCGCTGACACAAAAAAATATAATATAAGATAATATAAAATATCAAAAATATAAAGTCAGAGATATAAAGTGTAGGTAGTGCAGAGAAAGAAGAGGGGGGGGGGGGTGCTGGCGCCCAGTCTTGAGTCCGGAGAGCAACTGTATACATATATAATTAGCTTTGAATGCACATTGTGTAAACGTAGATAAGTGTTAATAATATTGCACAGTGATGAAATGGAAAGGTTAATATATTAAATATTGCACTGTATGAAATTGCACAGATTCCAGCGTCCTATGAGGTGTTATATTACAGTATAGCACAGTCATATGCAATTCATTTTATACAATAAACAGCCAATATTTAGGCGTTAGGTCAGGTACTAATCTCATAGATTACTACATGTTTCACCATTTAACCATCTATTTCAGTCATTAGCCACCTTCGAGCCATTTGACTAGTTGCTCCATTACTTAAACTGGTCAAGTAAAGTTATTTCTACCACTTCTAACCTTCAGCTAAACTTCTGTGCCCACTAGTTTTCCCCCCTCACGTAGCGGCCAGGTGGAAGTTGGCTTGATGTTACTGTCTCTCCACGCACACGCCAAGGTGGCCCAATGACTAGCGCTGCGGCCTCACAGCAAGAAGGAACCCCCTTCAAACCTTGTCGTCACGGGCATTTGGGTGGAGTTTGCATGTTGTCCACATGTCTGCGGGGGTTATATGTCACCCTCCCTCTCTAAGCTGATGTGTGGTGGTCACCCAGGTGGGTGCAACACATGGGTGGTGTTAGAGTAGTAGTCCTCCCTCTCTACTAAGCTGATGTGTGGTGGTCACCCTGGTGGGTGCAACACATGGGTGGTGTTAGAGTAGTAGTCCTCCCTCTCTACTAAGCTGATGTGTGGTGGTCACCCAGGTGGGTGCTACACATGGGCGGTGTTAGAGTAGTAGTCCTCCCTCTCTACTAAGCTGATGTGTGGTGGTCACCCAGGTGGGTGCAACACATGGGTGGTGTTAGAGTAGTAGTCCTCCCTCTCTACTAAGCTGATGTGTGGTGGTCACCCAGGTGGGTGCTACACATGGGTGGTGTTAGAGTAGTAGTCCTCCCTCTCTACTAAGCTGAGGTGTGGTGGTCACCCTGGTGGGTGCAACACATGGGTGGTGTTAGAGTAGTAGTCTTCCCTCTCTACTAAGCTGATGTGTGGTGGTCACCCAGGTGGGTGCTACACATGGGTGGTGTTAGAGTAGTAGTCCTCCCTCTCTACTAAGCTGATGTGTGGTGGTCACCCTGGTGGGTGGTGTTAGAGTAGTAGTCCTTCTCTACTAAGCTGATGTGTGGTGGTCACCCAGGTGGGTGCTACACATGGGTGGTGTTAGAGTAGTAGTCCTCCCTCTCTACTAAGCTGATGTGTGGTGGTCACCCAGGTGGGTGCTACACATGGGCGGTGTTAGAGTAGTAGTCCTCCCTCTCTACTAAGCTGAGGTGTGGTGGTCACCCTGGTGGGTGCAACACATGGGTGGTGTTAGAGTAGTAGTCCTCCCTCTCTACTAAGCTGATGTGTGGTGGTCACCCAGGTGGGTGCTACACATGGGTGGTGTTAGAGTAGTAGTCCTCCCTCTCTACTAAGCTGATGTGTGGTGGTCACCCTGGTGGGTGGTGTTAGAGTAGTAGTCCTTCTCTACTAAGCTGATGTGTGGTGGTCACCCAGGTGGGTGCTACACATGGGTGGTGTTAGAGTAGTAGTCCTTCTCTACTAAGCTGATGTGTGGTGGTCACCCAGGTGGGTGCAACACATGGGTGGTGTTAGAGTAGTAGTCCTCCCTCTCTAAGCTGATGTGTGGTGGTCACCCAGGTGGGTGCTACACATGGGTGGTGTTAGAGTAGTAGTCCTCCCTCTCTACTAAGCTGATGTGTGGTGGTCACCCAGGTGGGTGCTACACATGGGCGGTGTTAGAGTAGTAGTCCTCCCTCTCTACTAAGCTGAGGTGTGGTGGTCACCCTGGTGGGTGCAACACATGGGTGGTGTTAGAGTAGTCCTCCCTCTCTACTAAGCTGATGTGTGGTGGTCACCCAGGTGGGTGCTACACATGGGTGGTGTTAGAGTAGTAGTCCTTCCTCCTGAAGTGCTTTGAGTGTCTATGATAAAGTGCTATATAAATGTAATTATATCCCATTAGTTTGAAGAACTATAGGACTGTCTACATAAGGTTTTACTGCAAATGATACGCTGAAAATATACCAATTAGACTTTAGAGTTTCCAAAACAGGGCAGGGCACACGGGGGGGGGGGGGACAGATAAACTAGTAACACACATCCCATTCTGAACTCTTATCAGTTACACACACATAGACACTGACCTGTATTTCATAGCTTTGTTTCTTGGCTGCCGGTTGTAGCTTTTTCTTGGAGGGCTGGAGAGGAAAATAATAAAATAAATAAAACTGGTGAGTTGGCATAAGTGCAAAGAACTTCACAGGAAGGTGAAATTACTAAAAAAAAAATGATGACACAAACCTCGGATTTCCTTTTCTTCAGCGGGGCTCTGGCGGTCGGCTCGAGTGTGTTTGAGTCTCTGGCTTGCAAAGTGATGCGACCGCTGAAAAGGAAAATAAAGTACATCAGCTTCAGGTCCGGACCAGGCTTTAGCTAGACCGCCATGTACAGCAGACGGGTTCATCACATGTGTTTTCAGGGCGCCCGGATCAAGGGAAAACTTGGCTTAGAGATGAGATGTATGACTATTTTAATGTATATCTGTGACTGTGATGGATGAATGAAATTAGTTTTGTTTTGAAGTATGGCTTTTATCTTATTTAGTATATTTGCACAGGCCTTGTTGACTGTATATTTGTTTTTTTTAATTGTTTTTAACCCTGTTTTTGTCATTGTGTCTGTAACTTTTGCAGCTAAGTAAGTTGCTCAGTGTCCAAAGCAAATTTCTCCTTAGGGAGACCAATAAAAAGTACTATGACACGTGAATTGTAATAGGTAGGTATACCTATAGGTAATAGGTTCTGAGAGGATGCATTAGTCATTATCAATATCAGAAAATGGAAATGTAAACCAGCTGCTTACCTGCGTCTGAACATCGTGTCGAGTGTATTTATGGCTCTGCTGAAAAGAGAGAAAACAGATGATATTTACATCCAAAAAAGGATGGATTGGAAAGTCCACCAGGACCCCCAATATGCAACAAAAACTCACATTTTACATGCTGAGTTCAGACCTGGGGGTAGTTAGCTTGTGGTCAAAGACACAGGTTAGCTTGTGACCACCAAGAAAAAAAGAGAGGCAAAAGTAGCTCAGGGGGCAATAAATGGTCGACTAAGAAAGCCAAGGCTCCACGTGAGAAGATTAGGATAACCAGATCCCAAACAGGTAAACCCAAATATAATATAATTAACATAAAGAGCCAGACTAGTTGTGTAAGCTAGTGTGGTAAGGACAGCCGAGGAGGAGGGGGGCTGTTGTTCCCTCGATTTCAAACAAAAAAAGCTCCAAAATGCTGCATTTTAACCAAAGTTTATCCTCCACAGGGAATAGTCAAACATCTGTAGACTACACTAGCGTGGGTTAATTGTGTGAAAACGCGAAAATATGGACTTTATTTGGGGATTGAAACTCAAAGACGCGCCAATTTCCAGAGCTCAGAAGCGGGAGGATTTGAGCCCTGCCTCCGCAGAGCCCTCCTCCACATTTGCGGGGGAAAACTAGTAAAAAATGACCATTTAATGCAAGTTATATCGACTTTAAACCGCTCTCTATTGCTAGATTAAAGTCCTGGGAGCATCATATGTGAACACAGACCGTTTTAAACGTGGACAAGCGTCATTAAAGCCCAAGTAAACCGAGACTACCGCGCGGCTACGTTATGGAGGGGAGCTACAGTAATTAGCTGACTGCTAACTAGGTCAACAATAACCAGCTAACTAACCCCGATATGACGATAAACTGAGGTCCTGCTGCTTCTGCACAAAAACAGCTGAATAGTTGCTTAGGCAACAGAGAGAAAGACACATTATAAATCCACTTTACAGAGAGTTTTACAGCAACAGCAGCAGCGTTTGTAGGAATAAACTCCATTAAAACCCCAAAATATCACTAAAACCACTTCCTAGTACATGTCAGACTCAAGCGAGGTAAAGTCGATGGTACAAGTAGAGGAAAGCCCTTAAAATAAGGTCAAATACAAGGTAAACTAGCCAAGTTATGGCTGCAGTCCTCCCCTTGTGCAGGTTTAAATCCACTTACCACCAAACCACGCCGAGAAAGTCGGATATTTAAGATGGAAACGTGCAATAAACCCCCTAAAAGTACATTAAGAGTACTAATATGTTGTTTTACTATTAGTATGTGTATATGTGCGTTCTTCGGCTCGGGGGTCTTACCTCCTCGGGGATCGATGAATGAATGCATCAGCTGTGGCGCCGGCGCCAATCCTTATATCCGCATCGGCTTGTTGCCGCTGCCCACTGCGCATGCCCGGTACCAGCTCACAGAAACGCGCTAAAATACTCAAATCTCGGGTGAGATTTTTCACCAACGGACAGCAACGACGGGTTTAAACGTGATTCCCGTACTCCTCTTGTGGATATAACGTCTCATTGGCAGCGTTAAAACGCGATTAAACGGGTTGTTTACCGTATTTCACCGCAGCCTACGGTCATTTGTAACGGACACCGTGTCGAAGGAAGGGTTTTTTTTAGATGAAACCCGCTTTCCGTTGATTCCGGTTGAACTTTAACGGCTCCGGAGAGGCAAAGGAACCACTTAACGTCGAGAATATACGGTAAAATCCACTCTCCGTGGCGTTATTTAGCTTCTTTTTCGCGGCACCGGGACTAGCTTCCGCGTAGGAATCCCGCCTGTGGGAGGGGCCTCCGTGACGTCGAGCCAATGGGAGAGCGAGCGGCGACCGCCGCGTGCTTCCTCCGCAGAATGTAAACAGGGAGATCACGTGGCGATGCTGTCAAACAGCTGATGGAGAGCAACTGCAGCGCTTATAACGTGACAAAGGTTAACGTGGTTTTAATGTACCTAAACAACAATCAATCATCACCATATTTACCATGGCCATATGTTGTCATGAACACTTAAACCTGTCAAAAAAACTAAACTGAAATCCAAATATTATAGAAGTTATCTCACGGTAACTTCTCCATTGGTGTCTATGGCGAGGAAAAGGCTTAACGTGGTTTAATGTACCTAAACAATATTCAATCATCAACATATTTCTCTCACATATTGCTCCTTATAACCAGTAAAAACTGTCAAAAGATCTAACCCAAAGTCCTATTATTATGGACGGTAGCTGACATTAAGCGTGTCTGCTTCATTAAGGGATATTGTAAGGAAAAAGCTTAACGTGAAAAAGCTTAACGTGGTTTAATATACCTAAACAACGATCAATCATCACCATATTTACCGTGGCCATATCTTGTCATAAACACTTAAACCACCATATTGACTATTCACCAACGGCATTATAGATAGGCGGAGCCATCACTTTCTACGACTCTGGGTGAATTCAAAGCTACATTCAGTTAAGCTTTTTCCTTCGTGTAGTTCTGGGCTGATTTCTCACCTTTCTTAGGATCATTGAGACCCCACGAGGTGAGATCTTGCATGGAGCCCCAGTCCAAGGGAGATTGACAGTCATGTTTAGCTTCTTCCAGTTTCTAATGATTGCTCCAACAGTGGACCTTTTTTCACCAAGCTGCTTGGACATGTCCCCGTAGCCCTTTCCAGCCTTGTGGAGGTGTACAATTTTGTCTCTAGTGTCTTTGGACAGCTCTTTGGTCTTGGCCATGTTAGTAGTTGGATTCTTACTGATTGTATGGGGTGGACAGGTGTCTTTTTGCAGCTAACAACCTCAAACAGGTGCATCTAATTTAGGATAATAAATGGAGTGGAGGTGGACATTTTGAAGGCAGACTAACAGGTCTTTGAGGGTCAGAATTGTAGCTGATAGACAGGTGTTCAAATACTTATTTGCAGCTGTAACATACAAATAAATAGTTAAAAAAATCATACATTGTGATTTCTGGTTCTTTTTTTTTAGATTATGTCTCTCACAGTGGACATGCACCTACGATGACAATTTCAGACCCCTCCATGATTTCTAAGTGGGAGAACTTGTAAAATAGCAGGGTGTTCAAATACTTATTTTCCTCACTGTATCTATCTGAAGTAAAGTTCAGCACTGTAATGTGGAGCAGGGGCGACCTTTAGGGGGGGGGGGGGGGCCTCAGCGCTTATGAGAATGTGACACCTATACAGTGCCTTGCAAAAGTCCTAGTCTGGTGAGTCTGCTCTGTGTTTTCTACTGCACAAGAGGTGTGATCAACAGACATAGTTGAAATGACTCTGTACGCAGTTGGGTGGTCCTTCAACCAATCAGACCAACGATCTGGGTGACGTAGTTTATCCGCGGGTTGCTGCACTTTGGTGGTCGCCATGTTGAATGTAAACAAAAAGCTGCTTCTCGTCGCTTCCCCATCATCGTTGTGTAAAAACCAAGTTGCGTGCAAGGAGTTTGAACAAGTTTTGAACTCGGTGAACTCTTTTAGTAAAATATAAGTTTTTCTTCCGTAGAAAGCCTTTGTTGTCATTATACACAAGTGAAAAAATACAAAAATATAAAGTATAGTTAGCAGGGCTGTAGTACTCGAGTTCGGTGTTGGACTCGAGACCGTTTATCTATGGTCTCGGACTCGATAGAATTTGGACTCGGACTTGTCTCGGTCTCTTATGCAGGGCTGTAGTACTCGAGTCCGGTCATGGACTCGAGACCGTTTTTTCTATGAACTCGGACTTGTCTCGGTCTCGGCCACTGGTCTTGCCCAATATGGCTTTTGGTCTGGACCGAGTCCAGGTGTCTTTATTATGTTGATAATAATATTGGAGGGAAAGGGAAACCCGAAAATGATTGTCTTGATACTGTCATGCACAAGACCTTTATTCTGTCCTGGACTCGGTCTTGACTTGGACTCAAACCTCTTTGGACTCGGTCTTGACTCGGACTCAAACCTCTTTGGACTCGGTCTTGACTTGGACTCAAACCTCTTTGGACTCGGTCTTGACTTGGACTCAAACCTCTTTGGACTCGGTCTTATACAATACAGATTAGTGCCGCCGCCTGCTGTTATGGAGACGCGCCCACCAGACCGCCTGTCCTGCCGGCGGTCTGGTTGGCGCGTCGGACCCGGAGGACCGCTTCGTCTTCTCTGGAAGGCTGAACGAACAAATCAACAGAGACCGGAGAGCTGCTTATGAAAACATTTATTAAAGGCTAAAGAGAGAGAGAGATCACATGTAGGAACTATTACAGTTTGACAACAGATGACCCCGCTGTTCAATTAGCTTTTTGTTGACATCAGAACATAGTGAATTGATCAGTCATAAATCCAAAATACAGAGATGGAGACCAGCTATGTTGAAAAAAATAACAAGATAACCCTAAAAAGTCCTACACCTTTTTTTTTCCTTTTTGGCAAAGTGCTGTATTATTCCAGTAAACTACACAAATAAAAGCAAAAAACAAATAACAAAAATGCCACAGATATTCTTCACACTGTTTTTTTAAATAAACAAGGAGAAAAGAGGTTTTGCTACATCATTCTGTCTGGTTTGTTGAGTCATTATAAAAAGCTGGGCGGGCGGGTGGAGAAAACAAGCTTCCTCCGGGTGGTGCATAGTTGGTTTCTGATGTCCGTGTGTGTGTGTTTTTTATTATATTTTACATTATTAGGTGAGAAAAACGAATGAAGGGGGAGTTCAAGTTCTTCGCTGATGCATTGTCATTTCAACATTTCAACCTGGAAGGCACGAGATCCACACATGTTCAAGGCAATGAACAAAAACATTACAAATCCCTGTTAGTTTGATGATGGAGAGATGAACTGGAAGAAAAAATAATAAATAAATTAAAAAAAATAATAAAACGGCTCCTGACAGCCGGAGGAGACCGATCAGCATGTTTGTCTCCCCCGATCCCTTCTGTCTTTAAGTTAGCCTTTTAAAAACAAAATAACTGTCTATGATTGCAAAGCTCCATAGCAGAGACAGAGAGAGAGAGACAGAGAGAGAGACAGGAGACAGACAGAGAGAGAGACACAGAGAGAGACACAGAGAGAGACAGAGAGAGAGAGACACAGAGAGACAGACAGACAGAGACAGAGAGAGACAAACAGAGAGAGAGACACAGAGAGACAGACAGACAGAGACAAACAGAGAGAGACAGACAGAGAGAGAGACAGAGAGAGAGAGACAGAGAGACAAACAGAGACAGAGAGAGACAGTGAGAGAGAGAGACACACAGAGAAAGACACAGAAACAGTGAGAGAGACAGATAGACAGACAGAGAGAGAGAGAGACACAGAGACAGTGAGAGAGACAGAGAGAGAGCCAGATACAGAGACAGAGAGAAAGAGACTGAGAGACAAACAGAGACAGAGAGAGAGAGAGAGACACAGAGAGAGAGCGAGACACACAGAGAGAGACACAGAGAGACAGTAAGAGAGACAGAGAGAGAGAGAGACAGAGAGAGAGAGACACAGAGAGACACAGAGAGAGAGAGACAGAGAGAGGCATTTGAGAAATAAGACAGAAGCATAAATACACCAGAGAGAACCACTCAATTACACGATTATTTACATCAAACCGTACGGGCCCGTCCCATCGTCATGGAGACCACAGAGACAAACTGAAGGCAGATGCAGACTCAGGGACAACGCTGCAAAATGTCTCCATCACATCTTTACAGAGCTTTAAAACAAACCTCTCTTTTGTGTGTTTCTACTACACAAATATATCCATTTTGTGTGTCTTCAAACAGGATTTTTTAAAGGATCTTTATAATCACTTCACTTATTCTGCTCGTTTAATCACTGAGGATGAATTATTATTAGCAGATTTTCAACACATCCTCAGAGAGATTATGATTTTTGAGAAGTTTGAGATTCGGTATGGAAGTCCATTTTTGCCAAGAAAAGAAAGTTATGTATGAAAAGAGAGGAATAATAAAACTCACATTCACAGTAAGTCATAATTATGAGATGTGAAGGCCTAAAGTTTGAGAGGTTAACAACAACAAAATGGGCTTATTTTCCCATACTTTATACCCAAAAGTTGATGCAGTAATTCAAATTTTGTGAGTCGAAATTTGTGAACTGTATATGTAGTTAGAGAGAAGTCAAAATCCTGAGATAGTCACATTTTTTTGGCCTTTAATGTCCCAATTCTCAGTTTAGAAGAAGTCATAATGAGATAAATACAGGCTCTCAGCTCATTATTTAGACTTTTTTTTTTTTTTTTTTTTTTTTAGAGATTTTGACTTTCCATCTCGTAATTTTGACTCACTTTGCATGTTTTTTATTAATTTTTTTATTTCCTCATTCCCAATATTTCGTCTATTATTTTCTTTGTGGCGATTTGAAGGAAAATGAAAAGTGAGCGATAATACGTAGGAGGGCGGAGCACCGAGGCCGAGAACAGTTACGCTTAAAAAGTCAAAAATCAGTATCATAAACTAGTGAAAGGTTAAAGATCATTGCTACTTTTTTGGTTTGAATATTTAAACAGTTAAGCAAAAACAATGTAACTAAGTTAACATGGAAAATAGAATAGATAAAAAGCATAAAAGTTTTTATTTCTAAAAACCATGTTATAGGTCGAAAAGATGGAAAACCAACAGTCTCTCTCCATCTTGATGGGTTAAGAGTTGGTTTTCACAGCCCTGGGACCAAGATATAGAAACTATAAGATAAGGTGACCAGATGTCTCAGACTAAATCCGGGGACATTTCCAGCTCAGAAGCGTAAATACCTCCAAAACACGTCATGTTTTTAATTTTTGTAAAACTTAAAACGGGGACACTAGACCTAGAGCTGAGTATCGGATACAATATAAACTATTGAGGAAAGATTTTCCTTTGACATTGATGCAGTATGAAACGAGATCGCTGCAGTCGGCAGCAGAGAAACAAGCTACAATGGAAGTTAATGGGAGAATTGTCCAGCTTGTATTTACGTTCATAAAGTGCTCGTTTTGCTGCTGACAGACTCAGATTAATCCTTTCCATAATGTCTGATCAGACACTTATGGAATGGATTAATCTAAGGAGGCTGACCTTTCTGTTAAAGATTAAGATCCTTTTTTAAAACATAAAAGTCCACCAGACTCCATGTAAATAATCAGTGATTTTAGCGTGTATAGAGCAACATATCTCCACCAGACTCCATGTAAATAATCAGTGATTTTAGCGTGTATAGAGCAGCATATCTCCACCAGACTCCATGTAAATAATCAGTGATTTTAGCGTGTATAGAGCAACATATCTCCACCAGACTCCATGTAAATAATCAGTGATTTTAGCGTGTATAGAGCAACATATCTCCACCAGACTCCATGTAAATAATCAGTGATTTTAGCGTGTATAGAGCAACATATCTCCACCAGACTCCATGTAAATAATCAGTGATTTTAGCGTGTATAGAGCAACATATCTCCACCAGACTCCATGTAAATAATCAGTGATTTTAGCATGGTAAAATACGGCTTTCTAAAACATCTCTGAGCTCTGAGCAGCGCTGCTCGATCGGCTCCGTTTGGTCAGAGTTTTCTTTCTTTCATTCCAGTATCTGGTCTGTCAGTCACAGTGAAAACCGGGGACATTTCCGGGGACATATCCAGCCGGGGACAGGTCACCAAAACCGGGGACTGTCCCCGGAAACCGGGGACATCTGGTCACCCTACTATAAGTCGAATATTTCTCACAAATATTTTTCACCAGGGACAGAGCTGAAAAACAAAAAAAGTCTGATCACGCACAAAGAAAATCATCAACCGTCAAGTAAATCTGCATTTTTCTAAAAGAGTGAAGGTGATTGGTTGTGACCCTGAGAAGTAGACTGCAGATTAATTTTTAAAAACAAAACATAAAATAATAATAAAAAAAATCTTTTTTCCATTTTCTGTGTTTTTCCCCCACCATCATCACACTAACACAACTCTACAAGCATGCAACAGTTTGCACACTAACACAGTCAAACATACCTAAGCAAGAAACCATAGACGCATATATACCAACTTCATACTGATATGTTATTTCTTTTTTTCTTTTCAAAAAATATTTTGGAAGTTTTTTGTTTTTTTTTAAATACATTTTATCTTTTTACATTTTCTAAATTTATCTCAAAAGCTACCGTTAAAACAAGGCGTTTAGTGATATTTAACCCAGTAATTTTTTTCTCTTTTTTAAATTTTTCTTTTTCCTTAAAAAAAAAAAAAAAAAAAAAATGAAATATTGTGAAAAGTTACTGAATTACAAAGTCAGAGGCAGGTTCAGCCAGGCGGCGCAGGACGAGCGCTTTTAACATCAGAGAGGAACGATAAGGAAGAAATCTCATCGAAATGCTCCAAATGCTGGAATATATCGGAATATTTGGGAATATCGGCTATATATAAACATGAGGTCACATCATGAGGTCACATCATGATTTTGGGAGCAAGGGAAACTAAAAAAAAAAAAATCAATGTTATGAGCTGCATCCCATGCCCCTTATTTTATACCTCCTCGGTCCTCAGCTGCACCGGAAGTTCTGCCCCTCCTCGGTGAAGGCCGTCTCAAAGCTCTTATTTCTGCCCCAAGGAGGGGTCATCGAGGAGCAAGCTTCGAGGAGGGGTCACCGAGGAGGGGTCACCAAGGAGCGAGCTTCGAAGAGGGGTCACCGAGGAGCGTGCTTCGATAGAGGGGTCACCGAGAAGGGGTCTTCGAGGAGCGAGCTTTGAGGAGGGGTCACCGAGGAGGGGTCACAGAGGAGCGAGGTTCGAAGAGGGGTCACCGAGGAGCGAGCTTCGAGGAGGGGTTACCGAGGAGGGGTCACAGACGAGCGAGCTTCGAGGAGGGGTCACCGAGGAGGGGTCACCGAGGAGCGAGCTTCGAGGAGGGGTCACCGAGGAGCGTGCTTCGAGGAGGGGTTACCGAGGAGGGGTCACAGAGGAGCGAGCTTCGAGGAGGGGTCACCGAGGAGCGTGCTTCGAGGAGGGGTTACCGAGGAGGGGTCACCGAGGAGCGAGCTTCGAGGAGGGGTCACCGAGGAGCGTGCTTCGAGGAGGGGTTACCGAGGAGGGGTCACCGAGGAGCGAGCTTCGAGGAGGGGTCACCGAGGAGCGTGCTTCGAGGAGGGGTTACCGAGGAGGGGTCACCGAGGAGCGAGCTTCGAGGAGGGGTCACCGAGGAGCGTGCTTCGAGGAGGGGTTACCGAGGAGGGGTCACAGAGGAGCGAGCTTCGAGGAGGGGTCTTTGAGGAGGGGTCACCGAGGAGCGTGCTTCGAGGAGGGGTCTTTGAGGAGGGGTCACCGAGGAGCGAGCTTCGAGGAGGGGTCTTTGAGGAGGGGTCACCGAGGAGCGTGCTTTGAGGAGGGGTCTTTGAGGAGGGGTCACCGAGGAGCGAGCTTCGAGGAGGGGTCTTCGAGGAGGGTTCTTTGAGGAAGGGTCATCGAGGAGCTTTAGGCAAGGAGACACGAGGGCAACCTTCCTGGAAGCCGTGCAGCTGAAGGAGTTGCTGACTCCGTCAGCTGACGATGTGACGCTTCAGAGGAAAGGACGTCTCATCCCTCTTAAATATGTATGCATGTGTAAAGTATACATTACATAAGACACATGTGCTCGTTGCCTCTCTCCTCCGATGATTTCCTCCGGGTTTCTCCCGTGCCTCCTCGATGGGGTGGACTAAGACGCGAGGAGGTGGAGGAGTCGGGGATGCGATCCAGGGGCCATGGGATGCACCTCATACCTCCAAGAGCAGGAAGGCAAAGCAGCAACAGCACAGGTTGGGGTCTGAGCCAGAAGTGACTCATTAAACTCTCTGTTCTGTCTATCGGTTTTCGGTTCCTAAACCTTCCAGTTTCTCAGAAAAAAAATCTCTGAATGCAAATGTCTTGTTGCAAACTGCTGGTATTAGTTTCTACTACGGCAAGAAATTAAATAACATTTGTTTCTCTCAATTTAAAGAACTGGAAACAATATATATTTTATATTTGAAGGGTACTACAGTGATGCAATATTGCATTTTCTTCTTCTTTGTGTTGTCTTCCTGTGAACCGTAAAAAAAAAAAAAAAACCCTGTTTTGGTCACTTTTTTTTTTCAACATTATCGTTTTTTTCCCCGACATTTGTCACTTTTTCAATGTTGTGGGTGCTTTTTTGATGTTTTGATATTTTGAATTTTGACATTTTCAGAGTCAAATTTGACTTAAGGACAACATGAGGGTTATGTGCCGATATTGAAGCATCAGATGCAGAGATTTCCTAACCTTGAGTCATGTCTATGGGTCAAACTCCAAAAACACTGGATCCTACATTTCCCATAATGCAACTTGCCAGTATCTAGAATCCCTGCCTGGTAAAGAGCCGCGTCTTTCAAACTCCACAGGCCCAGTTTGTAACAGATTTTCAGTTGTAAATAAATGCGTCGTCTACATACAACCGTGAGTTGTACTCCTCATCATTAGTACGCGAATGTCCCTTTAATTGACCTGTTCTCTTGTGGCGGGTGTGAAAATGCATCCTGGGAAACGTAGGAAGTAGGAACTCGCTGTCCTGAGTAAAAAACAAAGCAAGATAAAAGAGGGACCAAAACAGCTACAGATTAGAGCTGCGACGATTAATCCATGAGTCAGGGGAAAAAAAGTAAAAATTTTTTAGTTTTTCATCATTTTCTGACCTTTTATAGACCAAACAACTAATGGATTAATGGGTGAAACAGTGAAAATAATCCTTAGTTTCAGCCCTTCCACAGCTTGCTGACTATAACAGTGTTGAGTTATTCGAGGGGATTTTTCCTTTAAAGTTTCGACTCATTGTTTTCATAACTTTCCTGCTGAAGACTGGCGCGCAACAACAGTCACAACCATCAACCATCTGTGGGCAACACTATCACAACTCTGCTGCACTGATTAAATGGCACCGCTGTGCTTCGGGATCCGAAACGTCTCCCCGATGTGTCCGGTCAAGTCGCCCCAAAAAGTCGCAACGCAGCTAAGAGGCCGAGCGTCCCGCCACGCTGTGAACCTGCCGCTGAGTAAAGTGACCTACAGCATTGATTCTACACATTAAGTTGTCCATGAAGATCAAGTAAAGAGAGAAAGAAGGAGAAAGAGAACATCGTGAAATCTCTTCCTCTCTGTGATTGGACGCAAACTGGTCCAGTAGAGGGAGAGTAAAACAAAGACTATAGGAGGAGGACATGTGTGGGGACACATGATGATGATGACAAATCTTTTCTTTTCAACATCAACATGAAGGAGGATGGATGGATGGGTGAAGAGGAGAATAAGAAACGGAAGGAGAAAGAGAGGACAACACTGTGAAATCTCTTCCTCTCTGTGATTGGACGCAAACTGGTCCAGCGGAGGGAGAATAAAACAAAGGTTATAGGAGGAGGACATGTCGGGGGACACATGATTTCTTCCCAATATCAATACATAGGAGGATGGATGGATGGATGGATGGATTGAGGAAGAGAACAAAGAGGGGAAACTTCGCACCCACTGGCCACATGAGCTGATAAAATAAAAAAATCACCAGCCACTTTCCTTATTTCCCCGTCCAATCAGACGTCAGAACAGATCGGGGCGTGACCGATGGCTGAGGAGATGTTGCTGGTGTGGATTTCTTACGGTGGCCAATGTCAGTTTCCCATAATGCTTAGAGGATGAAGGTTGATGATGATGATGGTGATGATGAAGGTGATCCGGACGCCTCAGTAGTTGAGGTGTCTCTGGCTGGGCTGGTGCAGGTGCTTGGTACTGGCCTTCGGGGAGCGCAGCAGGTTGAGGCGTCGCAGGGCGTTGCGGGACACCGGTTGGGTGCGTTGGGTGGCGTCGCCCGAGCGCTGCTGAAGGAGGCCGGCGCGGGCGGCGAGCCCCGCAACATAGCAGGCTGAGTGGAGGCTGGAGCGACGCTGGACCACCGCAACCTCCGGCCTGCAGGGGGAGACAGAGACGAGGAGGGGGGCATTAGATGGAGAGGGGTGGGAGGATCACTGAGTACTTAGTGCTGAATTGACGGACAGAAAACATACAGCTACTTAAAAGCTAGTTGATTACTTGTTCAAGTAATTTATCAAGAAAATGATTAAAATATTATAAAAAGGTAGTTTGTTTTTTTCCCGGCCTGCAGGGGGAGACAGAGACGAGGAGAGGGGTGTCAGATGGAGAGGGGTGGGAGGATCACTGAGCACTTAGTGCTGAATTGGCTGACAGAAAATATACAGCTACTTAAAAGCTAGTTGATTACTTGTTCAAGTAATTTATCAAGAAAATGATTAAAATATTATAAAAAGGTAGTTTGTTTTTTTCCCGGCCTGCAGGGGGAGACAGAGACGAGGAGAGGGGTGTCAGATGGAGAGGGGTGGGAGGATCACTGAGCACTTAGTGCTGAATTGGCTGACAGAAAATATACAGCTACTTAAAAGCTAGTTGATTACTTGTTCAAGTAATTTATCAAGAAAATGATTAAAATATTATAAAAAGGTAGTTTGTTTTTTTCCCGGCCTGCAGGGGGAGACAGAGACGAGGAGAGGGGCGTCAGATGGAGCTGGGAGTACTTGGTGCTGAATTGGCTGACAGAAAATATACAGCTACTTAAAAGCTACTTGTTCAAGTAATTTATCATGAAAATAATTTAAATATTATAAAAAAGGTAGTTTTTAATTTTTTAACCTGGACCCTATCCCATGCATTGTTGTCAAAGTGACTAAAAATGAGCAATAATCTGTGAAATTGGTCCGGTATTGAGCTGGAACGCTGTAACCAGAAACCACAAACCTGGCTGCCATTGGGTTTTTGCCGCTGACAGACTCAGATTATTATTCTAAGTGTCTGAAATCATTATGGGATGGATCCCCACAGAGATGGAGCCTTCTTTTAAAGAGTAAGATCTGTTTTGTTTAACCCTTGTGTTGTCTTCACGTTGACTGTGCAGTTTATTGTTTTTCTGGGTCAAAATTTGAAATTTTTTTTCCCCAATGTTTCGGTTGTCTTTTGTTGGTTTTTCCAATCTTTCTGTCCATTTTTTCCTGCGCCTTTTGACGTTTTTTTGGGCTTTTCCCCCCACGTTTTTGAAGCTTTCACAGACATTTTGTCACTTTTTTTTGAATGCTACAGAAATGAATAAAACATCAAAATTAAGAAAGCAGTGGGCTGATCATTTATTTTACTTGTGCAGAGCGTTGTGCGGAACAATCCACTTTATTTTTCTGAACTTTTGGTTGAAAGAAACCCACTTTTCTTTTTTAAAATGGGTCAAATTTGACCCGAGGACAACACAAGGGTTAATATGAAACAGCCTCGACATCACCATCGCCAAACCCACCAGACTCCATTTACATAAACAGTACTGATAGTGTGTATAGAGCAACGTATTTCCATATGTAAACGGGTGAATTAAGGGTTGACTTCAACCAGACCAGAGTGGTGATTGTTGGAAAGAGAAACCAAGACAGTTTTTTTGTATAAAGTGTGTTTTCTGTGATAAAATGACTGTTTATTTACATGGAGTCTGGTCAGTGACAAAAAAAGCAACTTTTAGTTGACGGAAATTGAAGATGTGCAATTGTTTCCTGCTTAATACTGGACCAACTTCAAAGATTGTTGTTGTAAATCAACTACTTAGACACAAAACCATGTGGAAATGGGGTCCAGGCTGCAAAACAACCAACCGACGTTACCCTTTAAGTGAAGACGTTCAGTTTATAGTGTATTCGTTACCTGTGACGAGGGACGTCCAGAGTGCGTCTGCCCATCTCCTTCCCAGCGGAGGGTGTCCTGGCGGTGGGCCCCTCTTCAGGGAACAAGCCCAGTTCCAGGTCGAGGGAGCGCGGCAGGGTGTCGAGGGTCAGCCTGTGGGTGCTGTGGTGGGCGTAGACGGACATGCTGGGGTGCTCGATCAGCAGGTTCTCCAGAGGGCTGGTCTCCAGGAGGCCGGGCTGGCTGCCGCGGCCGGTGAAGCAGGGCGGCGGCGTGACGAACCAGCTCTCCTCCAGAGAGCCGGCGTCCAGACGAAGGAACCCGCTCTCCCCTTCTTCCCCGTCGTCCTCTTCCTCCTCCTCCTCCTCCTCCTCCTCCTCCTCCTCTGCCCCGCCGTCCAGGTCGGTGTCAGCCGTGGAGTTGAGGGAGATGCAAGAGGCGTAGCGGATGGCGGGGCTGGCCATGGGGGAGGGGATCATCACCAGGTCTTCCTCATCCTCATCCTCGTCCTCAGGACCAACGGTGGATCCAGACCGGCCGTCCCCGCACTGAGCGGAGCAGGCTTCAGCTGCAGAGACAGAGAGAGAAAAGAGTGTATGGTATGAGTAATTATAACATTATAATATGTCTTTTTGGGACTGAGGCGACAGCTACACTGCTGCGTTTGGGGTTAAAAACGAATATCTGCCTCTGCCTCGTGTCAACACTACTCCGGTGTTTCTGAGCCCCTAAAACAGAGACCCTGTATTGACAGTCAGAACATAAATAACTTTAAAAAGTAGATTCTTCTTCCAGGGCTTAATGACTTAGTGTCAGACCCGTGCATTGACTTGCATTCGCCGATAACGATCCCAACATTTTAGGTTGGCATTGGAGGCATTTCCGATACTGTTATTGCTATGGGAACAATGGGTTAAATGTCTATCAGCAGGCTATTTACTGGCCCAGCTGCTGCTCTGCTGATGGAGGTGAAACTCCGGTGTAATATATCCAGTGTGCCAGCAGGCGGCACTGTGAGCTGTCGGAGCAGCAGCTGTCACATGTAAACAATCAGAGTGTGTGTGTGTGTGTGTGTGTGTAAACACGGCTGTTAATCCCGTCTCTCTCTAACAGAGCTGCTTCATCTGTTCACCAGATCCTTCCACTCCCTCTCTTTTTTTTTGTTGCAGAAACCGCCACTTCGCATTTGCTCACACGTAAATCATCGGGCGCACCAAGCGTGCCGACATCCTGCGCGTGCGACGCTGATATTTTGCGTGCCAAAATCAGCTTGTAGTGATTCACAGAGACGCAGGAAGTTATGAGAGGAAACACAATGTCAAGCTGGCAGACTGGAAACTAAAAAAAAAACAAAAAAACTCTTCTCCATTCGATTTGACCTGCTGTTTCAGACCATACATAATAAAGATAATAATAATAATAATAATAATAATATTATTATTGCCTACATTGGTATATTTGCTTATTGAGATTTCTTTGTCATTTCTTTGGAGGATCTTCAAATGCCTCATATCCCTAAAACCAGCACAACCTGAAAGGTTATATAGGTCACAAGAGTGTGTAAACGATGAGCTGCAGTGGTGGAATGTAACTAAGTACATTTCCTCAAGTACTGTAATTAAGCACAAATGTGGAGGTACTTGTACTTCGAGTCTGTTCTCCTCATGCCACTTTCTACTTCTACTCCGCTACATTTCAGAGTGAAATATTGTAGTTTTTACATCTGACAGCTTTACTAGTTACTTTAGTTACTTTAGTTAATAGTTACTGTAGTTACTCCGCTATATTCATCTGACAGCTTTAGTTACTAGTTACTTTAGTTACTCCGCTATATTCATCGGACAGCTTTAGCTACTAGTTACTTTAGCTAATAGTTACTTTAGTTACTCCACTATATTCATCTGACAGCTTTAGTTACTAGTTACTTTAGTTACTAGTTACTTTAGTTACTCCACTATATTCATCTGATAGCTTTAGTTACTAGTTACTTGTTACTCCACTATATTCATCTGACAGCTTTAGCTACTAGTTACTCCGCTATATTCATCTGACAGCTTTAGTTACTAGTTACTTTAGTTACTCCGCTACATTCATCTGACAGCTTTAGCTACTAGTTACTTTAGTTACTAGTTACTTTAGCTACTAGTTACTTTAGATACTCCGCTAGCTACATTCATCTGACAGCTTTAGTTACTAGTTACTTTAGTTACTCCGCTACATTCATCTGACAGCTTTAGCTACTAGTTACTTTAGCTACTAGTTACTTTAGCTACTAGTTACTTTAGATACTCCGCTAGCTACATTCATCTGACAGCTTTAGTTACTAGTTACTTTAGTTACTCCGCTACATTCATCTGACAGCTTTAGCTACTAGTTACTTTAGCTACTAGTTACTTTAGATACTCCGCTAGCTACATTCATCTGACAGCTTTAGTTACTAGTTACTTTAGTTACTCCGCTATATTCATCGGACAGCTTTAGCTACTAGTTACTTTAGCTACTAGTTACTTTAGCTAATAGTTACTTTAGTTACTCCACTATATTCATCTGACAGCTTTAGTTACTAGTTACTTTAGTTACTAGTTACTTTAGTTACTCCACTATATTCATCTGACAGCTTTAGTTACTAGTTACTTTAGTTACTAGTTACTTTAGTTACTCCACTATATTCATCTGACAGCTTTAGTTACTAGTTACTTTAGTTACTCCGCTATATTCATCGGACAGCTTTAGCTACTAGTTACTTCACTATATTCATCGGACAGCTTTAGCTACTAGTTACTTTAGCTAATAGTTACTTTAGTTACTCCACTATATTCATCTGACAGCTTTAGTTACTAGTTACTTTAGTTACTAGTTACTTTAGTTACTCCACTATATTCATCTGACAGCTTTAGTTACTAGTTACTTGTTACTCCACTATATTCATCTGACAGCTTTAGCTACTAGTTACTCCGCTATATTCATCTGACAGCTTTAGTTACTAGTTACTTTAGTTACTCCGCTACATTCATCTGACAGCTTTAGCTACTAGTTACTTTAGTTACTAGTTACTTTAGCTACTAGTTACTTTAGATACTCCGCTAGCTACATTCATCTGACAGCTTTAGTTACTAGTTACTTTAGTTACTCCGCTACATTCATCTGACAGCTTTAGCTACTAGTTACTTTAGCTACTAGTTACTTTAGCTACTAGTTACTTTAGATACTCCGCTAGCTACATTCATCTGACAGCTTTAGTTACTAGTTACTTTAGTTACTCCGCTACATTCATCTGACAGCTTTAGCTACTAGTTACTTTAGCTACTAGTTACTTTAGCTACTAGTTACTTTAGTTACTCCGCTATATTCATCGGACAGCTTTAGCTACTAGTTACTTTAGCTACTAGTTACTTTAGCTAATAGTTACTTTAGTTACTCCACTATATTCATCTGACAGCTTTAGTTACTAGTTACTTTAGTTACTCCGCTATATTCATCGGACAGCTTTAGCTACTAGTTACTTTAGCTACTAGTTACTTTAGCTAATAGTTACTTTAGTTACTCCACTATATTCATCTGACAGCTTTAGTTACTAGTTACTTTAGTTACTAGTTACTTTAGTTACTCCACTATATTCATCTGACAGCTTTAGTTACTAGTTACTTTAGTTACTAGTTACTTTAGTTACTCCACTATATTCATCTGACAGCTTTAGTTACTAGTTACTTTAGTTACTCCGCTATATTCATCGGACAGCTTTAGCTACTAGTTACTTTAGCTAATAGTTACTTTAGTTACTCCACTATATTCATCTGACAGCTTTAGTTACTAGTTACTTTAGTTACTCCGCTATATTCATCGGACAGCTTTAGCTACTAGTTACTTTAGCTACTAGTTACTTTAGCTAATAGTTACTTTAGTTACTCCACTATATTCATCTGACAGCTTTAGTTACTAGTTACTTTAGTTACTAGTTACTTTAGTTACTCCACTATATTCATCTGACAGCTTTAGTTACTAGTTACTTTAGTTACTAGTTACTTTAGTTACTCCACTATATTCATCTGACAGCTTTAGTTACTAGTTACTTTAGTTACTAGTTACTTTAGTTACTAGTTACTTTAGTTACTCCACTATATTCATCTGACAGCTTTAGCTACTAGTTACTCCGCTATATTCATCTGACAGCTTTAGTTACTAGTTACTTTAGTTACTAGTTACTTTAGGTACTAGTTACTTTACACATTAAGATTCCTGCACACAAAGCATCTGCAGTTTATAAAATCTGATGTTTTAGACCTGCAGGAGTGAACTAACTAAAGGGAACTCATGGCCCTCATCAGACGAGCCCTGTGCCCTCTCTGTTTACAGTAATTAACTCTCTTGTTGCTGTGCATGAGAGCCTGAGAGTTTTTGGAGCTCGTTTCCACTTGGACGTGAACTCCCCGGAGTTCACAGAGGAATCCTTGTTTACCCGCAACAGCAGGCCTGAGAGGCTGCCGAGTGCTGACTCAGCGCCTGCCAGCTGATCCGCTGCACACTTTATCCTCTAAAACGCTCCACCAGCAGCTGATCTCTTCCTCCAGAGTCTGCAAGGACCCGCGGAGGTTCAGGTGTGGGGTGTCAGCGGAACAACAGGTGTCGTTAGCGAGGGCCAGCGGTGTTTTGGAGACATTGGAAGGCCGCGTGTCGGGTTAGCGAGGTCAGGGTGGATTACGAACAAAACCGACTGACTTTCTATGAAACATGCAGGCTCAGAGTCCGCAAAGGTTTCAGTCCACACGAGTAGCTGACTTCACCTTCAACCAGACTTTCTGGGCCCATTCACACTAGTATACACTGTCAAAATAAAAGTACAAACCAGCAAACCAGGACCTTTAAGGAACAAGAGCTTGTCCCTGGGGTGGTACCCTCAAAGGTACATTGGTGTACCTTGAATAAGAGGATCACATTTGGACCTTAGCTGTTTGCAGGGCTGTAGTACTCGAGTCCGGTCTTGGACTCAAGACCATTTTTCTATGGTCTCGGACTTGTCTCGGACTTGGTAGTATTTGGACTCGGACTTGTCTCGGTCTCGGCCACTGGTCTGGCCCAATATGGCTTCTGGTCTGGACCGAGTCCAGGTGTCTTTATTATGTTGATAATAATATTGGAGGGAAAGGGAAACCCAAAATGATTGTCTTGATGCTGTCATGCATAAGACCTTTATTCTGTCCTGGACTCGGTCTTGACTCAGACTCGAACCTCTTTGCACTCTGTCTTGTCTTGGACTCAACTAGTCCTGGTCTTGGACTCGACTAAGGTGGTCTTGACTACAGCCCTGCCTGTTTGTACCTTCTAAAGGGACAATATTAAACCTTTGAGGATCAATAATGTATCTTAAAAGGTACAAATATGTACCTTACACCTCAGAAAGTACACACTGTACAACGGAAAGTGCAGAAATGTACCTTAAAAAGGTGCATTTTTGTACTTTTAAGGGAACATTTGCTAAGTTTGTACCTCAGGGAACAAAAATAGACCTGTATTGTACCTCTTTTTTTGACAGTATAGGGGATCCTGCGATGGGTGGGAGTGTCCCTGAAACGGCTCATTTGTGTGTCGCCCTGCTGTGTTCTTTAAGCCTCCCCCCCCCCCAAAATGTAGCACAAGTAGACTTTATATTTCACATTTTACTGTTGTCCGTCAAATCGTTTATAGATCTTGACATTTCCGAGCGCACTTGAATGCAGCTTCATTTCCCGGAGAAAGAGAGAAAGAAAAAAGACGGAGGGACTGAGGAAACGGGCTGTTCAGGGTTTTAAAAACTTCCTCGTGGCAGCACTAGAGGCAGTGATGTTTCCTGTTTCCTGTACGGGACTCTCACACACTAGAGGCAGTGATGTTTCCTGTTTCCTGTACGGGACTCTCACACACTAGAGGCAGTGATGTTTCCTGTTTCCTGTACGGGACTCTCACACACTAGAGGCAGTGATGTTTCCTGTTTCCTGTACGGGACTCTCACACACTAGAGGCAGTGATGTTTCCTGTTTCCTGTATGGGACTCTCACACACTAGAGGCAGTGATGTTTCCTGTTTCCTGTATGGGACTCTCACACACTAGAGGCAGTGATGTTTCCTGTTTCCTGTATGGGACTCTCACACACTAGAGGCAGTGATGTTTCCTGTTTCCTGTACGGGACTCTCACACACTAGAGGCAGTGATGTTTCCTGTTTCCTGTACGGGACTCTCACACACTAGAGGCAGTGATGTTTCCTGTTTCCTGTACGGGACTCTCACACACTAGAGGCAGTGATGTTTCCTGTTTCCTGTATGGGACTCTCACACACTAGAGGCAGTGATGTTTCCTGTTTCCTGTACGGGACTCTCACACTGACAAGTCTAATCCATGGTTACATGACTGGCTGCTCCTGCTGCGTGACATTGGGACACTTTGTGGGGGAAAAAAGTCAAAGTGAGCTGATGTCAGCTGGTTAAAATGTGAATATCTTCTACTTTCTTCCCTCCTCTGTGACAGTAAACTAAATATCTTTGAGTGGACAAAACGAGACATTTGAGGACGTCGTCTTGGGCTTCTGATCCACATTTTTCCACCAAGACCGAACAAATAATCCATTTTTCCAGGAAATAATCAACAGATCAAACCACAATGAAAATAACTCAGTTGCATCCCTGATGCAGAGCTCAGCCAGACTTCATTAAACAGTCTGTAACTTTATGATGCACCTGGGAGAAACCTGACCCTGTATCCAGGTGTGTGATGGAGTGAGTTTATTTGGGGGGGAGGGGATGTTGGAGGCCGCTCTGTGCCCATACATGTCCACCTCCACAGGCCCAGAATGGGAACTCCATTTCCACCAGGATCTATTTTTACTTCTTCTGGTTCCCCATGAGCTTTTGTTTGGCACGTCCACAGGTTGACTACCATATACTGCCCGATGGCACCCTGCCGGCCTCTGCCTCGCCCCCCCCCGCCCACCCGAAATATTCACACGGCCGTGGAATCGGAGACAAGTCAAGTCAGGACGGCGACGGGTCAGCAGTGGGCCAAACCAAAGCTTCCTGGAAGTCACTGCAGCGTGTCATGTTTCTGTATACTGTGTGTGTGTGTGTGTGTGTGTGTGTGTCAGTACTGCTGCACCGATATCTAAACTGTAAAGACCAATATTGATCTAATGTATGGTATCACAAAATACAAATATCAGTCTAAACATAAATTGGATTTGAAAAAAGGTGATTTCCTTTGTTGCTGTGTGTGTGCTGTGTGTGTGTGAGTGTGTGAGTGTGTGAGTGTGAGTGTGTGAGTGTGTGTGTGAGTGTGTGAGTGTGTGAGTGTGTGAGTGTGTGAGTGTGTGTGTGTGAGTGTGTGTGTGTGTGTGAGTGTGTGTGTGTGAGTGTGTGTGTGAGTGTGTGTGAGTGTGTGTGTGAGTGTGTGTGTGTGTGAGTGTGTGAGTGTGTGTGTGTGTGAGTGTGTGAGTGTGTGAGTGTGTGTGAGTGTGTGTGAGTGTGTGAGTGTGAGTGTGTGTGAGTGTGAGTGTGTGTGAGTGTGTGTGTGTGAGTGTGTGAGTGTGTGAGTGTGTGAGTGTGTGTGAGTGAGTGAGTGTGTGAGTGTGTGTGTGAGTGTGTGTGAGTGTGAGTGTGTGTGAGTGTGTGTGTGTGTGTGTGTGTGTGTGTGTGTGTGTGTGTGTGTGTGTGAGTGAGTGTGTGTGTGAGTGTGTGTGTGTGAGTGTGTGTGAGTGTATGTTTTGACTGGGATCTTTATTTGATGTCAGACGGCTCAGGAAACTTGGCTCGACTTTGACCAGCCATTCTCTATGTGCAGAAACAGTACTCTGCTTTTAGACTAGCTTTTCCCAAAATTAAAGCAAGGTGTTGAGTTTATGAACTGATCCTGGGTCGGGGTTTTGCTCGCTCGATTTAAATTTGGCTGGCTTTTTTTGCACAAATCTGAGGTTGATTAATCTGTAGATTATTTTCTGGATTAAATCGACTAGTTGTTTGGTCTCTAAAATGTCAGAAAATGGTAAAAAAAAAAAAAAAAAAAAATGTGGATCAGTGTTTCCCCAAAAAGCCCAAGACGACGTCCTCAAATGTCTCGTTTTGTCCCCAACTCAAAAGGTATTCAGTTTACTGTCATAGAGGAGAGAAGAAACTAGAAAATATTCACATTTAACAAGCTGAAATCAGAGAATTTAGACTTTTTTCCACAAAAATATGTTACTCTTTGCTGTTAACATGCTCTATGGTCTGATAGGAGGAGGGTAACATGCTCTATGGTCTGATAGGAGGAGGTTAACATGCTCTATGGTCTGATAGGAGGAGGTTAACATGCTCTATGGTCTGATAGGAGGAGGTTAACATGCTCTATGGTCTGATAGGAGGAGGGTAACATGCTCTATGGTCTGATAGGAGGAGGTTAACATGCTCTATGGTCTGATAGGAGGAGGGTAACATGCTCTATGGTCTGATAGGAGGAGGGTAACATGCTCTATGGTCTGATAGGAGGAGGGTAACATGCTCTACGGTCTGATAGGAGGAGGTTAACATGCTCTATGGTCTGATAGGAGGAGGGTAACATGCTCTATGGTCTGATAGGAGGAGGGTAACATGCTCTATGGTCTGATAGGAGGAGGTTAACATGCTCTATGGTCTGATAGGAGGAGGGTAACATGCTCTATGGTCTGATAGGAGGAGGTTAACATGCTCTATGGTCTGATAGGAGGAGGGTAACATGCTCTATGGTCTGATAGGAGGAGAGTTAACATGCTCTATGGTCTGATAGGAGGAGGGTAACATGCTCTATGGTCTGATAGGAGGAGGTTAACATGCTCTATGGTCTGATAGGAGGAGGTTAACATGCTCTATGGTCTGATAGGAGGAGGGTAACATGCTCTATGGTCTGATAGGAGGAGGGTAACATGCTCTATGGTCTGATAGGAGGAGGGTAACATGCTCTATGGTCTGATAGGAGGAGGGTAACATGCTCTATGGTCTGATAGGAGGAGGGTAACATGCTCTATGGTCTGATAGGAGGAGAGTAACATGCTCTATGGTCTGATAGGAGGAGGGTAACATGCTCTATGGTCTGATAGGAGGAGGTTAACATGCTCTATGGTCTGATAGGAGGAGGTTAACATGCTCTATGGTCTGATAGGAGGAGGTTAACATGCTCTATGGTCTGATAGGAGGAGGTTAACATGCTCTATGGTCTGATAGGAGGAGGTCAACATGCTCTACGGTCTGATAGGAGGAGGTTAACATGCTCTACGGTCTGATAGGAGGAGGGTAACATGCTCTATGGTCTGATAGGAGGAGGGTAACATGCTCTATGGTCTGATAGGAGGAGGTTAACATGCTCTATGGTCTGATAGGAGGAGGGTAACATGCTCTATGGTCTGATAGGAGGAGGTTAACATGCTCTATGGTCTGATAGGAGGAGGGTAACATGCTCTATGGTCTGATAGGAGGAGAGTAACATGCTCTATGGTCTGATAGGAGGAGGGTAACATGCTCTATGGTCTGATAGGAGGAGGTTAACATGCTCTATGGTCTGATAGGAGGAGGTTAACATGCTCTATGGTCTGATAGGAGGAGGTTAACATGCTCTATGGTCTGATAGGAGGAGGGTAACATGCTCTATGGTCTGATAGGAGGAGGGTAACATGCTCTATGGTCTGATAGGAGGAGGGTAACATGCTCTATGGTCTGATAGGAGGAGAGTAACATGCTCTATGGTCTGATAGGAGGAGGGTAACATGCTCTATGGTCTGATAGGAGGAGGTTAACATGCTCTATGGTCTGATAGGAGGAGGTTAACATGCTCTATGGTCTGATAGGAGGAGGTTAACATGCTCTATGGTCTGATAGGAGGAGGGTAACATGCTCTATGGTCTGATAGGAGGAGGTTAACATGCTCTATGTTCAGACCTAAGGAAGCCTGTCTATAATCATCGCACTCAGAGAAAACTGGAATCTTTCATCCGTCCCGCGTTTCAATCGTCCCGGCTCTCCCCTACTTCCCAGAATGCATCTGTGGTACTAATGGCTATGTGGGACTAATTTCGACTGGAACTGCAGATCTCTCTGGTTTTAACACAGCAGGTTTGCATGCGTGAGTGTGGCGATCCTCACCCAGGTAGTTGACCAGGATCCAGTCTTCATCGTCCTCCTCTTCCTCCTGGCCGTCTCCAGGTCCGCCGCTCAGCGCCTCCGCGTCGTCCCCGAACAGAGCGCTGGCGAACCTCTGGAACATCCCTGGACGTCCCGTGGGGGTCGTGAGGCCGAGGGAGGGGCTGGGGGAGGCGCGTTGCTCGGGGCGACGGCGGGGAGGCGCGGCACGCACTTTGGTCATCAGCTGCGGGGTTCACGGCTGCGGGAAGGCGTCGGAAAGGTGCTATAGTGCATCAATAAAGGCGTGGGCAAGGATCATCTGCGGGACAGCAGACACTGGCTGGACATCGCTCAACGGGTTGCTGTGACGAGTGCAAAAAAGTACAAAACAAGCCCTGAGAGGAAGAAAAGAGAGAGAGATTTAATCAATAACGCTAAAAAGTAGCTTTTCCAAGTCAATTGAGACAAGTTTGAGTTTTAAAAGTGGAAACATTTACTTTCCAAAAAGCTGATGATGATGTATTTTACAAAAGTATGTCTCAAATTTGAGTCTCAAGTCCTAATTTTTGTGACTTTAAGCTAGGCCGATATTAGGCATTTTCCAAACTATCTGTATTTATAATGGCCAATAAATATTTAAAAAATAAAATGAAAAAAGGACGAAACACCCTTCAACCATGTTATGAGTGATGGAGTTACATAGTCTGTCCACCAGAGGACGCTCTACAACGTCCCTGTTAGTGATGGCGTTGCATAGTCTGTCCACCAGAGGACGCTCTACAACGTCCCTGTTAGTGATGGCGTTGCATAGTCTGTCCACCAGAGGACGCTCTACAACGTCCCTGTTAGTGATGGCGTTGCATAGTCTGTCCACCAGAGGACGCTCTACAACGTCCCTGTTAGTGATGGCGTTGCATAGTCTGTCCACCAGAGGACGCTCTACAACGTCCCTGTTAGTGATGGCGTTGCATAGTCTGTCCACCAGAGGACGCTCTACAACGTCCCTGTTAGTGATGGCGTTGCATAGTCTGTCCACCAGAGGACGCTCTACAGCGTCCCTGTTAGTGATGGCGTTGCATAGTCTGTCCACCAGAGGACGCTCTACAACGTCCCTGTTAGTGATGGCGTTGCATAGTCTGTCCACCAGAGGACGCTCTACAACGTCCCTGTTAGTGATGGCGTTGCATAGTCTGTCCACCAGAGGACGCTATACAACGTCCCTGTTAGCTACTCTCATGTTTAGAACACAACAAATCCTTTTAGTGAGGACTTGTAAATAACTACAAATAACTAACGTTAGGGAAATCTGTTTGTTTTGTTACGCGTTTCAAGATTTAAAAGTATTTTGGCTGATGTATATCGGAATATGAGATTTTTAAATCATCAAATATTGGTATAGATGTCAGCCTTAAAAATCCTTCATCGGTCGGCCTCTATGTCACGAGAGGAGAAAGATAAGAAAGAGGTTCAAGGTGAGTTCACACAGATAAATCTTCAGGACAGAAAACAGTGTTGCAGTTTATGATACAAATTAAAACAGATGAGAGAGGCTTTGTTCAGCTTCTTCTTTACAGGATAAAAACAGATTATCACCTTATGAAGTCTGTAAAACCCCAGCAGTTACAGAGCAACACGACAATTAGGAAGCAGTCTTTGTGTTTGTGTCCCCCTGACCTTATCTCTGACCAGCAAGCACTCTGGTCTATATTAAACTGCACAAACCTCCCCCATCACTTTGTTTTTTAACTCTCCCCTATGCCGTAGAGTCAGAAATCCAAGAGGACCAGGAGCATAAAACTGCTTTGTTCCCTGTGCAATAACTCAGCTTATTGGAGATTTCTGAGACACCAGAGCTAGATAAGATTATTAAAGATCCGGGTTTGGAGTAAGAGAAGATAGGATAAGATAAGCCTTTATTGTCTCCTATAGGGGAAATTCATCTTGGGCTTCGAGAGAAACAAAATGACGACACATTGTGCAAAAAAACCCACAATAACCATACAGTTAACCTACATAGAAACATAATCACACATTATCTCATTCAATGCTTCAATGAACCTCACACAACCCCCCCACCCCTTCCTACCTTTCCTCACAATCCCAGAAGAGCACCCACAACATATCCTCCCCCTTGTATTGCACTTCATTTTGACAATGATTGCACATTTCCCGTTAACTCACGCTGTGGTCAATAACTTCTGCATTGCACAATGCCCAATTGCATACTACCATATCAAAAATAACACAGCATTTACATATATAGATACTAAAAGAATCCCGAAACACGAACACACAGTTCATGAGTGAAAAGCTTGTGTTGAAAACGCTCTCTGCAGCAACAATATGTGGAATACATACCGTATGTACTACAGTGCATTCATAGCTATAAGTATGAATGGTTCAACAGCCTGAAAATGTACATTTTTAATAATTGTCTACTATTAAATGTGCATTAGAAGGACTGTCAATCTATCTGGGAGTAAAAGCATGATGATATGAATACTTTATGATGTAAACATGTAGCTTGTCATGATGATTATTATTATTATATAGTAGTGGGAAGGAGGGTAGGGTGGAATAAGCTTTTGTTTCTTCCTATTCATTTTCAGACATTAAGATCTTGTTTTGTTTTTGGTTCTTTTAGGAAATCGGTATCGAAGTCAAGTATCGAAAAAAAAAATAAAAAAACTGTTGGACGCCGCCCAGCCCTAACACGTCAGGCTGTAACCACCGAGGCCGAGATGAATTTCCTGTCAGGCCTGATGGAGGAGAGCAGCAGCTGCAGCCTGGAGCTGTCTGCGTTTGACTCGACGGTAAATAAAGAGATGTGCTGTGTGCAGACACAGCTGGCCTGCAGCCGCGCCGCTGCTCTCAGTTCACTCTTTCATGGCAGGAACGTGTTAGTGGACAGAATAAGAAGTGATCAGTGGCACTGTCTCCTTGCATGCAGCTGCTGGATAAAAAAGGGAAGGAGGCTCCCTTTGGCACAATAACACTGGGTGAAAGCCGAGGGTGCACCCCCACCCCCACCCCAGTGCATTAGTAATGCCAATTTAGATGGTTTAATAACTTAAAACAATACAAAATAGCAGCGTTTGCTTCTTTTTGCAAGAAGCCATTTTAAATGCACAACAATTGTGTGAAGTCAGCTTGTTATATTTAATTGTTTTCCTAGTTTCTTCTGTCCTCTTTGACAGTAAGCTGAATATATGAGGCATTTGAGGACGTCATCTTGGGCTCTGGGAAACACAAATCCACTTATTTATTTATTTTTTAATCACATTATGACAACTAATTGTGAGTAGTTGTCATAATGTGATTAAAAAAAAGTGGATTTGTGTTTCCCAATCGAGAAAAATAACGACAGATTAATTGACTGAAAAAAATCGTTAGTTGAAGACCTAGTAACTAGAAAGGCGCTTTACATTTTTTTTTTTTTTTTACAAAGTGGGTAGACTCAAATGTCGGATTATTTCCACCAGCACCTGAACGCACACTAGATTCGAAGTGACTCGGCTGTGGTGCGTTCGCGTACCAGCTCGTATTTCTTTGTTCAAATTTCATTACACGTAGAGAGTAAAGAGAGAGAGAGAGGCAACATCAGAAAGACACTATACTCTAAAAATAATTTCTAACATTGTTTTACTGAAATAACTGATAATAATAAATAAAAGCTAGCTCAGAGGCGAAGGTAACAGCTAGCTAGCAACAAGTTAAGCCCTAACAACGGTTGCCATGGCGTCGACCACAGCCTGTAACGTTAGAGGATGTTGCTCTTCTCCACCCTTTATCTTTCTAATTTGAAGGAGCGAGAGTGTTTTGCAGAACTAAAGCCGAGACCCGCCTCTGTAAACATCGAGATACGGTTTTAATGTAAGGGGACCAGGTTTCTCAGACTAAATCCGGGGACATTTTCAGCTCAGAAGCGTAAACACCTCCAAAACACGTCACGGTTTTATCATTGTAACATTTAAAACGGAGCCGGACTATAGCTCAGTGAGTTAGTGCGCTCGCCCCATGTTGGCTGAGTCCTGCAGCGGCCCGGGTTCGAATCCTGCCTGTGGCCCTTTGCTAAGTGTTATCTCGCCCTTTCGCATCTGTCCACTTCATCTCTATCTACTAAAAAATAATAATCTTAAAAAAAAACTTGAAACGGGGACACTGTTCTCATTAGGGGGCCGAGCCCCGAGCCCCCCTCCTAAAGGTCTGATCCTAAGGAGGTCTACCTTTCTGCTAAATCCACCAGACTCCATGTAAATAATCAGTGATTTAAGCATCGTAAAACACGGCTTTCTAAAACATCTCTGAGCTCTGGCTGTCTGAAGCGACTATCGGCTCCGTTTGGTCAGAGTTTTCTTTCTTTCTTTCATTCCAGTATCGGGTCTGTCAGTCACAGTGAAAACCGGGGACTGTCTCCGGAAACCGGGGACTGTCTGGTCACCCTAGTTTAAAGTGAAGGACTGCCAGAGCCGCAACAACAGCAGGCGGATAATAATCTGCTGCACCTGTTCCTCCCCCACCCTATCAGGACATCTGATAGAAATTATATGAACGTATCATCATAACAATAATCGCCCAACACAAAGGAGAGCTCCTCTGGGTGTGGGCTTAAGTGCGATAGTGACGTTAAAGGGGTCACTGAGTCATGGCTGTGGCTTTCTGTTTAATGACAACGCAATTAATGCATCCATTACATCATTCTACTTATTATGTTTATCTTTATTTTCTACCATACAAGTGGAAAAAAAGACGCTTAAAATCCTGAAATATGCAGGATTACACATGAAGATAAAACCCACATTACACATAGTTGTTGTGGGAAACAATAGCTAGCCTATAGGATTGTTTTTTGAGTAGTGCATTTGAATTTGGTAAATTGGATTATGAGGATTTTGATTTTACATGGCTGCAAAATTATCGATTATTTTCATTGCCAGCTATTTATGATCAACACCGCTTGTTAAAATGTCAGAAACACTCTTGTTTTTCCTCCAAATCCCATAATAATTAACTCACTATGACATAACACAGGATAAATAAGCAGTAAACTGAAATCTTTTAGGTTTTATTGTGACGACAGAAACGAGGGCTGCAGCAAAACCAACATGAAAATCACAACAAAGATGACATCTTCAAATGTATTGTTTTTTTCCGACCAACAGTCCAAAAAGCCAACATTTAAATAAAAAAAAAAGACGCAAATCCTCACTTGGAAAAACAACAAAACAGCGCACGTTTGCCATTTTTACTTGATAAATGACCAATTATCAAATTGGTTATCGATTGATTGTCATGTCGAGGGACTAAGCAATTATTCGGCTATCTATTGCAGGTCTAATGTGATTCACCAAGCTGTCTGAGAGACAAATAAAACCCCAAAATGAGTCCTAAAGCAATGTAGGGCAGCCTGTCTGTCGGACGGTTTTGTTGGTTACAAAAGAAAAGGAGTGGGGGGGGGGGGGGCTGTAACTCTACACCAGCTTGGCAGGACCGCAACCTGTTAAACTTTTATCTCCTGCAATATACAGCCAAGTGCCAATATATATATATATATATATATTCCCCGGAATATACAAAGAACTTGTTGTAGTTTCGTCGTGGAAAAGCACGGAGTTGTGCAGAGCAAGCTGCAGCATAAACAAGCTAGCTAGGCTAGCAAATGAAGCTAACGCTGCAGAGTAAGCCGAATTAAAAAATAAATGCATGCAACGTTCTTTATTTCTCGGGTTTCTTGGAGTAGAAAGTGTCATTGCTGTAATGTGGATGAAAAAAAAAAGAGCATTAGCGTGAGAATAAGAGGCACCGGAGCCGTTAACGGGCACCGAGAAGAAAACAAAGAACTCACCTGCGGCGGAGAGAAAACGACGTAAACGGAGGGTTAAAATCCTTAAAACTGAGGTAGACGCGTTGCTTTTCGAAAAATAGAAAAAGTTGAGGTTTCTTCGCGGAAGAAATAACATATAAAACCCCGTTAATTTAAGGACTGTACATCGGGAGTCACGGTGCGGTGTTCTTTCTCCCCCCTTCAGTCCGTTTCCTCCCCGAATGCTCCTTCTTTTGTTGTTGTTATGGAGCTCCAACAGCTGATCGCAGTGACGTCGCCGACAGCAGCCTATCAGAGGGGGCCGGGCCCAGAGCGGCTCGGCCAATCACAAGCGGCGTTACAGGCTGTGACCCTCCCCCCTCCCTTCCCCTGAGAAAGGCATGATTGGGCAAAGCTCTCTCGTGTTTTGGGAGCAATAACAGGACATAATGTGTGTTTTGTTGCAAAAAATAGATGCAGATTACATAACCAGAACTTCCGTGTTGAGTTTAAGGGTTTCCTGTTTTTTGGGTATCCACCAACTGATGTCAACATTTATAAAGTTTGCATAATGGAGTCATAAAATAGAGCAAGAGTGTGTAGAAGAATGTTGCTTAACAGGACAACTCGTGTCCTGAAGCTGTGTCTTAATTTGTTCGGTTTGTAAAGGTCTGACTACACCACAGATGCATTCTGGGATAGGAGGGATGTTAGCATGTCTTTGAACCAATCACAATGGCGGCACTAAGCTCCTGTCGGGACGGGGACAATATTAAATGAAGTGAACTGTTGACACAATGCAGTAACTTGAGGTAATTATAAGGTACAATAAAGTATTTTCCCCGCTTCATGTTGTCCTCATGTTGTCCCCATGTTGTCTTCATGTCGTCTTCATGTTGTCCCCATGTTGTCCTCATGTTGTCCTCATGTTGTCCTCATCTTGCCCTCATGTTGCCCTCATGTTGTCCTCATGTTGTCTTCATGTTGTCCTCATGTTGTCTTCATGTTGCCCTCATGTTGCCCTCATGTTGCCCTCATGTTGTCTTCATGTTGTCCTCATGTTGTCTTCATGTTGCCCTCATGTCGTCCTCATGTTGTCCTCATGTTGTCTTCATGTTGTCCCTATGTTGTCCTCATGTTGTCCCCATGTTGTCCTCATGTTGTCCTCATGTTGTCCTCATGTTGCCTCATGTTGTCCTCATGTTGTCCTCATGTTGCCCCCATGTTGTACTCATGTTGCCCTCATGTTGTCCTCATGTTGTCTCCATATTGTCCTCATGTTGCCTTCATGTTGTCCTCATGTTGTCTTCATGTTGTCCCCATGTTGCCCTCATGTTGCCCTCATGTTGTCCTCATGTTGTCTTCATGTTGTCCTCGTGTTGTCCTCATCTTGTCCTCATGTTGTCGTCATGTCGCCCTCATGTTGTCCTCATGTTGTCCCCATGTTGCCCTCATGTTGTCCTCATGTTGTCCTCATGTTGTCTTCATGTTGTCCTCATGTTGTCCTCATGTTGTCGTCATGTCGCCCTCATGTTGTCCTCATGTTGTCCCCATGTTGTCCTCATGTTGTCCTCATGTTGTCCTCATGTTGCCTTCATGTTGTCCTCATGTTGTCCTCATGTTGCCCTCATGTTGTCTTCATGTTGCCCTCATGTTGTCCTCATGTTGTCCCCATGTTGCCCTCATGTTGCCCTCATGTTGTCCTCATGTTGTCTTCATGTTGTCCTCGTGTTGTCCTCATCTTGTCCTCATGTTGTCCTCATGTTGTCTTCATGTTGTCTTCATGTTGTCCTCATGTTGTCCTCATGTTGTCCTCATGTCGCCCTCATGTTGTCCTCATGTTGTCCCCATGTTGTCCTCATGTTGTCCTCATGTTGTCCTCATGTTGTCCCCATGTTGTCCTCATGTTGTCCCCATGTTGCCCTCATGTTGCCCTCATGTTGTCCTCATGTTGTCCTCATGTTGTCTTCATGTTGTCCTCATGTTGTCCTCATGTTGTCGTCATGTCGCCCTCATGTTGTCCTCATGTTGTCCCCATGTTGTCCTCATGTTGTCCTCATGTTGTCCTCATGTTGCCTTCATGTTGTCCTCATGTTGTCCTCATGTTGACCTCATGTTGTCTTCATGTTGCCCTCATGTTGTCCTCATGTTGTCCCCATGTTGCCCTCATGTTGCCCTCATGTTGTCCTCATGTTGTCTTCATGTTGTCCTCGTGTTGTCCTCATCTTGTCCTCATGTTGTCCTCATGTTGTCTTCATGTTGTCTTCATGTTGTCCTCATGTTGTCCTCATGTTGTCCTCATGTCGCCCTCATGTTGTCCTCATGTTGTCCCCATGTTGTCCTCATGTTGTCCTCATGTTGTCCTCATGTTGTCCTCATGTTGCCTTCATGTTGTCCTCATGTTGTCCTCATGTTGACCTCATGTTGTCTTCATGTTGCCCTCATGTTGTCCTCATGTTGTCCCCATGTTGCCCTCATGTTGTCCTCATGTTGTCCTCATGTTGCCCTCATGTTGTCTCCATGTTGCCCTCATGTTGTCCTCATGTTGTCTTCATGTTGTCCTCATGTTGTTTCCATGTTGTCTCCATGTTGCCCTCATGTTGTCCTCATGTTGTCTCCATGTTGCCCTCATGTTGTCCTCATGTTGTCTTCATGTTGTCCCCATGTTGTCCCCATGTTGTCCTCATGTTGTCCTATATCAATGTTCTTTTTAATTCCCCAAAATAACATGATTGATTCCACCACAACGCTCTTTGCCAAGTACAAATCTCTACTTTCATTAATTTTGGGGCGTCTTATTCAATTTTATAGCATTGTAAAACAAATGGAAGTGTTTTTGAAATAGTATTGAGTAAAAGTTGACATATTCCAGTCTGTGATTATCATCAACATCCATTCCTTTAATTTTAGTCTCAATAATTCCTAATTTCTGCTTTTCTAACTCAAACATTAGGTATAATTTCCTAAAAATGAGGTTTATTGACCATAAATTCCAAAAATACCTGTAAAACTAAAGTTAATAAGTTAGTGTTACGTAGTGTTGAAAAAATCTAAATAGTGACAAACGTTGAAAAAAAAACATCAAAAGTGTTGAAAAAAGAGACAAAAACTTAAGAAAAAGTTTAAAACATTGATAAAAGCGTCAACAACGTGTTGATTTTCAATTTTGTCTCTTTTGGCGAAGCCAACACAAGGGTTAAGCTAAAGATTGAAATTCTGAGCGTCAAACACTTCATTTCCTGCATCCTGGTGCCTTTTCTGCATCAATGTATGTTGCAAATGTATTTATGTATGTAAAGAAAATTATAATAGTTTTTTTTGGGGGGGGGGGTTGTCTTGATTATTGCTGAAGTACACACTGTATATTACGCCTGTGGGCTTGACCTCTGAACTTGAGACACTCGCCCACGAGTAAAAACAGCACCTCTGATTCATAGTTTAATCATTTCATAACCATAAAAGCTAGAGACTTACTGATGGTTGCAGCTAAAAGCTAACGAGTTAGCGGTTACGGAGGTCTCTTCCGGGTCTTTCTAGCCTCTACAGGTGGTTTTCTATCGAACTTGTGCCATTTTTCGGGGGCGTTGAGCATTAAGTCCAAACTGTTACATCCAAGATTTATACACTTTATGTCCATAATTCATCGCGTTTTCGCTCATTTATGCCGCTAGCGCCATCTCACCTTTGTGTACAGAAGTCAAGGATTCCCTATTTGGGATGCATGCCCATATATGGGAGACAATGTCACCCACCTGTATGGAAGGCCAATAGAAGAACTGTTTTAGACACACAAATGCTTGTGTAGCATTGCTGTGGGTGTAATATAAATAAATATGACATTATTATGTTGATTATTGGCATAAGTAAATGTCATGAGGGCAAAAGCGTCTGGACTTTCTTTGAAAAAATGTCTGTATTTTGTCAACTGTATAAGTTAGAATGATTATTTCTTCCCAGTGTGACTCCCAAGACATATGAGAAGTGTTTTAGAGAGGAAAATGGCTTATTTATTACTTATCTGTCTGTGATATCAATACATATCTGGAAGATTCATGTTCCGTTTTGATTATTTATTTGTCTTTAAGGTCCTACAACCATTTTTTACATGCAAGTGACCTCACTGCAGCCCAAATATTGTACTAACCCAGTTTGTCCTGAAAACAATGATGTTCGTATCTTGACTGTAGACAACAGGGTTGATGTTTTATAAGTTATTATAAAATAAATCCAGACGGACAATAAACTGTAAAAATGGCCTTAGGGCTCGGAGGGTTAAAGAGGATGAAGCTGTGAGCAGATATCTGGGTCAGTGGTGGGTTCAAAAGGCCCCTTCACAATCAAAATGGTGACCCCCTCCCCATCACTTTACCCCTCCCCCTTCCCTCTATTTAACCCATAATCGGGAGCAAAGGTCAATAACTTCAGACCAAAAGGCCTCCTGGAAATGCAGACTGCTGCAGATTTAAATCATGTCAAAAAATACATAAAGAATCATTCCTGCCACATGTGTGTCATTCCCTCACACGTTACAATATTGCACTATTTTATTATGCAACGTGCACACTGTTTAGTACATTTATACCTATTTTATTTTGTTATATATATACTATGTACTGTATGCAGGTTGCTCGTCTTACTCACTCACTCACACTTGTACATACATGAGTCTTTTCATTCCTCAAAGCATATTTAGTCAGTAGTTGTTTTGGCATTTTAACTTTTAATAACTCACTATATTTATATAGCACCTTATCAGACACTCAAACTGTTTCAGGGGGGAGGACTACGCTGTAACACCACCATGTGTAGCACCCACCTTGGTGATGCACGGCAGCCAGACGCTCACCACCAGGAATGCACCGAATCCAGGACTCGGCTTCGGATTGGGCCAAATATTGGGCTTTGTGACGGGGGTTGGGTTTCTGCCGAGACCTACAACCTTTTCCACTGAACCGAACGCTTGCACTGCGCTAGCTACACTGGTCGACATAATGACATATGGATACATACATACATACATACATACAATACATACAATACATGCATACATGCATACATACATACATACATACATACAATACATACAATACATACAATACATACATACATACATACATACAATACATACAATACATGCATACATGCATACATACATACATACATACATACAATACATACAATACATGCATACATGCATACATACATACATACATACATACAATACATACATACATACATACATACAATACATACATACATATATACATACAATACATACAATACATACATACATACATACATACAATACATACATACATACATACATGCATACATACATACAATACATACATACATACATACAATACATACAATACATGCATACATACATACATACAATACATACATACATACCTACAATACATACAATACATACAATACATGCATACATACATACATACATAGATACAATACATACAATACATACATGCATACATACATGCATACATACAATACATACAATACATGCATACATATACAATACATACAATACATACATGCATACATACATGCATACATACAATACATACAATACATACATACATACATACAATACATACATGCATACAGTACGTACATACATGCATGCATACATACAATACAATACATACATGAATACATACATACATACTGTATACTGTTTATATATATGTGTGTATGTACAGTATACATACACACATATATATATATATATATTCCACTGCATAAAAGGAACTGTTTCTAATCTAGTCGAGGAAATACACGTTTTGCAGATAGTTAATGCATAAATGGATTAGCGAATTCCAATTGCAGAGTAAGCCGAATAAAACGGCATCGTAAATAACGAAAAACGCATCGTAACATCGTCTTAAAAACTAGAACGTGTATCTAATGTGATGCGGACTAGCGTGAGAATAGAAGGCACCGGAGCGTCAAATTATAAAGATATTCTTCAAACTTCTTAAACTTTTTTATACCTAAACCTGTCGAGATTTTTCAAGATTTTCTACATTCTCAATCATCAAAACTGCTTGTTAAATTTTTATCTCCTAAGACAGGGGTCTTCAACGTTTTCCAGGCCAAGGACCCCCAAACTGATGGCGAGATGGAGCGGGGACCCCCTAATTATATATATATTGTATAAAATTGTGTTATATCAAACTGGTCCTATAGTGCCATGTGTAAATGTACCTTGTTATTGTGCATTCAATACTAAGATACTCAAATAATACACAGGTTCATATATTCATGTTTTTATTTTAAACATGTGCGAGGCACAGTGAGTAGGGTGGCCATGCCACTGCCATTTATAAACATAACATAACACAATAAACTGATACCTGCCAAGATCAACAATGTCTGTCAATTGCATGTAATCATGCATAAAAGCTATTCAAATGGACATTTTTAAAACATAAATGTGAAAAGGAAAATAAGTGATGCTTGTTAGTGCCACTGGCATGCATAAACATACCTGTTATATTACATACAATACTGAACTGTTAACATAACTGACAGTCTCTGATTGAAAATTGCAGGGATGGGGGGGGGGATATAAAAAAAAGTCTAATCAACCAAAACTTTCGCGACCCCCTTGCAGTACCTCCGCGGACCCCCTAGGGGTCGCGGACCCCCTGTTGAAGACCCCTGTCCTAAGACATATATGATGGAACTATTTTTCAGACTATTAAAGCAACTTCTTCTAATGTAGTTGAGGAAACACAAAGTTTTGCAGACAGCTACAGAAAGATGTTTAATATGTCTGTTTAAAGGGTAACTACCATTTTATTCAACCCCATACATTACGTCTATGTCTGTACTTATCCCTAAAGGAAAGGGAGGGATCTTTAAGTTTAATGTGTCCTAAAAGTGTGAGTGTTGAGCTAAATCTCCAGAGATGAACTGGGAATTGAACCCCTAACCCCTGGTAGTGTGCCCACTCCTGGTGTGTGTGTGTGTGTGTGTGTGTGTGTACAGATCTGCTCGTTCTTCCTGACCCACACAAAGTGTGAATCATTCCAGCTAACAAAACAGAAAAGAGTGTGTGAAAGCACACACAGAAGCAGGACACCGCATTTTTCCATTCCCACATAACAAGGTTACACCTGTCCTGATCTGACACCCCAGCTCTGATAACAAGTCCTTTACCGCTCCCTTCCTGGTTTTTCCATTACTTTCCACACTGTGTTTCCTAACAGCCGCTTCACCTCCACTGTACTCTCACCTGCAATCTCTCCGTACCTTTCATGTTATGTGTATGTATATATAAATATAAATACATCCTGAAGGGACTCACATAGTGTAGGTACTCACATCATGTAGGGACTCAGATCATGTAAGGACTCACATCGTGTAGGGACTCACATCATCTAGGGACTCAGATCATGTAGGAACTCACATCATGTAGGGACTTAGATCATGTAGGGACTCACATCATGTAGGGACTCAGATCATGTAGGAACTAACATCATGTAGGGACTCAGATCATGTAGGAACTCACATCATGTAGGGACTCAGATCATGTAGGAACTCACATCATGTAGGGACTCACATCATGTAGGGACTCAGATCATGTAGGGACTCACGTCATGTAGGGACTCAGATCATGTAAGGACTCTCATCATGTAAGGACTCACATCATGTAAGGACTCACACCGTGTAGGGACTCACATCGTGTAGGGACTTACATCATGTAGGGACTCAGATCATGTAGGGACTCACGTCATGTAGGGACTCAGATCATGTAAGAACTCACATCGTGTAGGGACTCACATCGTGTAGGGACTCACATCGTATAGGGACTCACGTCGTGTAGGGACTCAGATCATGTAAGAACTCACATCGTGTAGGGACTCACATCGTGTAGGGACTCACATCGTATAGGGACTCACGTCGTGTAGGGACTCAGATTATGTAGGAACTCACATCATGTAGGGACTCAGATTGTGTAAGGACTCACATCATGTAGGGACTCACATCGTGTAGGGACTCACGTCATGTAGGGACTCACATCATGTAAGGACTCAGATCATGTAAGGACTCTCATCATGTAAGGACTCTCATCGTGTAAGGACTCACACCGTGTAGGGACTCACATCGTGTAGACAGTCACATCGTGTAGGGACTCACATCATGTAGGGACTCAGATCATGTAGGGACTCAGATCATGTAGGAACTCACATCATGTAGGGACTCAGATCATATAGGGACTCACATCATGTAGGGACTCAGATTATGTAAGGACTCACATCATGTAGGGACTCAGATTATGTAAGGACTCACATCATGTAGGGACTCAGATGATGTAGGGACTCACATCGAGTGCGAGTATGTGCGTGTGTGTGCGCATGTGTGTATATATACAGTATGTGTGTGTATATATGTGTGTATATATATGTGTGTGTATATATGTGTGTGTATATATGTGTGTGTATATATGTGTGTGTATATATGTGTGTGTGTATATATGTGTGTGTATATATGTGTGTGTATATATGTGTGTGTATATACGTATGTGTGTGTATAGAATCTCACAAACATAATGTCCTGTTTTGCCAACATAACAAGCGATGGCTGTTACACGGTGATGAAATTCATCCGTCATAACAATGCCCCTCCACCTTCTGGCTAATGTTCACGCCGTGTCCTCTGAGAGTCGGGGTCAACGACCTCGTGTTGTTGTCACTGAACACTTATTGAGTAACATATAAGCTGTATGTGTTTGTTCTCAAGATCCGGAGTCTTTTCAGTGTTACTTTGGGCTTGAAATGTGTTTAGTGTGTTTTAATATTATACATAAGTTTACACCCCCATGCTAAAGTTGATTAAAAAGAGTAATATAAAAAAAAACATCTTTTGAAAATTAATTAATTCGCCTTAATAATGCCTTAAATTCAAAATATTTAGGAAAATCCAACCTTTAAGGACACCAATTTTCTTTGTGAATGAATAATGTATTATAAATAAATAAATGTTCTTCCTTAAAATACAGGGGCATAAGTATACACCCCCCTATGTTAAAATACAGAGGGGCATAAGTATACACCCCCCTATGTTAAAATACAGGGGGCATAAGTATACACCCCCCTATGTTAAAATACAGGGGGCATAAGTATACACCCCCCTATGTTAAAATACAGGGGGCATAAGTATACACCCCCTATGTTAAAATACAGGGGGCATAAGTATACACCCCCCTATGTTAAAATACAGGGGGCATAAGTATACACCCCCCTATGCTAAAATACAGGGGGCATAAGTATACACCCCCTATGTTAAAATACAGGGGGCATAAGTATACACCCCCTATGTTAAAATACAGGGGGCATAAGTATACACCCCCCTATGTTAAAATACAGGGGTATAAGTATACACCCCCCTATGTTAAAATACAGGGGCATAAGTATACACCCCCCTATGTTAAAATACAGGGGGCATAAGTAAGAAACTAGAAAATATTCATATTTAACAAAGCTGGGAAAAAAATTACTCAAAACCGAATAATCGATGATCAAACTAGTTGCCGATCCCTACAGAGATAGACCTTTGTCTTAAAGAGTAAGTAATCAGAAATCACCATCACCAAACCCACCAGACTCCATGTAAATAATCACTACTTTTAGCATGTATAGAGCAGCATATCTCCACCAGACTCCATGTAAATAATCACTACTTTTAGCGTGTATAGAGCAGCATATCTCCACCAGACTCCATGTAAATAATCACTACTTTTAGCATGTATAGAGCAGCATATCTCCACCAGACTCCATGTAAATAATCACTACTTTTAGCATGTATAGAGCAGCATATCTCCACCAGACTCCATGTAAATAATCACTACTTTTAGAGTGTATAGAGCAGCATATCTCCACCAGACTCCATGTAAATAATCACTACTTTTAGCGTGTATAGAGCAGCATATCTCCACCAGACTCCATGTAAATAATCACTACTTTTAGCGTGTATAGAGCCAGTGTATTTTCACATGTAAATGGGTAAATTAAGGGTTTATTTCATCCAAACCAGAGTGGTGATGGTTGTAACAGTGGAAACATGAACCAAGACGGCTTTTGGGCATTTTATTTAGTTTCTCTCGACTTTGAATGAAGTGTATTTTACAATGATAAAATTACTCTTAATTCAAATGGAGTCTGGTGGGTGTGGCGACACCTGATATCTTTAGCGATTATTGAGCTGTTTCTGGTTTAAAAAAAAGATCTCTAAAGCTCTCTCTCTGTAGGGATCCTTTCCATGTTGTCGGACTCGTAGGATAATAATCTGTCAGTGACAAAAACACAACTTTTAGTGGATGAAAATTGAGGTTATACAATTGCCCGTTAACATAACATTGCAGCTTGTTTTGTCTCACTTCATACTGGAACAATTTCAAAAACTGTTGTTCCCATGAGTCACTTAGACAAATAAACATGGAAAACAAAGTCCAGCTCAAAAACAAAGTTACCCTTCATGGTGTTGCAGTCACACAATCTTCACACAAACGCACAAATAACCTGACTTTATAAAACCTGCTTCCATTGGCTCTGACTGAACTTCAAGCTGCTTCTTTCACCAGTGAGGGAACTAAAAGTCTTGTCAGGAGATAGATTTTAGGCGTGGTGTCACTTCAACCACTGTGACCACAAACATTCAAGCACACCCAGTGTGACACAGACGATCTGATATCAGCTGTGAGATAACTGTGCTCATGAAAACAGACATCAGATGTTGAGAAAAACACACGCTGAAGTCTGCAGCAAAAACTTGGAGAGTGACATCCCCCGACGGAGTTGCATCAGCTGAGGCGGGAGGCGGGACAAACGGCAGAGAGCCAGCATGTCATTGGCTCCGTCACTGTCCTGTCAGTCAAACTGTGTGAACTGCTACTCAGCTGGCTGCCCTCCAGTCCTCAGCTCATAAAGCCAGTTAATAATAGCAGAGAAGTCATAAAACGCAGCATGTTTGCTTTCTCCATCAAAATAACTAGGGAATAAAACCGTCTGGTTGCATGTAAGACACCCCCCCCCCCACACACACACACACACACACACACACACACACACACACACGCACACACACACACTTTAAATGCAATGATTTTTATATAATAATGATGAAATCAGAACCAAATGTCAGCCTATCATGGTGCTTTTTGGCTCTTTATTTTCATGTCTAGGTGGTATTTTTCAGAAGAAGTTCGGCTGATCACAGATTCATTTGCTTGTAGTTTTTATGTTTGAGGTATATCTGAAAAACGGTGCGCAGTTTTTAAGTTTAGCCAAAGATTCTTAGACCTGTAAAACCGCTGAAAGGTTTGTACTCTGATTGTGTCCAGTTAGATGGATGTTGCTTTGTTTGTTTTATTTGGATCCCCATTAGCTTAGCATAGCATACACTAAAAGCTCTTCTTCCTGGGGTCCTACAAACTTTCTTTGACAATACTCATTATGACATTTCATTACACACACATACATACACATACATGTGAAAATACAAATCATAAGTAAATCTTACAGTTAACACAAGTAATAGAAGAAATGAAAGAAAAGACACTACTCCGACTAGATTAATCTATTTTAAAGAAATACGATAACAAAAGCCCCGTGCCGACTAATTTTATATTAAATATTTAATTCCTTTGAAATAAATATGTCTTAAGTGATTTTTAAAACCATACTGAGAGTTTTGTTTGATAGTCGTTGGGAGAGACTTCCATTCACACACACACACACACACACACACACACACACACACACACACACACACACACACACACACACACTGCTCTGTACGTGCCTGAACGTTGAATTGACTTAGTTTTTCCCTTAGTTTTACCTTTAGGTAAAATAAAACTCCCTCCTACTGCACGCCTCATTGAATAATGATGTGTCGCAGTACTAAAGGATAGTTTTGTGTATAAAGTAAAAGGTGTTTTGTTTGTTATAATGTTATGTAAAAAACCATTAGCGAATACACAAATCTATTTTTAACTTTAAGCCATGAGAGTTGTCCATGCATTTTATCAACATTTGATCTAAACCCTCACACGAGAGAGCCACACGTGCAGCTTTATTCTGAATCACTTGTAATTTTTTCATATTAATTGCTGAAGTGCTGGACCACACCACTGAGCAGTAATCCAGATGTGAAAAAAACAAAGCCTAAAGGACTTGTTTAACTGTCTGAGGTGTGAAGATGTTTGCACACCTTTTAATAACTGACAAGGTTATTAACGGTGTTGCCCCGAGAGGATTCCCCAAACGGCTCCGTCCATACGCCTGATTGCAGCAGACTGCAGGTGACACACTAACTGGTTTGGTCCAGATCAGCTGATGCAGCTGTAACAGCCTGCAGCAGAGAATGTATCCCGACAGGCTTTGTGTGTGCCTGTCTGGGTTTAACATATGCAGAAATGACAGCTAACCTGATGCGTTCAGCTGCAGGAATGATGTGCTCCCATATCTGACCTCCAGAGAGAACCAGACGGCTGGAGGCTTCGCTGTGTATGTTTACATGGCGCCTGTCAGTCAGTCTGCAGGGAAAAGTGCACGTAGAATCTGATGCAAATGAACAGCGGGTTTATTTTCTATGTAGATTGAGATCCTTTGGAGCTAATACCCAAATCATTTCTTTTGTTTTTCACATCAATAATTTAGAATATCATGCTCCATTGCAGCACCGCTTGGCTGAGTAGCCTATTAATTAAAAATAAAATGTAAAAGTTGTTCTATAGGACTATAGGACTATAGCACACTCACAATAATAATAATAGTATGCTCAGACTGGCCAGGAGTATTTCAAATGACTACTCACATGTTTTAGACAGAGAATATCAGCTTCTGCCTTCAGACGCTTTAGAGTTCATCCTCCCAATCTGCACAGAGACATGAAACAAGAGAAGGGTCAACTGATGGATTACGTTAGTCAGTGAGGCGGAAAACACCTAAAAACTGAGTGTTTTCTAGACTCTCACAATGTGTTTCCTTTCCAGGGTCAAGCATGTTTTGCTAACAATAGCATTGATGTGCTAACATGCTACTGCTTTTGTTTGCATGTACAAGATGTATGCTTACATGCTAAACATGTTACCATGATACCTGGAGGCATGCTGACATGCTAAGTTAGCAACTGTTTCCCCTTACAGTGGTGCTCATAAGTTTATGAACCCATGCTAAAGTTGACTAAAAAGAGTAATGAACAAAATTATCCAACCTCTTTGTGAATGAATAATGTATTGTAAATACATATTTGTTTCCCTATTTTAATTCCAAAGGCCAAGGGAACTTTATCAGGATGCATAGTATCCTGATCCATGAAATAACTGGTCTTTAATTATAAAAACCTGCCTGTCTCTATTGGAATTTAACATAGGGGGTGTATACTTATGCCCCTGTATTTTAACATAGGGGGGTGTATACTTATGCCCCCTGTATTTTAACATAGGGGGGTGTATACTTATGCCCCCTGTATTTTAACATAGGGGGGTGTATACTTATGCCCCCTGTATTTTAACATAGGGGGGTGTATACTTATGCCCCCTGTATTTTAACATAGGGGGGTGTATACTTATGCCCCTGTATTTTAACATAGGGGGGTGTATACTTATGCCCCTGTATTTTAACATAGGGGGGTGTATACTTATGCCCCTGTATTTTAACATAGGGGGGTGTATACTTATCCCCCTGTATTTTAACATAGGGGGGTGTATACTTATGCCCCCTGTATTTTAACATAGGGGGGTGTATACTTATGCCCCCTGTATTTTAACATAGGGGGGTGTTTACTTATGCCCCTGTATTTTAACATAGGGGGGTGTATACTTATGCCCCCTGTATTTTAACATAGGGGGTGTATACTTATGCCCCCTGTATTTTAACATAGGGGGGTGTATACTTATGCCCCTGTATTTTAACATAGGGGGTGTATACTTATGCCCCCTGTATTTTAACATAGGGGGGTGTATACTTATGCCCCCTGTATTTTAACATAGGGGTGTATACTTATGCCCCCTGTATTTTAACATAGGGGGTGTTTACTTATGCCCCCTGTATTTTAACATAGGGGGGTGTATACTTATGCCCCCTGTATTTTAACATAGGGGGGTGTATACTTATGCCCATGTATTTTAACATAGGGGGGTGTATACTTATGCCCCCTGTATTTTAACATAGGGGGGTGTATACTTATGCCCCCTGTATTTTAACATAGGGGGGTGTATACTTATGCCCCTGTATTTTAAGGAAGAACATTTATTTATTCATTCACAAAGAAAATTGGTGTCCTTAAAAGGTTGAATTTTTCAAATTATTTAAATTAAGACATTAAGATCAATTTCCAAAAGATGATTTTTTTTTATTCCTCTTTTTAATCAACTTTAGCCTGGGTTCATAAACTTATGAGCACCACTGAAGAATAGAAGAAAACCTTTTTTTTTTTAGGTTTCACATTTTAAATTTCCTAAAAAGTGCCAATGCTGTTTATGAGATTGGATTCCCTCTGAATAAATGCAATCTTTAAATAAAGGGGATACAAGGGTTTGAACAGCGACAGAAGAAATAATACATGTTTTCCAGAGTTGTTTACATGGCAACAGGCTTTTTTATTTATTTTAAATGTCCCTGATGAGCGGAGTTAGTGAGCTCAGACACGTGAATACAAAAACAAATCAGAGATATTTTCAAAAGTGAGTCCTGATATTCACCTTGATTTATTTCAGAGTTTGGTGACATTCACTCATTACATCAAAAATAAGGTTTTTCATTGAGCAGTAAAAAAGAGAAACTGAGCAAATATACTACACGTGGCATCGTTGCTTCTTTGTGCGCATTGACCTCGCAGTTAATTAACATTCAGATGGAGTTGTTCATTATGACTAACATCTAAAAAGTCCCCATGTTGATAAGAAACTGGTTTAAAAAAACACCTTAGTAACAGTTTGTTTTAAACATCCCGGTAAGAGTTCAAAGTTCATCTGTTTACGTGGCAACAAGTTGAAAATGTCTTCACACCAGGAGCCTGTGTCACATGACACTGAGCTTAAAGGTCCTATCACATGCTGCTTTTATATAGACCTTAGTGGTCCCCTAATACTGTATCTGAGGTCTCTTTTATATAGACCTTAGTGGTCCCCTAATACTGTATCTGAAGTCTCTTTTATATAGACCTTAGTGGTCCCTAATACTGTATCTGAAGTCTCTTTTATATAGACCTTAGTGGTCCCTAATACTGTATCTGAAGTCTCTTTTATATAGACCTTAGTGGTCCCTAATACTGTATCTGAAGTCTCTTTATATAGACCTTAGTGGTCCCCTAATACTGTATCTGAAGTCTCTTTTATATAGACCTTAGTGGTCCCTAATACTGTATCTGAAGTCTCTTTATATAGACCTTAGTGGTCCTCTAATACTGTGTCTGAAGTCTCTTTTATATAGACCTTAGTGGTCCCCTAATACTGTATCTGAAGTCTCTTTTATATAGACCTTAGTGGTCCCCTAATACTGTATCTGAAGTCTCTTTTATATAGACCTTAGTGGTCCCTAATACTGTATCTGAAGTCTCTTTTATATAGACCTTAGTGGTCCCCTAATACTGTATCTGAAGTCTCTTTTATATAGACCTTAGTGGTCCCTAATACTGTATCTGAAGTCTCTTTTATATAGACCTTAGTAGTCCCCTAATACTGTATCTGAAGTCTCTTTTATATAGACCTTAGTGGTCCCCTAATACTGTATCTGAAGTCTCTTTTATATAGACCTTAGTGGTCCCTAATACTGTATCTGAAGTCTCTTTTATATAGACCTTAGTGGTCCCCTAATACTGTATCTGAAGTCTCTTTATATAGACCTTAGTGGTCCCCTAATACTGTATCTGAAGTCTCTTTTATATAGACCTTAGTGGTCCCTAATACTGTATCTGAAGTCTCTTTTATATAGACCTTAGTGGTCCCTAAAACTGTATCTGAAGTCTCTTTTATATAGACCTTAGTGGTCCCCTAATACTGTATCTGAAGTCTCTTTATATAGACCTTAGTGGTCCCCTAATACTGTATCTGAAGTCTATTTTATATAGACCTTAGTGGTCCCTAATACTGTATCTGAAGTCTCTTTTATATAGACCTTAGTGGTCCCCTAATACTGTATCCGAAGTCTCTTTCCCAAAATTCAGCCTTGGTGCAGAATTACAGCCACTGTGTCTGTAGCTATTGAGGAGGAGGAGGAGGGGGAGGGGGAGGGGGGGGGGGGGTGTAGCGTTGACCAAGTGCCATGCTTTGCTTCACCTTTCCCCTTATGACGTCATAAGGGGAAATATTCCAGATCTGCCCATCTGAGCTTTTAAATTCTCAAAGGCGGAGCAGGATACCCAGGGCTCAGTTTACAACTATCACCGGTCTGTTTAAGCCCCCACCCCCAAATTTGGCTAGTGGAAAATCTGATTGGCTGGTAACCTTAAGAATCTACTTGCCTTGTTGGCTGGTGATCCAAAAAGTTAATATAAAGCCCTGGTTATAATATCTACAAACTGCTTAAAGTGCAGCTATAATTAATTGGGCTGCTAGGGTGGGGAATTATTATTATTAATTATATATTTGTGATACAGCACCAGAGTTAAGCTCAAAGATAGTTGGATAACTTTGTGATAAAGTACCAGAATTAAGCTCATATTAGCTGGATAACTTTGTGATACAGCACCAGAGTTAAGCTCAAAGATAGCTGGATAACTTTGTGATACAGCACCAGAGTTAAGCTCAAAGATAGCGAGATAACTTTGTGATACAGCACCAGAGTTAAGCTCAAAGATAGCTGAGATAACTTTGTGATACAGCACCAGAGTTAAGCTCAAAGATAGCTGGATAACTTTGTGATACAGCACCAGAGTTAAGCTCAAAGATAGCTGGATAACTTTGTGATACAGCACCAGAGTTAAGCTCAAAGATAGCTGGATAACTTTGTGATACAGCACCAGAGTTAAGCTCAAAGATAGCTGGATAACTTCGTGATACAGCACCAGAGTTAAGCTCAAAGATAGCTGGATAACTTTGTGATACAGCACCAGAGTTAAGCTCAAAGATAGCTGGATAACTTCGTGATACAGCACCAGAGTTAAGCTCAAAGATAGCTGGATAACTTCGTGATACAGCACCAGAGTTAAGCTCAAAGATAGCTGGATAACTTTGTGATACAGGACCAGAGTTCATTTCAAAGATAGCTGGATAACTTTGTGATACAGGACCAGAGTTAAGCTCAAAGATAGCGAGATAACTTCGTGATACAGCACCAGAGTTAAGCTCAAAGATAGCTGGATAACTTTGTGATACAGCACCAGAGTTAAGCTCAAAGATAGCTGGATAACTTTGTGATAAAGTACCAGAATTAAGCTCATATATAGCTGGATAACTTTGTGATACAGCACCAGAGTTAAGCTCAAAGATAGCTGGATAACTTTGTGATACAGGACCAGAGTTCATTTCAAAGATAACTGGATAACTTTGTGATACAGGACCAGAGTTAAGCTCAAAGATAGCGAGATAACTTCGTGATACAGCACCAGAGTTAAGCTCAAAGATAGCTGGATAACTTTGTGATACAGCACCAGAGTTAAGCTCAAAGATAGCGGGATAACTTTGTGATAAAGTACCAGAATTAAGCTCATATTAGCTGGATAACTTTGTGATACAGCACCAGAGTTAAGCTCAAAGATAGCTGGATAACTTTGTGATACAGCACCAGAGTTAAGCTCAAAGATAGCGAGATAACTTTGTGATACAGCACCAGAGTTAAGCTCAAAGATAGCTGGATAACTTTGTGATACAGCACCAGAGTTAAGCTCAAAGATAGCTGGATAACTTTGTGATACAGCACCAGAGTTAAGCTCAAAGATAGCTGGATAACTTTGTGATACAGGACCAGAGTTACGCTCAAAGATAGCTGGATAACTTTGTGACAGGACCAGAGTTAAGCTCATATTAGCTGGATAACTTTGTGATACAGCACCAGAGTTAAGCTCAAAGATAGCTGGATAACTTTGTGATACAGCACCAGAGTTACGCTCAAAGATAGCTGGATAACTTTGTGATACAACACCAGAGTTAAGCTCAAAGATAGCTGGATAACTTTGTGATACAGCACCAGAGTTAAGCTCAAAGATAGCTGGATAACTTCGTGATACAGCACCAGAGTTAAGCTCAAAGATAGCTGGATAACTTCGTGATACAGCACCAGAGTTAAGCTCAAAGATAGCTGGATAACTTCGTGATACAGCACCAGAGTTAAGCTCAAAGATAGCTGGATAACTTCGTGATACAGCACCAGAGTTAAGCTCAAAGATAGCTGGATAACTTCGTGATACAGCACCAGAGTTAAGCTCAAAGATAGCTGGATAACTTTGTGATACAGCACCAGAGTTAAGCTCAAAGATAGCTGGATAACTTTGTGATACAGGACCAGAGTTAAGCTCAAAGATAGCTGAGATAACTTTGTGATACAGCACCAGAGTTAAGCTCAAAGATAGCTGGATAACTTTGTGATACAGCACCAGAGTTAAGCTCAAAGATAGCGAGATAACTTCGTGATACAGCACCAGAGTTAAGCTCAAAGATAGCTGGATAACTTTGTGATACAGCACCAGAGTTAAGCTCAAAGATAGCTGGATAACTTTGTGATAAAGTACCAGAATTAAGCTCATATTAGCTGGATAACTTTGTGATACAGCACCAGAGTTAAGCTCAAAGATAGCTGGATAACTTTGTGATACAGCACCAGAGTTAAGCTCAAAGATAGCGAGATAACTTTGTGATACAGCACCAGAGTTAAGCTCAAAGATAGCTGGATAACTTTGTGATACAGCACCAGAGTTAAGCTCAAAGATAGCTGGATAACTTCGTGATACAGCACCAGAGTTAAGCTCAAAGATAGCTGGATAACTTTGTGATACAGCACCAGAGTTAAGCTCAAAGATAGCTGGATAACTTCGTGATACAGCACCAGAGTTAAGCTCAAAGATAGCTGGATAACTTTGTGATACAGCACCAGAGTTAAGCTCAAAGATAGCTGGATAACTTCGTGATACAGCACCAGAGTTAAGCTCAAAGATAGCTGGATAACTTTGTGATACAGGACCAGAGTTAATTTCAAAGATAGCTGGATAACTTTGTGATACAGGACCAGAGTTAAGCTCAAAGATAGCGAGATAACTTTGTGATACAGCACCAGAGTTAAGCTCAAAGATAGCTGGATAACTTTGTGATACAGCACCAGAGTTAAGCTCATATTAGCTGGATAACTTTGTGACAGGACCAGAGTTAAGCTCAAAGATAGCGAGATAACTTCGTGATACAGCACCAGAGTTAAGCTCAAAGATAGCTGGATAACTTTGTGATACAGGACCAGAGTTAAGCTCAAAGATAGCTGGATAACTTTGTGATACAGCACCAGAGTTAATTTCAAAGATAGCTGGATAACTTTGTGATACAGCACCAGAGTTAAGCTCAAAGATAGCTGGATAACTTTGTGATACAGGACCAGAGTTAAGCTCAAAGATAGCTGGATAACTTTGTGATACAGCACCAGAGTTAATTTCAAAGATAGCTGGATAACTTTGTGATACAGGACCAGAGTTAAGCTCAAAGATAGCGAGATAACTTTGTGATACAGCACAAGAGTTAAGCTCAAAGATAGCTGGATAACTTTGTGATACAGCACCAGAGTTAAGCTCAAAGATAGCTGGATAACTTTGTGATACAGCACCAGAGTTAAGCTCAAAGATAGCTGGATAACTTCATGATACAGCACCAGAGTTAAGCTCAAAGATAGCTGGATAACTTTGTGATACAGGACCAGAGTTACGCTCAAAGATAGCTGGATAACTTTGTGATACAGGACCAGAGTTAAGCTCATATTAGCTGGATAACTTTGTGACAGGACCAGAGTTAAGCTCAAAGATAGCTGGATAACTTTTTGATACAGCACCAGAGTTACGCTCAAAGATAGCTGGATAACTTCATGATACAGGACCAGAGTTAAGCTCAAAGATAGCTGGATAACTTTGTGATACAGGACCAGAGTTACGCTCAAAGATAGCTGGATAACTTTGTGATACAGGACCAGAGTTAAGCTCATATTAGCTGGATAACTTTGTGACAGGACCAGAGTTACGCTCAAAGATAGCTGGATAACTTTGTGATACAGGACCAGAGTTAAGCTCATATTAGCTGGATAACTTTGTGATACAGCACCAGAGTTAAGCTCAAAGATAGCTGAGTTATGTGGCTGGGTTGGCTCAGTTGGCGGCGCAGGCGCACATGTGGCGGTCGCGAGTTCAACTCCGGCCTGTGGCACTTTGCTGCATGTGATTCCCCTTCTATCTCCCATTTCATGTCTTCTGCTGTCCTATGGATTTAAAGGGCTAAAATACCCAAAAAAATAATCTAAAAAAAAAGATAGCTGAGTTACTTTGTGATACAGGCCCCTGGTTAGAATTCAAAGTTCATGATCTGTTTTCATGGCAGCAAGTTGTAAATCCAGATTCCTGACAAAATAAAGCTCCAACCTCTTTTTTTTTTTCATAATTTCCTTTCATCGTCAGACGAAAAGGCGTCGGCTGTAAACAAAAACGTGAGCTAACATCTCACCAGGTGCCAGCAGAGTGAAAAAGGATGTGACAAAACGGTTGTGCTTCGTCCTTTAGCTTCCTTTTAATTCAGCAGGATTGTCCCGTTGAAATTTGACAAGATAAGAAGATTGAAGCAAGCAAGAGGAAAGCTGCGTTTTCAGTTTGTTTGTCTTTGTGCACTAAAGGGCCCTGACACACTAACCCGATGGCAGAAAAGGCCGTCGGACCGACCTCTTCCCCGAGAGGGCCGAAAAAGTGTCTCGAAGCGATGCCGACGGCATCTGATTGGACGAACGCGTCACGTGGGGGTCTGGTTTCTCCAGTAATTCAAAGCCAGACCGTCATGGCGGCTCGATCTAATATTTTACTAAAATAGTTCACTGACACGCGTTTATGAAAACATTTTAAGGAGAAATAGGCCATGCGGCTGCTGAATCTGTCTTAATCTCTCTCTCATTCACACACACACACACACACACACACACACACACACACACACACACACACACACACACAGACTTTAATGTGTAATGTAATGTCTGACGTTCTTCCATGGACTCTGTAACAGCCTTTGTGGACCAAACGCCTTGGTTACCATGGTTACCTTGTTTCAAGCCATTCTAGCGTGGTATAGAAAACCTGCAGGAAGACTCGGCTCCATTTGCGCCGGTTCTCATTAATATTCAACCAGCTAAGCTGCTTGACTCTGACTGGCTAACAGCGAGCCAATGAGAGCCTGGCTATCAGGATCCTTTACCCAGCTCATGAATATTAATGAGCTCAGGCAGCATGACGTCAGACTGACCAGCTGTTGTGATTGGCCTGATTTCTCCTCTTATTTCTTTTCAGTGGCTAGAGCTGACAGAGGAGGGAGGAGTTCATCTTCACACACACACACACACACACACACACACACACACACACACACACACACACACACACACACACACACACACACTAGTCCCGCTCGCCGGACTGTCCGACGGCCGATTATCGGGTTGATGTGTCACGGCTTTAACAGAGAGCGTCCTCGCGACACAGCTATGACCTTCCCGCTTGGGACGGAGACCAGATTTCATCTTGAGAGTCCGAGTCGTCCAACCTGAACCCGGACTTCCCGGACCGGGCTTCGGCACCTGGATCGGCTCCGTTGATGTTGGCCAGGGGCACGTAGGAGTAGTCTCGACGTTCGGGGAAGCGAGCGGCGGCCGCGCCGCGACACGCCCGCACGAGGTGAAGCAGCAGGCTGGCGGCCAGCAGAGAGGCCAGGGCGGAGGTGATCAGCAGCCAGGAACGCCTGAGGAGACACGGACGGGGTTGGGAAGAGCTTCACTCTCGGAGGTCTTGGGGCATTTTTACATTTCTTTTCAAATTCACCTTTTAACCCTCATGTTGTCCTCGGGTCAAATTGAAATCTCTGCGTTGCACAGAGACAGGGCTCAATGCAAAGAATCGTACCGCTAGGCTATGTGTACATGTATTTCTTTTTTGTTAAAATGGTTTTCATAAAATTGGTATTAGGTGCCAGAATCGAACATTTTCAAAAGCCCTAGTGCTTCTTAATTTCCTCGCGGGAGTCATCCCAAAAGGATCAATAAAGAGAAGTCTAAGTCTTTACATAAAACATTAAAGAGCAGTTAAACACAATAAAAAACATTTGTTAAAAGAGAAAAGAAACACAGCTTAAATAGGGACAAATATCAGGAAAATATGTAAATATGTAAGCAGACTATTGTTAATCTAAAAACACATTCACGTGGTTGATAAAGGGAGGGTTGAGAGATTGAGAAAGTACCCCATGCCACTCTCTATGTATGGGGAAGGGTATATGATGAAAAACCTGCCTGCCTCTATGGGAATTTAACATGGAGATGTGTATGCCTTATTTTAACCCTCATGTTGTCCTCCATTTTCAGTTTTTTCATCACAAAAAAATGCCTTCAAAATAAGCTGAAAATGTCAACATTAGAAATATCAAATAACTGAATAAAAAAATAAATAAAAAAAACAGCAAAGAAAAGCACCCACAACATTGAAAAAATGACAAAAATGTCATAATTTTCAAATTTTGAATTACGATCAATTTCCAAAAGATGAGTTTTTTATTCCTCTTTTTAGTCAACTTTAGCAAGGGTCCCTAAACTTATGAGCACAACTGTTTTGCTGGCTCCATACACGCTAAAAGTAGTGATTTTTTACATGGAGTCTGGTGGAGATATGCTGCTCTATACACGCTAAAAGTAGTGATTATTTACATGGAGTCTGGTGGAGATATGCTGCTCTATACATGCTAAAATCACTGATTATTTACATGGAGTCTGGTGGAGATATGCTGCTCTATACACGCTAAAAGTACTGTTTTTTTTACATGGAGTCTGGTGGAGATATGCTGCTCTATACACGCTAAAATCACTGATTATTTACATGGAGTCTGGTGGAGATATGCTGCTCTATACATGCTAAAATCACTGATTATTTACATGGAGTCTGGTGGAGATATGCTGCTCTATACACGCTAAAAGTACTGTTTTTTTTACATGGAGTCTGGTGGAGATATGCTGCTCTATACACGCTA
>CM057242.1:2440773-2533273 GCA_029931835.1 Etheostoma nigrum
CTATCTATCTATATACTGTATATCTATCTATCTATCTATCTATATACTGTACTATCTATCTATCTATCTATCTATATACTGTATATCTATCTATCTATCTATATACTGTATATCTATCTATCTATCTATCTATACTATATATCTATCTATCTATCTATCTATCTATCTATCTATCTATATACTGTATATCTATCTATCTATCTATCTATCTATCTATATACTGTATATCTATCTATCTATCTATCTATATACTGTATATCTATCTATCTATCTATCATATCTATCTATCTATCTATCTATCTGTATATCTATCTATCTATCTATCTATCTATATACTGTATATCTATCTCTCTATCTATCTATCTATCTACTGTATATCTATCTATCTATCTATCTATCTATATACTGTATCTATCTATCATATCTATCTATCTATCTACTGTATATCTATCTATCTATATACTGTATATATCTCTATCTATCTATCTATCTATCTATCTATCTACTGTATATCTATCTATCTATCTATCTATCTATCTATATATCTATCTATCTATCTATCTATCTACTGTACTGTATATCTATCTATCTATCTATCTATATATCTATCTATCTATCTATCTATCTATATACTGTATATCTATCTATCTATCTATCTATCTACTGTATGTATATCTATCTATCGTATATCTATCTCTATATACTGTATATATCTCTATCTATCTACTGTATATCTGTCTATCTATCTATCTACTGTATATCTACTGTCTGTATGTATATCTATCTATTGTATATCTATCTATCTATATACTGTATATATCTCTATCTATCTTTTTTGGTCTTGCAACATTGTTGATTGTTCGAGATAAATAAATACATTAAATGAAATGAATGAATACTGAGAGCCAAATCATGTGAGCCATGTGTGAAGGTGAAGGTGTGCTGAACAGACGTGAAAGCTGGACAGCGGAGGTGAAAGGACGAGAGGTCACGTGACTCGACCTTGGACACTTACTCTGTCAGACGAGGCTGCTCTCTGTGAGCTTCTTCGTCTCGTCTCCACAACGCAAACATCTGTTTGGCGAGACAATGTCCAGCTGTGGAGAGAAGAGTTCAATCACAGTCTTAAAAGTCTGCTTTTAGACTTCACACAGGCCTTTTCTTGTGATTTTGAAAGGTCGTTGCAATTTTATTTGCACTTTGTGTCATGAATCGTTGACACAATAGAGACAAAAACACCAGCGCTTTAATGCAAGATCAATATTTATAAGCAGCACTTTCCCCCTCGTGTCGTCTTCCCGTCAAAATTGAAAATTAACACTTTTGTTGATGCTTTTTATCGATGTTTTTAACTTTTTCTTACGTTATTGTCCCTTTTTTTTAACACTTGACGCTTTTTTTCAATGTTTGTCACTTTTTTTGATGTTTTAAACACTACGTTTTACAGTTATTTTTGGAATTTATGGTCAATAAACCTCATTTATAGGAAATTATGCCTAATGTTTGAGTTAGAAAAGCAGAAATTAGGAATTATTGAGACTAAAATTAAAGGAATGGATGTTGATGATAATCACAGACTGGAATATGTCAACTTTTACTCAATACTATTTCAAAAACACTTCCATTAGTTTTACAATGCTATAAAATTGAATAAGACGCCCCAAAATTAATGAAAGTAGAGATTTGTACTTGGCAAAGAGCGTTGGGTGGAATCAATCATGTTATTTTGGGGAATTAAAAAGAACATTGATATAGGACAACATGAGGACAACATGAGGACAACATGAGGGCAACATGGGGACAACATGAGGACAACATGAGGACAACATGAGGACAACATGGGGACAACGTGAGGACAACATGAGGACAACATGAGGACAACATGGGGACAACGTGAGGACAACATGAGGACAACATGAGGACAACATGAGGACAACATGAGGGCAACATGGGGACAACATGAGGACAACATGAGGACAACATGAGGACAACATGAGGACAACATGGGGACAACATGAGGACAACATGAGGACAACATGAGGACAACATGAGGACAACATGAAGACAACATGAGGACAACATGAAGACAACATGAGGACAACATGAAGACAACAGGAAGACAACATGAAGACAACATGAGGACAACATGAAGACAACATGAAGACAACATGAAGACAACATGAGGACAACATGAAGACAACATGAAGACAACATGAGGACAACATGAAGACAACATGAAGACAACATGAGGACAACATGAAGACAACATGAAGACAACATGAAGACAACATGAGGACAACATGAGGACAACATGAAGACAACATGAAGACAACATGAGGACAACATGAAGACAACATGAGGACAACATGAAGACAACATGAGGACAACATGAAGACAACATGAAGACAACATGAAGACAACATGAGGACAACATGAAGACAACATGAGGACAACATGAAGACAACATGAAGACAACATGAAGACAACATGAAGACAACATGAGGACAGTTGTATTTGTGTTTATTTATATTTCAGATTGCATTATGGGTACTTTATCTGTGCTCCGGTGACTTTTGGCGGCCATGGAGGAACTCTATCCGTCTGCTTTTCCCCAGGAGGTTCCTGGATAAGGGAGCGTCAAAAACCTCAAAAAAGCTTCAAAAGTGGAACAAAAAGCGTTGAAAATGTGTAAAAAACCGTTGAAACAAGCGTCAAAACGACTTAATGCGGCAGCTTCATCTGAGAGAAGGTGAAATAACATCTGAAATAACAGAAAATGTTCTGAGTTTTTACTCCAGCTGCCATTCTTTCTTCAATTTTTGTTTTTAATTACGGTTAACGAGCTGCCGCAACTTATTTTCTGTTATTTTACGGGTTTATTTCTTAGAGTGTAGTCTCTCGAGTCTGTAAGAACGAAGAGGGAGTCGACATGGTAACACACAGGATGTTACTCAACGGGAGAGGAGGAACATTTCCAGTCCTCCCAGTTGAGTTGACACAGTGCTGCTCTGTTTGGACAGACACCAGCAAAGAATGGACTGCTTCTACGTCTGCTGTGTGCAAACAGTCAAACATTTGCTAAAACGTGAAGACAGAGACAGAGACAGAGACACACACAGACAGACAGACACGCTGATACACACAGGCTGATACATACAGACAGACAGACACCAGCAAAGAATGAACTGCTTTTATGTCTGCTCTGTGCTAACAGTCAAACATTTGCTAAAACGTGAAGACGCGCACACACACACACACCGGTGTGTCTCACTATCTTTGTGGGGACCAGTCATTGACATAATGCATTCCCTAGCCCCTTACCCTAACCTTAATAGAATGCGGATCGGGCCGGATTTTTCTGTCCGAGCCCGGCCCGCGTCCGACAGAGCAGTAACCGAACCCGACCCGAGCCCGACAGGCATTAAGATATTTCTGTCCGAGCCCGACCCGAGCCCGACAGTTAAAATCGCATTTGTTTCTCATACTAATGACACATGTACGTTTGTTTGTGTGGAAAGCCGCTTTTATTAAGCAATTGTAGGAAGGCATTGGGAAATGTCAACAGCTGAGCATCAATGCACAGCTGACTTTCCTTCGTTTTCAATAGTTTTAAAATCTCCTGCGGCCAACTTCTTTTTAACATCTTCCATCGTTGCGCTGCCACATGGAGCTTAATACGCACGTCTTTGGTTGTCACAGCACACAGGAAGACGGATGTTAGGGTAATATTTGACATTTATTTTAAGCTGTTTTAAATTCAAAATGTTCAATGCCTTATCGCGCTGATGTGACCGAGCCCGACCCGAACCCGAGCATCCTTTCTGAAAATCTGTCCGAACCCGGCCCGACCCGTCGGGTACCGTCGGGTCCCGTCGGGCTCGGGTCGGGTATCCATCCTCTAAACCTTAACCATCAAACCTAAATGCCTAATCTTAACCCTTACCCTAACCTTAACCATAACCTAATTCTAACCCTGATCCTAAAACCAGGTCTTATTCCTCAAACAGCCCTTTAACGTTATGGGGACCAGCGTTTTGTCCCCACAAAGCTGTCAGGACCCCATAAGTATACTGTATTCCCAGTTTTTGGTCCCCACAAATGTAGTAAAACCTGGTCCACACACACACACACACACACACAGGTGTGTATGGCTGTCCTTAATTTAAGAAATTTTGTCAATTAGTTGATTTATAACTGAGTTTCTCCAGAAATAATCATGCAGTAGCTCAGTCCGTAGGGGACCAGAGGGTGGCTGGTTCAAGACCCCATACGGACCAAAGGTGGACTGGTGGTGGACTGGTAGCTGCTCGGGGTGCCCTGCTCGGGGTGACCCCACCCCCCATTCTGACATCTCTCAGGTACTGAGCATGTGTGTGTAATTCAGGCCTGTGTGTAATGTAAGTAATAACAACAGAGTGTAAAACGAGTGTAAAAACGAGACATTTGAGGACGTCGTCTTGGGCTTTTTGGGAAACACTGATCCACATTTTTCACCATTTTATGACCTTTTCTGACCAAAAAACTAACCCTTTAATTCAGAGTTATTCAACACGGGGTCCTCAGAGTTACTGAAAAATTTAAGAAGATATAAGAAAGAAATCTATTTCTTTGAAAGTTTCCTTTTTCCTAAATAAAAATATTTGGAAATACACATATATAAGAATCCAACATATTGATAGCAAAGTTAAATTGGCAACATTTAATTTACACGTTGAAAATAAGCTTACTAAGGTAGCTAATATATACAGTTTGGCTTAAGGGATTCACTATGCCTTCCACATGTATATTTAACAATAAAACATTATGTATATATAATCCATCATCAGCACCCAGAGGAGCCGGTTCAGTGGAAGGATGCTCCTTCCCAAGTGCCGGACCAACAGACTCAAGGACTCCTTTGTCCCTCATGCCATCAGACTCTACAACTCCTCACTAGGGGGGAGGAGGAAATAGGGCAGAGAGGACAATACATGCATACATGCATTCATGCATTCATACATACATACATACATACATACATGCACCATACATACATGCATACATACATACATGCATACATGCATACATGCATACATGCATACATGCATACATACATACATGCATACATACATACATACATGCACCATACATACATGCATACATACATACATGCATACATGCATACATACATACATACATACATACATACATACATACATACATACATACATGTATACATGCATACATGCACACCTGGACTTAAATTCACACCTGGTCACTTTATAATTTTAACACTGGACTCAACACTGAAACTTTAATAATAATTTATGGTCTTTTCTTTGTTTACTTGACGAATGTTGTTGTTGTTATTATTATTATTGTTATTTTGTTGTCTTTATACTGTCTTTTTTATCTATTTTTATTTGTTTTTTCTTGCTAAAACTGCTGCTGGAACTTTCAATTTCCTCGCGGGAGTCATCCCAAAAGGATTAATAAAGAGAAGTCTAAGTCTAAGTCCATATCTATTCATTATCATCCATACAGCCCAGTTTAATATGCAACTTAATTGTATTTAACTAGAAGGGGGTCCCTAGTCTGCCTCTCTTCCAACTTAAGGGTCCTTGGCCTTAAAAACGTTGGCCCCTGCTTTAAATAACCGACAGATTAAATGATAAATGAAAGCCCTAGGGATTTGTGTGTGTGTGTGTGTGTGTGTGTGTGTGTGTGTGTGTGTGTGTGTACCTCTATGTAAGGTGTAGTTGGTCTCTCCTCGCAGCGTGGCGTTGCAGCTTCCTGTCTGCGGGTCACAGGGACACTGGTCGTCACAGCGACACACCTGAGCGCAGGACGGCCCGAAGAAACCCAGAAGACACGCTGACACAGACACACACATAAAGGATGTGAAAAGCATTGAATAATTACATTTTTTTTTTCAATGAGATCATTCAAATTTACACTCGGACTTGGATGGAGACACATTTGGTGCAACGTGGTGTAACTGCTGTTGTTATAGCGCGACATATAGTTCTACCTTGTTCACAGGTGTTGCCGTGGAAACCAGAGGGGCAGGCGCAGCGTCCGCGGACAGGGTCGCAGGAACCGCCGTTAAAACAAGCACAGGTTTGATTGCAGCCGTCGCCATAGAAACCCGGGAGGCACTCTGTAAATAAGAGGAGAAATCAATACATGTGCACATCATGAAGGGTTTTCCCTCAGGGTTGAAATGTTGATACACACTCACACACATCTACACACCTGCTCATCAGATACACACTCACACACATCTACACACCTGCTCATCAGATACACACTCGCACACATCTACACACCTGCTCATCAGATACACACTCACACACATCTACACACCTGCTCATCAGATACACACTCGCACACATCTACACACCTGCTCATCAGATACACACTCGCACACATCTACACACCTGCTCATCAGATACACACTCACACACATCTACACACCTGCTCATCAGATACACACTCGCACACATCTACACACCTGCTCATCAGATACACACTCACACACATCCACACACCTGCTCATCAGATACACACTCACACACATCTACACACCTGCTCATCAGATACACACTCACACACATCTACACGCCTGCTCATCAGATACACACTCACACACATCTACACACCTGCTCATCAGGTACACACTCACACACATCTACACACCTGCTCATCAGATACACACTCACACACATCTACACACCTGCTCATCAGGTACACACTCACACACATCTACACACCTGCTCATCAGATACACACTCACACACATCTACACGCCTGCTCATCAGATACACACTCACACACATCTACACACCTGCTCATCAGGTACACACTCACACACATCTACACACCTGCTCATCAGATACACACTCACACACATCTCTAGACACCTGCTCATCAGATACACACTCACACACATCTACACACCTGCTCATCAGATACACACTCACACACATCTACACACCTGCTCATCAGATACACACTCACACACATCTCTAGACACCTGCTCATCAGATACACACTCACACACATCTACACACCTGCTCATCAGATACACACTCACACACATCTACACATCAGATACACACTCACACACATCTACACACCTGCTCATCAGATAAACACTCACACACATCTACACACCTGCTCATCAGACACATACTCACACACATCTACACACCTGCTCATCAGATACACACTCACACACATCTACACACCTGCTCATCAGATACACACTCACACACATCTACACACCTGCTCATCACATACACACTCACACACATCTACACACTCACACACATCTACACATCAGATACACACTCACACACATCTACACACCTGCTCATCAGATAAACACTCACACACATCTACACACCTGCTCATCAGACACACACTCACACACATCTACACACCTGCTCATCAGATACACACTCACACACATCTACACACCTGCTCATCAGATACACACTCACACACATCTCTAGACACCTGCTCATCAGATACACACTCACACACATCTACACACCTGCTCATCAGATACACACTCACACACATCTACACATCAGATACACACTCACACACATCTACACACCTGCTCATCAGATAAACACTCACACACATCTACACACCTGCTCATCAGACACACACTCACACACATCTACACACCTGCTCATCAGATACACACTCACACACATCTACACACCTGCTCATCAGATACACACTCACACACATCTACACACCTGCTCATCACATACACACTCACACACATCTACACACTCACACACATCTACACATCAGATACACACTCACACACATCTACACACCTGCTCATCAGATAAACACTCACACACATCTACACACCTGCTCATCAGACACACACTCACACACATCTACACACCTGCTCATCAGATACACACTCACACACATCTACACACCTGCTCATCAGATACACACTCACACACATCTACACATCAGATACACACTCACACACATCTACACACCTGCTCATCAGATACACACTCACACACATCTACACACCTGCTCATCAGATACACACTCACACACATCTACACATCAGATACACACTCACACACATCTACACACCTGCTCATCAGATACACACTCACACACATCTACACATCAGATACACACTCACACACATCTACACACCTGCTCATCAGATACACACTCACACACATCTACACACTCACACACACCTGCTCATCAGACACACACTCACACACATCTACACACCTGCTCATCAGATACACACTCACACACATCTACACACCTGCTCATCAGATACACACTCACACACATTCACACTCCGATGGGGGGAAACTCTGGGTTCAGCGTCTTCCCCTAGACACTTCGACATGCAACTGCAGGGGATTAGGACCCCCCCTGGAGGGATTGAACCACCAACCTTCCGATTGGCAGGCTACCTCTCTACCACTGGTCCACAGCCGCTACTTGTAGCCGCTACTTGTGCTACAAGTCTACTTTTCGGATCTTTACAGAGCGTTTATAGATCTCGACATTTCCGAGGCAGCTTCATTTCCCGGAGAAATAAGACGGAGGGACTGAGGAAACAGTCTCGAGCAGTCCAGAGCTTTTTTGTTTGTGTGTGTGTGTGTGTGTGTGTGTGTGTGTGTGTGTGTGAGAGAGCACCTTGGCTGCAGTTCTTTCCTCTCCACCCAGCATCACAGACACAGCCGCCTGCAACACAGAGGACACACACAAAAGACGTGAAACATTGCAGATAGGCAACGGCCAGGAAAGTGTTTTTGGAGAGAACTTTGCCCTTGCTTCATCATTATATCCTATTAGACATTAATTTGGGTGAAATGTTGTCATAATTAGCATGTACATTCTTGAGTTATAGCCAAAAATGCATTTTTGTGAGGTCTAATCAGGTCATCCTTGAGTCCAAGTGGACTTTTGTGACAAATTTGAAGAAATGCCCTCCAGGGGGGTACTAAAATATAGCGAATTCTGACATTTTTCTCAGAATTCTGACTTTTTTTTAATTCTGAGATTAAAGTCAGAATTCTGACATTTTTCTTTGAATTCTGACTTTTTTTTAATTCTGAGATTAAAGTCAGAATTCTGACATTTTTCTCAGAATTCTGACTTTTTTTGAATTCTGAGATTAAAGTCAGAATTCTGAGATTTAAGTCAGAATTCTGAAATTTAAGTCAGAATTCTGACTTTAATCTCAGAATTCAAAAGTCAGAATTCTGAGAAAAAAGTCAGAATTCTGAGAAAAAAGTCAGAATTAAATAAAGTAAGAATTCTGAGAAAAAGTCAGAATTCTGACTTTAATCTCAGAATTAAAAAGTCAGAATTCTGAGATCAAAGTCAGAATTCTGACTTTTTCCCCAGAATTCTGAGAAAAAAGTCAGAATTCTGACTTTAACCTCAGAATTAAAAAGTCAGAATTCTGAGATTAAAGTCAGAATTCCAGAATTCTGACTTTAATCTCAGAATTCTGGGAATAAAGTCAGAACTCACATACATTTTTCACCAGTGGCCCTAATCCTCTTCCGTAGTCACAAGCCTGGAGGCATGAAAAAAATAATCCTGTTTTTCGTCCACATGTCCACTCACCGGCGGTGCAGACACCGTGAGGGCCGCAGGTCGGCGGCCGACACACCAGGGACTCACATTCTGTGCCCTCCCAGCCCCGGTGACACCGACAGCGTCCGTTCACACAGTCTCCGTGCCCGTTGCAGTTCTCCGGCTGGCAGCGCCGCTGGTGAACACACAAGATGGTGGAGACGGGCCGAGCACAGCGCCACCTGCTGTCTGGAGCACTGGTAGGAGAAGATGAACGGCGGAGAGCATCAGGCGACAGATCTGAGACCACCTGAGCTCCAAAAAACCATTAGAGCTTTTTTCTTTTTAAAAAGGTGCCCTGCCACACATATTTAATTACTTTGTGGTAATGTCTGCAGTTCTACCATGGACTCTGTAAGAGCTTTTGTGGAAAAAAGGCCGTGGTTACCTTGTTTCGAGCCATGCTAGCGTGGTATATATAGCCTGCAGGAAGACTCGGCTCCATTTGGGCCGGTTCTCCCATTAATATTCAACCAGCTAAGCTGCTTTACTCTGACTGGCTAACAGCTAGCCAATGAGAGCCTGGCTATCAGCATCCTTTACCCACCTCATGAATATAAATGAGGAGGTAGCAGTTCATTTTCACACGCACACACACACACACACACACACACACACACACACACACACACACACACACACACACACGCACACACACACACACAGGGAACAAAGGGAATTTTCCACCAAAGGGATTTTCTCAGAGTGTTCCAGCAATGGAGGACTTGTTGGAGCGTGTGAACTAGGGGTGTACAAAAAAAATAAAAATAAATAAGTCGATTCCTATTTTTTCTTTTCGTTTTGTAATGGTGTGTATACTATCACATGGGAAAAGTAACTACATGTACATACTGTGACTCGTTTATTTAACCCTCATGTTGTCCCCATGTTGTCCTATATCAATGTTCTTTTTAATTCCCCAAAATAACATGATTGATTCCACCCAACGCTCTTTGCCAAGTACAAATCTCTACTTTCATTAATTTTGGGGCGTCTTATTCAATTTTATAGCATTGTAAAACAAATGGAAGTGTTTTTGAAATAGTATTGAGTAAAAGTTGACATATTCCAGTCTGTGATTATCATCAACATCCATTCCTTTAATTTTAGTCTAAATAATTCCTAATTTCTGCTTTTCTAACTCAAACATCAGGTATAATTTCCTAGAAATGAAGTTTATTGACCATAAATTCCAAAAATAACTGTAAAGTAACTAAGTTAGTGTTACGAAGTGTTGAAAACGTAAAAAAAAAAAAATGTCTTACCTGTAGCACTTTGAGGTTTGTCCTAAATGTAAAGTGCATTACAAATAAAATGTATTATTATTATTATTATAAAGTACAGAGTGGAAGGCTAACCAATGATCAGAGGGGTAGCTGGCCAATGAGCCGTCAGTCACATAGGTGGAAGACCCGCCTCCGTCCAGATTGATGGCATTGATGACTCCGTAGCTCTTCAGAGACTCGGCCACCTCCCACAGATTCATACTGAAACAGACATGAAGTGCAGAATGTAATGGAAACGCTGGAGACAAACACTGTGTCCAGAAATCTGTTTAGTACTTTTCGTTGTTGGACAGACAAAAAGAGACAAAAAAACAAACAAGCTTTTTGCACTTTGGGTTTCTGTTTAAATGATGATTTGAAGATAATGTAAACTTACATTGCGATTGGGTCTATACAGGGCTTGTTCGGGGTAATACAGCCATAAATTAAATATAAATTAAATATTATTGACCATAAATTGGGATTTATGGTCAATAAATCTCATTTATAGGAAATTATACCTAATGTTTGAGTTAGAAAAGCAGAAATTAGGAATTATGGAGACTAAAATTAAAGGAATGGATGTTGATGATAATCACAGACTGGAATATGTCAACTTTTACTCAATACTATTTCAAAAACACTTCCATTTGTTTTACAATGCTATAAAATTGAATAAGACGCCCCAAAATGAATGAAAGTAGAGATTTGTACTTGGCAAAGAGCGTTGGGTGGAATCAATCATGTTATTTTGGGGAATTAAAAAGAACATTGATATAGGACAACATGAGGACAACATGAGGACAACATGGGGACAACATGAGGACAACATGAAGACAGCATGAAGACAGCATGAAGACAGCATGAAGACAGCATGAGGGCAACATGAAGACAACATGAGGACAACATGAGGGCAACATGAGGACAACATGGGGACAACATGAGGACAACATGAAGACAGCATGAAGACAGCATGAAGACAGCATGAAGACAGCATGAAGGCAACATGAGGACAACATGAGGGCAACATGAGGACAACATGAGGGCAATATGAGGACAACATGAGGGCAACATGGGGACAACATGAGGGCAACATGAGGACAACATGAGGGCAACATGAGGACAACATGAGGGCAACATGAGGGCAACATGAGGACAACATGAGGGCAACATGAGGACAACATGAGGGCAATATGAGGACAACATGAGGGCAACATGGGGACAACATGAGGACAACATGAAGACAACATGAGGACAACATGGGGACAACATGAGGACAACATGGGGACAACATGAGGACAACATGAGGACAACATGAGGACAACATGGGGATAACATGAGGACAACATGGGGACAACATGAGGACAACATGAGGACAACATGAGGACAACATGAGGACAACATGGGGATAACATGAGGACAACATGAGGACAACATGAGGACAACATGGGGATAACATGAGGACAACATGGGGACAACATGAGGGCAACATGAGGACAACATGAGGGCAACATGAGGACAACATGAGGACAACATGAGGGTTAAAGAAATGAAAACAACCCAGAGCAGTTTTGTCTCCTATCCCAGAATGCATCTGTGGTGTAGCCAATGCAAGACTAGTTATAATAAACATTCATCTTTACTTCATTTTTCTGATTGAACTCTTTTTAGCACGAGTGAGACAGAGATGATGGAAGGAGATAAAGTAAAAGACGGAGAGAGCCTGAGAGGGGATAGAGCATAAACAGCAGCTGAATGTAACAGTGATGAATGGGGGTGCAGGGAAAGGCATGTTAACCTCTGACAGGGTTTGTTTGAGAGAACTAATACACTCAGGTCACCTCAACCCGCTAAGATCTCTCCACCGATCAATTGTATTGATCCGCCTCTCCCTTGCAGTCTCTGTGCAGCAGGCCTGCAGGAGATTAATGTGTTGTCTTAAATGACCTGGCCTTGAAAAGCACAACACAGTCTGACATGTCTGAACATGTCTGCCACTGCCCTCTGTATATCTTCACTCAATATCTGCCCCCCCACCCCCATCTTTGCTCAATAAAACATGTCAAAGTCAGCTTGGTCCGATCGACAACCTCCTGCTCACAGACCTCTCCGTCTCTTTAGAGAAACAGCAGCGCGCGGTCTTGACTTCCAGCCCTTCCATTTATTTTAAGGCTGCAATTAACAATTATTTTCAATGTTGATTAATCAGTTGATTAGTTTCTGGATTTATGGATTAGTTGTTTGGGCTCAAAAATGTCAGAAAATTGTGAAAAATGTTGATAAGTGTTCCCCAAAAAGCCCAAAACAACGTCATCAAATGTCTCGTTTTATCCACAACTCAAAGATGTTCAGTTTACTGTCACAGAGGAGAGAAGAAACTAGAACATATTCACATTTACAAGCTGACATCAGAGATTTTTTTACACATGAAATGACTCAAACGAATGATCAAAATAGTTGGCGATAATGAAAAAGTTGACAAACGATTAAAGGTGCACTATCAGTTCCTGTGTGGTCACATCTGTTGACGTTCCAAGTAAATTCAAAACAAAACAGAGCAATCCCCCCCCCCCCCCGTGTCCATAACTGTCATGACTAACTGACTGTCACTAACCCCCCCCCCAATCATCTTGTGATTGGCTGGAACGTGGTTTGTTGTATTTTGTTGCACAGCCTGTGCCTTTAGTGTTTTTTTGGCGTTTACATCCCCTGTGTTGTCTCCCAAGACCGGGCTAGTTCAGTGTATTAAGGGGGGGGGGGGGGAACCATGCAGGAAGTCATGGTGCACCTTGGCTGTGGCTCAGTGGTAGAGCGGTTGCCTGCCAATCGGAAGGTTGGTGGTTCAATCCCTGGCCCTGCAGTCCCATGTCGAAGTGTCCTTGGGCAAGACACTGAACCCCGAGTTACCCCCGATGCTGCTCCATCGGAGTGTGAATGTGTGTGAGTGTGTATCTGATGAGCAGGTGTGTAGATGTGTGTGCATGTTTATCTGATGAGCAGGTGGCACCTTGTACGGCAGCCTCGGCCACAGTGTATGAATGTGTGTGAATGGTGAATGTATCCTGTATGATGTAAAAGCGCTTTGAGTAGTCGTTAAGACTAGAAAAGCGCTATATAAATACAGCACATTTACCTTTAATCTTTGCAGCTCTACAACAAGACAAACCAATGCTTGGGCTGCTTTCGCTTTTGCAGCAAAGAATGACTTTGAAATGGTTGGATGGACGTCTGAAGGTTAAAATATAACGAAAACTTCTCTCTGGTCGACAACAAGTCAATCTAATGTAAGAAGTGACTTTTTTTCTTTAACAGTACATAAACAGACTATAATCCAATATCAAAATAGTTTTAATTTAACAGTTGACAACTAATCGATTAATCCAATAACCTTCGCAGCTCTACAGTATTCGTAACCTTGTTGATTAGCTTACTGTGGTAACCTACGTCAGGCAGAGTGGGCGTCTCCATTTGAAAAACACGGAAAACAAATTATGATGAGTCGGCCTTTAATTAAACAAGTTTTGACAGAAAATGTTTTCCCTGCGGTGATTAACCTTCATGTTGTCCTCATGTTGTCCTCGGGTCAAATTGACCCGTTGTCCTATATCAATGTTCCTTATAACTACCCAAAATAACATGATTGATTCCACACAACGCTCTTTGGCAAGTACAAATCTCTACTTTCATTAATTTTGGGGCGTCTTATTCAATGTTATAGCATTTGAAAAACAAATTGAAGTGTTTTTGAAATAGTATTGAGTTAAGTTGACATATTCCAGTCTGTGATTATCATCAACATCCATTCCTTTAATGTTAGTCTAAACAATTCCTAATTTCTGCTTTTCTAACTCATTTCTAACATTAGGTATAATTTCCTATAAATGAGGTTTATTGACCATAAATTCCAAAAATAACTGTAAAACTAAAGTTAATAAGTTAGTGTTACGTAGTGTTGAAAACGTCAATAAAAGTGACAAACATTCAAAAAAGCGTCAAAAGTGTGGAAAAAAGGGACAAAACCCTAAGAGAAAGTGTTGATTTTTTAATTTTGACGGGAAGACAACACAAGAGTTAAAGACTTTGTTGACACGTTTTATTTATCTCACAGCCTGTTTAAATGATCCTACTGCAGTGATAAAGAAATCCAAAGCTATTTTGTCTCTATGTACGGCTCAGGCATGCAAAATCAAACCCTGAACATTTAATACCAACTTCGGGGCACTTTGTGTCGACTCAAAGGCCTGTGAGTCACTTTATGTTAATGGAGGACATTATCATATGTCAGAGCTGTAGTCAAGACCACCTTTGTCGAGTCCAAGACAAGTCCAAGACCACGACTAGTCGAGTCAAAGTCAAGACCGAGTCCAAAAAGGTTTGAGTCCAAGACAAGACCGAGTCCAAAAAGGTTTGAGTCCAAGACAAGACCGAGTCCAAAAAGGTTTGAGTCCAAGACAAGACAGAGTCCAAAAAGGTTTGAGTCCAAAACAAGACCGAGTCCAAAAAGGTTTGAGTCCAAGACAAGACCGAGTCCAAAAAGGTTTGAGTCCAAGACAAGGCCGAGTCCAAAAAGGTTCAAGTCCAAGACAAGACCGAGTCCAAAAGGTTTCGAGTCCAAGACCGAGTCCAGGACAGAAAAAAAGTCTTATGCATGACAGTATCAAGACAATAATTTTTGGGTTTCACTTCCAATATTATTATCAACATAATAAAGACACCTGGACTCGGTGGAGACTAAAAGCCATATCTGGCAAGACCAGCGGCCGAGACCGAGACAAGTTCGAGTCCAAATACTAGCGGGACCGAGACAAGTCCGAGACCATAGAAAAACAGTCTCGAGTCCGGACTCGAGTCCTACAGCCCTGTCATATGTTTTCTCTCATCCACATCTGTGCCGGCTCTCTCTTTCCTGCCCAGAGGGATACCGACTCTTTCATCTTATATTATTATATTACTTACTGGGTGGTAAATACAAAACATATGACTTCCATTTTCTTTGTTTCACTGGGTAGATGTTTAGAAGAGAACTTATTCTTACCCCCTTGCTCCAGTCTGCCCGTCGATGTGAAACAGGATCACTTTGCCCTCGGCGTCGTGGCCCACCGCGGTCCTGGCCGACACCACGTCCACAAATGTTTGGAATTTCCCTGTGAAATTACAAGAAAGGAGCTGGAATCAACAGGTCTTAGTAAACCTTTTCAATAGAAACGGAACCACTGTTGGGAGTATCAGCTGAACATGCTATGGACTGACGGACACAGTTTACACCTCTTCAAATCGGACCACTGAGGAGACGGCAGAGGGCCTAAAAAACACGCAACGACTCAATATTTAGAGCCACATTGCACTGTTGGGTTTCAATAATGATCAAAGGTCACAGACGCTGTTCTCAACTGTAAAACTAATTCAACATGCAAGTTCCAACAGTATTCGCCCATCATGCAACACTGTGGGGACATCCACCAAATGAAGTTCCAATCATTTGATTCTAAAACTATTTCCAATGCTAAGAAATCATTAAGGACCCTATCTTGCACCCGGCGCAGCGCAAAGCCCGACGCAAGTGTCTTTGCTACAGGGCTGTAGTCAAGACCACCTTAGTCGAGTCCAAGACAAGTCCAAGGTCAGGACTAGTCCAAAGAGGTTCGAGTCCAAGACAAGACCGAGTCCAAAGAGGTTCGAGTCTGAGACAAGGCCGAGTCCAAAGAGGTTCGAGTCCGAGACTAGACCGAGTCCAAAAAGGTTTGAGTCCAAGTTAAGACCGAGTCCAGGACAGAAATAAAGGTCTTATGCATGACAGTATCAAGACAATCATTTTGGGTTTCCCTTTCCCGCCAATATTATTATCAACATAATAAAGACACCTGGACTCGGTCCAGACCAAAAGCCATATTGGGCAGGACCAGTGGCCGAGACCGAGACAAGCCCGAGTCCAAATACCAGCGAGTCCGGACTCAAGTCCAAGACCGGACTTGAGTACTACAGCCCTGCTTTGCTAGTTTAAGACGAACACAGTTGTCAATTTCCCGTCCAGGGCCCACGTCGTTTACATACACACCTGCGCCAATGGGCGTGGGGGTCTTACAGGGAGGTGTGTTCAGGTGCCTTTGTGGTCTAAGTTCAGTAACGCAGCATTTCATTGTTATTTTATTTTACCGCATTAGTAACATCGGCTCTACTCCGAGCTCCTCGGAGTAGAGCCGATGTTACTTCGAAAATGTTACGTCCAAAGGAGCCAGTCGAGGTGGTTCAGGCATCTGGTAAGGATGCCTCCTGGGGGGGTCCCTAGGGAGGTGGTCCAGGTACATCCAGCTGGGAAGAGGCCTCAGTTAAGACCCAGGACTAGGTGGAGGGACGTCCAGCTGGGAGGAGGCCTCGGGGAAGACCCAGGACTAGGTGGAGGGACGTCCAGCTGGGAGGAGGCCTCGGGGAAGACCCAGGACTAGGTGGAGAGATTATATCTCCAACCTGGCCTGGGAACGCCTCGGGATCCCCCAGTCGGAGCTGGTTAATGTGGCTCGGGAAAGGGAAGTTTGGGGTCCCCTGCTGGAGCTGCTGCCCCCGAGACCAGATACCGGATAACCGGATGAAGATGGATGGATGGATGGCATTAGGAACATGCGACAAGGTTCGTGCACACTATGCCTGTTACACACACAGGGACGCGCAGCAGCACACAAACATGCAAAAGATTACAAATTTTAAAAAATTATTATAATATCAAATAGTATTATATGATCTGCTCGCGCATTCACTTCACTTCAATAATAATATCAAGCTAATCCGCCATCATAACAGCAATGCACCGAGGTCCAAATGCACCTGGCTTTTAACCCTCATGTTGTAAAATTGACCCGTTTTCCTATATCAATGTTCTTTTTAATTCCCCAATTGTAATTACTCAAAATAACATGACTGATTCCCACAATGCTCTTTCATTTAGACAGCAATATGTTGTTGACCGACTTTTGCAGCATTATGTAAACGATGATAGATCAGTTCTGGGAAAACTCCTCCTCATTTGTTATATAACATGTCTGTAACAATAAAAGGTGCTTGCAGTTATAAAAGTTGATGTGAACTTTGGCTTAATCTTGTTCCTGTTAATCAAACATGGCAGTGTCGGGTCACAGACGAGTTTCTGTGTTATGCAAACACGGCGCGGCTCCGAGATGAAGTTATTAAGTTACACTTAATAAGTGCTGAACTCGAGCTGATCCAGTTGCAGTGCTGAGGTCAGGTTCAGTGATCCTGGACAAGGGGAGAAGGGGTTTGGAAAGAAGCATTGGTGAGTTATTGTAACTGTCTATTCAGGGGAAAATGTTGATTATCTCTGGAAAGATAAACCTGGTTTATTGGCAGGCTGCGTCTGTCACTTTGGCAACTTATGCCCTAAAACCAAGGGCATAACTTTCGGGTTCAACATGTCTGCATGTATTGAAACAAAAGTGACAAAAACATTGGAAAAAGCAACAAAAAGTAAAAAAATAAATAAAAAAAGGGGACAAAATAGTCCAAGAAAAACCCTTGCAAAAGGTGTCAAAAAAGTAAAAAAAACAACAACCTTGAAAAACACGACAAAGCAAAAATTGCAAAAAAAAAAGCAACAAAAAACTTAAAAAGGAACAACAAATTCGGAAAAAGCCCACCTCTGATTATATACCCCCCACCCCCCCTGTAAATTAGGCTCAAATGTTGCTGTTTCATTCCATTCGCCACGCATCCCGCCACCCGGGACCATCAGAAGCGGAGCCGGACTCGAGCTTGAGCCCCTCTCCTCCCAGCTGGACGCCCCACAGCTCCGTGAAGAACAGACCCGACGCGTATTATTTGCATAACGGAGAGCTGCATCTGGGACGGGCTGCATCGCGGCTGGTGGAATAACAAGTATTGTTTCAAGTGGCTGCACCTGGTGGAATTTAGTCTACTGTATTAGAGTGCGGATCGGGCCGGATTTTTCTGTCCGAGCCCGGCCCGCGTCCGACAGAGCAGTAACCGAACCCGACCCGAGCCCGACAGGCATTAAGATATTTCTGTCCGAGCCCGACCCGAGCCCGACAGTTAAAATCGCATTTGTTTCTCATACTAATGACACATGTACGTTTGTTTGTGTGGAAAGCCGCTTTTATTAAGCAATTGTAGGAAGGCATTGGGAAATGTCAACAGATGAGCGCATCAATGCACAGCTGACTTTCCTTCGTTTTCAATAGTTTTAAAATCTCCTGCGGCCAACTTCTTTTTAACATCTTCCATCGTTGCGCTGCCACATGGAGCTTAATACGCACGTCTTTGGTTGTCACAGCACACAGGAAGACGGATGTTAGGGTAATATTTGACATTTATTTTAAGCTGTTTTAAATTCAAAATGTTCAATGCCTTATCGCGCTGATGTGACCGAGCCCGACCCGAACCCGAGCATCCTTTCTAAAAATCTGTCCCAACCCGGCCCGACCCGTCTGGCTCGGGTCGGGTATCCATCCTCTATACTGTATATCCACCATCTTCTACTTCCGGGATTGCTCCGTTGCTGCCGGAAAAGAAGGTCTGGCAAAACGAGACTACGTGGAACTTAACCTTTAAACAGCAGAGTCCCTTTCACACACGCATTACAACCCTCAGTGTATCTAGAAATTACCCGGAGGAGTTGTACTGTATGTGAGAGGAAAATCGGTTCTTTTATTATATAATGTATGTGTTGGTCAGTTTGTCCGCTTGACAAATCACCTTTTGCAGCAATAAAATTGAAGGTACACAAACAGAGAAGTGTTTCTTTTTAGATAAAACAGATGTTGACAAAGTGTCCTTTTGGAGACGTCATTTGAAATTGGGAAAACTTGGAAAAAAGGTTATAAATTGTAACATATTGCAATATGTTTAACCCCTTGTGTTGTCTTCACCTTCGGGACCCTCTCGTATCTCTCGGGTCAGACTGAACCGGGACTTATTCTGGGTTTTAAAAACAATTCTGAAACAACATTTTACTTCATAATCTATAAACAGATATCTTAATTTCCAACAGCTGAGATAACATCTATGTTTAGGGAATGCAATCAGTCTCTACTAGAACACAATTAAACATGGAAGTGGGGTTAGTTTTATGTCATAAGGTTATAATTCATGTTAAAAATCCACTATGGAAACAACATAAGTGTCATATCCAGAATAATGTTCTGAGTCAGGAATACATGTTTATCACAGGAAATAAGGAGAGGACGCTGATTTCAGGTAGAAAACATGGAACTTGGACCATTTTTCTTCTTGTAAAAATTTGAAATGGGTCAATTTGACCTGGATATAATACAAGGGTTAAAATCTCAATTATATCGTATCGTGATGATATCGTACAGTGAGGCGTCTGGTGATTCCCCCCCTTAAACAAAAGGAAACTCGGGACCAGATTTTTCAGACATTGTCCGGAGTTCATAACAGGAAACGACTGAGTCCGACTCAATCTTAACAACGTCTTCATTTCTTTTCTGATTAATTCCTCCTCGTCGTGTTTGATTGGCCGGAAACGCCGTCGACTCTTCCAGACTGCAAACGCTGCGGACTGACAGGAAGTAGTTTCCCTGTGTGTGTGAATGTACAGTACGTACCCGTCTCCTGGGTCTTGTCGCACTCGGCCTCCAGGCTCTGGTTGATGTAGACCTCGCCGTTCCTCAACAGCCACACCACACCGCTGACCAGCTGGACGAACGGGTTGGACTGGTCCAGAACCTCGTCCTGGGACAGGTACCTACAGGGACGGAGGGGAGACAGCACAGCAGGATGGTTTATTACCATTTAATGAAGATTTTATATATACCCTAATATATAACAGTAACGCTCACATTATGTCTATAGTAATAGCCATCTGTATATTATATTCATAGTACATATTCACCTGTAAACTCTGTTATAGTAACAACCATCTGTATTTTACATCTGTATATTATATTCATTGTACATATCTGTAAAAATTCTATTTATAGTACATATCCACCTGTATATATATATATATATTCATAGTACATATTCACCTGTAAACTCAGTTAAAGTAACATCCATCTGTATATTATATTCATTGTACATATCTGTAGTAAATTCTATTTATAGTACATATCCACCTGTATATTATATTCAGTACATATCCACCTGTATATTATATTCAGTACATATCCAGCTGTATATTATATTCAGTACATATCCACATGTATATTATATTCAGTACATATCCACCTGTATATTATATTCAGTACATATCTAGCTGTATATTATATTCAGTACATATCCACCTGTATATTATATTCAGTACATATCCACCTGTATATTATATTCAGTACATATCAACCTGTATATTATATTCAGTACATATCAACCTGTATATTATATTCAGTACATATCCACCTGTATATTATATTCAGTACATATCCACCTGTATATTATATTCAGTACATATCCACCTGTATATTATATTCAGTACATATCCAGCTGTATATTATATTCAGTACATATCCACCTGTATATTATATTCAGTACATATCCACCTGTATATTATATTCAGTACATATCCACCTGTATATTATATTCAGTACATATCCACCTGTATATTATATTCAGTACATATCCACCTGTATATTATATTCAGTACATATCCACCTGTATATTATATTCAGTACATATCCACCTGTATATTATATTCAGTACATATCCACCTGTATATTATATTCAGTACATATCCACCTGTATATTATATTCAGTACATATCCACCTGTATACTATATTCAGTACATATCCACCTGTATACTATATTCAGTACATATCCACCTGTATATTATATTCAGTACATATCCACCTGTATACTATATTCAGTACATATCCACCTGTATACTATATTCAGTACATATCCACCTGTATACTATATTCAGTACATATCCACCTGTATATCATATTCAGTACATATCCACCTGTATACTATATTCAGTACATATCCACCTGTATACTATATTCAGTACATATCCACCTGTATATTATATTCAGTACATATCCACCTGTATATTATATTCAGTACATATCCACCTGTATACTATATTCAGTACATATCCACCTGTATACTATATTCAGTACATATCAACCTGTATATTATATTCAGTACATATCCACCTGTATATTATATTCAGTACATTATATTCAGTACATATCCACCTGTATACTATATTCAGTACATATCCACCTGTATATCATATTCAGTACATATCCACCTGTATACTATATTCAGTACATATCCACCTGTATATTATATTCAGTACATATCCACCTGTATATTATATTCAGTACATTATATTCAGTACATATCCACCTGTATACTATATTCAGTACATATCCACCTGTATATCATATTCAGTACATATCCACCTGTATACTATATTCAGTACATATCCACCTGTATATTATATTCAGTACATATCCACCTGTATATTATATTCAGTACATATCCACCTGTATATTATATTCAGTACATATCCACCTGTATACTATATTCAGTACATATCCACCTGTATACTATATTCAGTACATATCCACCTGTATACTATATTCAGTACATATCAACCTGTATATTATATTCAGTACATATCCACCTGTATACTATATTCAGTACATATCCACCTGTATACTATATTCAGTACATATCAACCTGTATATTATATTCAGTACATATCCACCTGTATATTATATTCAGTACATATCCACCTGTATACTATATTCAGTACATATCAACCTGTATATTATATTCAGTACATATCCACCTGTATATTATATTCAGTACATATCCACCTGTATATTATATTCAGTACATATCCACCTGTATACTATATTCAGTACATATCCACCTGTATACTATATTCAGTACATATCAACCTGTATATTATATTCAGTACATATCCACCTGTATATTATATTCAGTACATATCCACCTGTATACTATATTCAGTACATATCAACCTGTATATTATATTCAGTACATATCCACCTGTATATTATATTCAGTACATATCCACCTGTATATTATATTCAGTACATATCCACCTGTATATTATATCCAGTACATATCCACCTGTATATTATATTCAGTACATATCCACCTGTAAATCTTGCTCACAATACTTGTTATCTATATTTTATATTCATAGGACAAATCTATTTGTAAAATTCTGTTTATAATAGTATTCATTTCTATATTTATTCAGTACATATCCATGTCCTGCACTCATGGAACCAGTGTATATCCTGCACCGGCTGCTATTGCACTTCTGGTTAGACCTAAACTGCATTTTGTTGCCTTGTACCTGTAAAATAACAATAAAGTTGAATCTAATCTAATCTAATCTAATCTAATCTAATCTAATAGGCTAGCACCAGGGCTCTATGGACGGGAACACCAGTCTGTCGGTCCAGAACTGAAATATCGGATTAACAATGCACCGTGAATCAGTTAAAAATGACGTTAGACGTTACCACACCTTCTTAGTTCATTTATTTGAAGAGATTGTTTTCTATTTATTTAGTTATTTTGATTTGGGATTTGTTTTAAAAAAAACTTTTTTTGATATTTGAGATAAAATACAATTTGAGTTGCACATTTAATAAGATGACACATCTGTTATTTTTGCACAGTTTATATAAATAAAAGGAATATTTGTCTGCAGCTCATTCTGTAGAAAAAAACAGAGAACATCGTAACGTGTCCTATGGTTAATTACCGTTACATCCTTAATGGATTGCCATGAGATTTAGTGCAGACACTCCTTTTCCCCTTAGGATGAACTGTTATAACTTTGGTGATCGTCTGACTTATTTACCTAGCTTTTATTTAGCTTCATGATCAGGTCCAAACTTCACTCTGACTATTTAAACACCATAGAAATGGCAACAAAGAGAGCTGCATTGCATGCACTAAATGAACAGGGAACAGAGAAATTTGAGGGTTTTTTGACAAATCCCTCAAATTTTGTTAAAACAATTACTCCAAAATGTGTGTCTATTATTTTGACATCTCTGAGCCTACTCTGCAGGAAGCCACAGATGCAGTTACACAACTCTGACTCGCTGCGACCTCTCTGGTTATTTTGATATAATAATTTTACCTACACTCAGGCTGAGAAATCACCTTACCTTACACAGCATAACCTTTAATTAGCAGCTGGGTCCAGCAGCAAATAGAAAATGCACATGCGCCCGTCTTTGCGCCCATGGGCGTGCTGGTCTTACAGGGAGGTGTGTTCAGGTGCATTCTGGGCGTGCTGGTCTTACAGGGAGGTGTGTTCAGGTGCATTCTGGGCGTGCTGGTCTTACAGGGAGGTGTGTTCAGGTGCATTCTGGGCGTGCTGGTCTTACAGGGAGGTGTGTTCAGGTGCATTGTGGGCGCGCTGGTCTTACAGGGAGGTGTGTTCAGGTGCATTGTGGGCGGGCTGGTCTTACAGGGAGGTGTGTTCAGGTGCATTGTGGGCGGGCTGGTCTAACAGGGAGGTGTGTTCAGGTGCATTCTGGGCGCGCTGGTCTTACAGGGAGGTGTGTTCAGGTGCAGTCTGGGCGTGCTGGTCTTACAGGGAGGTGTGTTCAGGTGCAGTCTGGGCGTGCTGGTCTTACAGGGAGGTGTGTTCAGGTGCAGTCTGGGCGTGCTGGTCTTACAGGGAGGTGTATTCAGGTGCAGTCTGGGCGTGCTGGTCTTACAGGGAGGTGTGTTCAGGTGCAGTCTGGGCGTGCTGGTCTTACAGGGAGGTGTGTTCAGGTGCAGTCTGGGCGTGCTGGTCTTATAGGGAGGTGTATTCAGGGGCAGTCTGGGCGTATCGCTATCTTGAGGCAGCAGAAAGTGATCGCGCCATTGACCAACAAAAACCTGGTCTAAGTCAATAACGCAGCATTTCATTGTTATTTCAGAGCATTAGTAAAACACGCCTAGGCTTATGCACAGCGTGCGCACACTATGCTTGTTATACACACACACACACACACACACACACACACACACACGGACGCGCAGTAGCACACACACACATGCAAAAGATTAAAAATAATAATACTATGGTGCAAATCCGCCATCATAATAGCAATGTGCCAAGGTACAAGAGTGCCTGGCTTTTAAAGGGAACAGGAGATGACCTCTGATTGGTTGATTGCATGTTACCCCCAAAACACACCTATAATTAATGGAGTGGATTTGGACACGTTGGACACGTCCTAAACACACGGTGTGGCGCTCTGCGGTGCATCATGGGTGTCTGAGTTTGTCGTTGAAGGTGATCCTCAGACTGACCAGTGTATTGTGGAGTGGGTGGGAGGAGTTGTCCAGGATGGAGAGTACTTTGGACAGTGTCCTCTAAAAGTACACATTTTATTTTGGAAATGTAGTGGAGTAAAAGTGAAAGTTTCCAGATATTTAAATAACAAAGCACAGATACGTAAAAAGGAGTTTAAGGACCCCAAGTGAAGGAGTTTAAGTACCTTGGGGTCTTGTTCGCGAGTGAGGGGACCATGGAGCGTGAGATTGGTCGGAGACTCGGAGCAGCTGGTGCGGTATTACATTCTGTTTATCGCACCGTTGTGACGAAAAGGGAGCTGAGCCAGAAGGCAAAGCTCTCGATCTACCGGGCAGTGTTCGTTCCTACCCTCACCCATGGTCCTGAAGGCTGGGTCAGGACCCAAAGAACCAGATCCAGGGTACAAGCGGCCGAAATGGGTTTCCTCAGGAGGGGGTCTGGCGTCTCCCTTAGAGATCGGGTGAGAAGCTCAGTCATCCGAGAGGAGCTCGGAGTAGAGCCGCTGCTCCTTCGCGTCAAAAGGAGCCAGTTGAGGTGGTTCGGGCATCTGGTAAGGATGCCTCCTGGGGGGGTCCCTAGGGAGGTGGTCCAGACCCGTCCAGCTGGGAGGAGGCCTCGGGGAAGACCCAGGACTAGGTGGAGGGACGTCCAGCTGGGAGGAGACCTCGGGGAAGACCCAGGACTAGGTGGAGGGACGTCCAGCTGGGAGGAGGCCTCGGGGAAGACCCAGGACTAGGTGGAGGGACGTCCAGCTGGGAGGAGGCCTCGGGGAAGACCCAGGACTAGGTGGAGGGACGTCCAGCTGGGAGGAGACCTCGGGGAAGACCCAGGACTAGGTGGAGGGACGTCCAGCTGGGAGGAGGCCTCGGGGAAGACCCAGGACTAGGTGGAGGGACGTCCAGCTGGGAGGAGGCCTCGGGGAAGACCCAGGACTAGGTGGAGGGACGTCCAGCTGGGAGGAGGCCTCGGGGAAGAGCCAGGACTAGGTGGAGGGATTATATCTCCAGCTTGGCCTGGGAACGCCTCGGGATCCCCCAGTCGGAGCTGGTTGATGTGGCTCGGGAAAGGGAAGTTTGGGGTCCCCTACTGGAGCTGCTGCCCCCGAGACCCGATACCGGATAAGCGGATGAAGATAGATGGAGATACGTAAAAATTCCACTTACAGTAAGTACAGTAACGAAGAATGTGTACTCTGTCACATTACAACGCTTGTTATTAGCCGGACGACGGACAGGTTGTATCAAGTTTTCGGTTTGGTGTATGTGTGTGTGTGTGTGTGTGTGTGTGTGTGTGCGTGTGTGTGTGTGTGTGTGTGAGTGTGTGTGTGTATAAGGTGTATACATGTTGATTTTATTTGAGCTTCACTCTTTCTGGGTGTTTGACTGTTGCATCATTCTAGACAGAGTTTACTGACCTCAGGAATCAAACAAACAGGTTAAATGAACCTTTTCATGGTTTACAGAGCGCATGTGTCAGCATGTGTGTGTTGTTTGCGGTGTGGTGTGCAGGTGTTGACCTTGCTGTGGCATTATACATATCCAGTTCTATCCCTGTGGAGGATTCAAGGAATTACTTATTTCTCAATATATTTCTCAAAATCTGCCTTTTTAAAGATTTTTATGAGGGCATTTCAGGCCTTTATTTGAATAGGACAGCTCTATATATGGGCGCCCGCTCTACCAGGTGAGCCACCCGGGCGCCCATCTGTCTTGTTGGAGGAATGTTTAGTGAGCAGTATTTGAACACAAGTTTTTTGTGTGTTTTTCGTCAGTTAATCTGAAAGCAGGTACATGTTTCGACTGGTGCAACAGTGAGTCATGTTGTCACCCGGGGGTTGTTTTTCAGCCGTTCATTAAACTGAACCAGACGTTATGAGTTACTGGTCCGTGCAAACAGGAAGTCACTGATTTGCAAATGTGGTTTACGTCAGACAGAAAGGACAGCAGCGCAGTCAAACGTGACGAGAGAGGAGAGATCGGAGATGTGAGATTGGGTGCAGAGAGACTGGAAGGGGTTTGAAGGTGGGTGAGGGTAACTCTCCTGAGGGATTTAGACCAGTGTCTTATCAAAATAAAAGCTGTTAAGTTTGTCACTTTTTTTTGACATTTTCAACACTACGTAACACTAACTTATTAACTAGTTTTACAGTTATTTTTGGAATTTATGGTCAATAAACCTCATTTATAGGAAATTATACCTAATGTTTGAGTTAGAAAAGCAGAAATTAGGAATTATTGAGACTAAAATTAAAGGAATGGATGTTGATGATAATCACAGACTGGAATATGTCAACTTTTACTCAATACTATTTCAAAAACACTTCCATTTGTTTTACAATGCTATAAAATTGAATAAGACGCCCCAAAATTAATGAAAGTAGAGATTTGTACTTGGCAAAGAGCGTTGGGTGGAATCAATCATGTTATTTTGGGTAGTTAAAAAGAACATTGATATAGGACAACATGAGGGCAACAACATGGGGACAACATGGGGACAACATGAGGACAACATGGGGACAACATGGGGACAACATGAGGGCAACATGAGGACAACATGGGGACAACATGGGGACAACATGAGGGCAACATGAGGACAACATGAGGACAACATGAGGACAACATGAGGACAACATGAGGACAACATGAGGACAACACGAGGACAACATGAGGACAACATGAGGACAACATGAGGACAACATGAGGAAAACATGAGGGCAACATGAGGAAAACATGAGGACAACACGAGGACAACATGAGGACAACATGAGGACAACATGAAGGTTATTAAAGCCCAAAACTCTGTTTTCCCTGTCTAAAAATCAACAATTACTACTGAGTTTTTGAACATCTTCGCCCTGGAGGGAGTTTCCAAAAAAATCAGTTTTCCCTGACCTAAAACGCAGTTTGTGTGTGGATGACAGGCCAAAACCCAGAGAAAAATTTAAAATATCTTGGTAGGTTGTGGACTAGGTAAGTAAAATGTAGCTTAAGGTTTGGGACCATGGATGGAGTTGGAGTCCAGGTATTTGTGCCTAAAAAGGTCTTACCCGAACACCAGGGTGCCGTCCTTCCTGATGCCGAACTGTGCGTTCTGCAGCCCGCCGCTGTCCCGCACCATCCTGCCGTCGCTCACCACGTTGCCCAGACACCGGCCCGTTGACGTGCTGAAGAAGCCGGCGTTCTGGGCGTACAGACACCCGGCAGCCGCGGCCGTTTCCTCCACCTGGGCCCTCTGTCTCATCCCGCAGCCGCCCGGCCCGCCCGGCTCCAACACCGACACCGTCCTCAGAGGGTCGCGGACCGCCGTTATGTGACCTGGCAACAAAGACACGGAGATATGCATCAGGGACAGAAAGCCAAAACTAACTAGAGCTGCAGAAAAATCCCCCCAAACGATGCACTTGTCTTATTATTTGGTTAACCAATTAACCAAAATGCTGATCATTCTCTGTTTCTAGCTTCTTAAAAGAAGGTGTTCTGCTTTCACTCTGTACATCTGAATGTCCTTCGGCTTTTTGGACTGTTGGTCGGACAAAAAAAAGACGTCAAAAGATGTTGCCTCGACTCAATTTTGTGACATTTTCATAGAATAAACAGATTTATTGATAATACAGATGTTAGGTGATTATCTCTGGACTGACCAAGCGAGACATTTGAAGACATCACCTTGAACTTTGAGAAACTGGGACGAACCTTTTTAACTATTTTCTGACATTTTATGGATCAAACGATTCAAATTCATCTGCAAATTAATCGACGATGAAATGAATCGTTAGCTGCAGCCCTAAAACAAACAAATCAGAAGCAGGAGTATAAAGCGACACCACTATTATGTTATATATTATAATATATATTATTATATTATCAGCTTCTTCTGAGCTGCTGATTTATGCTTTAAAAAGTATTATCGTTGCAGACGACAGGCATTTCCCAAACTATCTGATTAATTTATCATATAATTATTTATGAATTATTATAACAGCTGATTTTTTCTTTTTAAATATTCATTCATCAGAATCATTTATAATGACAAATAAATAATTCTGATGAATGAATATTTAAAAAATAAAATAAAAACGGACGGTCAACCATGTTATAAGTGATGGCGTTGCATAGTCTGTCCACCAGAGGACGCTCTACAACGTCCCTGTTAGTGATGGCGTTGCAGAGTATGTCCACCAGAGGACGCTCTACAACGTCCCTGTTAGTGATGGCGTTGCATAGTCTGTCCACCAGAGGACGCTCTACAACGTCCCTGTTAGTGATGGCGTTGCAGAGTATGTCCACCAGAGGACGCTCTTCAACGTCCCTGTTAGTGATGGCGTTGCATAGTCTGTCCACCAGAGGACGCACTACAACATCCCTGTTAGTGTTGGCGTTGCATAGTCTGTCCACCAGAGGACGCTCTACAACGTCCCTGTTAGTGATGGCGTTGCATAGTCTGTCCACCAGAGGACGCTCTACAACGTCCCCGTTAGTGATGGCGTTGCATAGTCTGTCCACCAGAGGACGCTCTACAACGTCCCTGTTAGTGATGGCGTTGCATAGTCTGTCCACCAGAGGACGCTCTACAACGTCCCTGTTAGTGATGGCGTTGCATAGTCTGTCCACCAGAGGACGCTCTACAACGTCCCCGTTAGTGATGGCGTTGCATAGTCTGTCCACCAGAGGACGCTCTACAACGCCCCTGTTAGTGATGCCGTTGCATAGTCTGTCCACCAGAGGACGCTCTACAACGTCCCTGTTAGTGATGGCGTTGCATAGTCTGTCCACCAGAGGACGCTCTACAACGTCCCTGTTAGTGATGGCGTTGCATAGTCTGTCCACCAGAGGACGCTCTACAACGTCCCCGTTAGTGATGGCGTTGAATAGTCTGTCCACCAGAGGACGCTCTACAACGTCCCTGTTAGTGTTGGCGTTGCATAGTCTGTCCACCAGAGGACGCTCTACAACGTCCCTGTTAGTGATGGCGTTGCATAGTCTGTCCACCAGAGGACGCTCTACAACGTCCCCGTTAGTGATGGCGTTGCATAGTCTGTCCACCAGAGGACGCTCTACAACGCCCCTGTTAGTGATGCCGTTGCATAGTCTGTCCACCAGAGGACGCTCTACAACGTCCCTGTTAGTGATGGCGTTGCATAGTCTGTCCACCAGAGGACGCTCTACAACGTCCCCGTTAGTGTTGGCGTTGCATAGTCTGTCCACCAGAGGACGCTCTACAACGTCCCTGTTAGTGATGGCGTTGCAGAGTATGTCCACCAGAGGACGCTCTACAACGTCCCTGTTAGTGATGGCGTTGCAGAGTATGTCCACCAGAGGACGCTCTACAACGTCCCTGTTAGTGATGGCGTTGCATAGTCTGTCCACCAGAGGACGCACTACAACGTCCCTGTTAGTGTTGGCGTTGCATAGTATGTCCACCAGAGGACGCTCTACAACGTCCCTGTTAGTGATGGCGTTGCATAGTCTGTCCACCAGAGGACGCTCTACAACGTCCCCGTTAGTGATGGCGTTGCATAGTCTGTCCACCAGAGGACGCTCTACAACGTCCCTGTTAGTGATGGCGTTGCATAGTCTGTCCACCAGAGGACGCTCTACAACGTCCCTGTTAGTGATGGCGTTGCATAGTCTGTCCACCAGAGGACGCTCTACAACGTCCCCGTTAGTGATGGCGTTGCATAGTCTGTCCACCAGAGGACGCTCTACAACGCCCCTGTTAGTGATGCCGTTGCATTGTCTGTCCACCAGAGGACGCTCTACAACGTCCCTGTTAGTGATGGCGTTGCATAGTCTGTCCACCAGAGGACGCTCTACAACGTCCCCGTTAGTGATGGCGTTGAATAGTCTGTCCACCAGAGGACGCTCTACAACGTCCCTGTTAGTGATGGCGTTGCATAGTCTGTCCACCAGAGGACGCTCTACAACGTCCCCGTTAGTGATGGCGTTGCATAGTCTGTCCACCAGAGGATGCTCTACAACGCCCCTGTTAGTGATGCCGTTGCATAGTCTGTCCACCAGAGGACGCTCTACAACGTCCCTGTTAGTGATGGCGTTGCATAGTCTGTCCACCAGAGGACGCTCTACAACGTCCCCGTTAGTGTTGGCGTTGCATAGTCTGTCCACCAGAGGACGCTCTACAACGTCCCCGTTAGTGATGGCGTTGCATAGTCTGTCCACCAGAGGACGCTCTACAACGTCCCCGTTAGTGATGGCGTTGCATAGTCTGTCCACCAGAGGACGCTCTACAACGTCCCTGTTAGTGATGGCGTTGCATAGTCTGTCCACCAGAGGACGCTCTACAACGTCCCCGTTAGTGATGGCGTTGCATAGTCTGTCCACCAGAGGACGCTCTACAACGTCCCTGTTAGTGATGGCGTTGCATAGTCTGTCCACCAGAGGACGCTCTACAACGTCCCTGTTAGTGATGGCGTTGCATAGTCTGTCCACCAGAGGACGCTCTACAACGTCCCTGTTAGTGATGGCGTTGCATAGTCTGTCCACCAGAGGACGCTCTACAACGTCCCTGTTAGTGATGGCGTTGCATAGTCTGTCCACCAGAGGACGCTCTACAACGTCCCCGTTAGTGATGGCGTTGCATAGTCTGTCCACCAGAGGACGCTCTACAACGTCCCTGTTAGTGATGGCGTTGCATAGTCTGTCCACCAGAGGACGCTCTACAACGTCCCTGTTAGTGATGGCGTTGCATAGTCTGTCCACCAGAGGACGCTCTACAACGTCCCTGTTGGCTACACTGATTTTTTTTTGTTATTGGGTTTTTGTTCAAAGGACTTTAAGTTTCATATCTTAAGTTTGTATTTTTCTACTTTTTATTTTATTTATCAGAACTTTAATATATTTTGATGTTCTGTTGTGACAATAAAACAAATTATTATCATATTATTTTAGTGAGAACTCATAAATAACTACAAATAACTAATGTTAGGGAAATCTGTTCATGTTTTGTAACGCGTTTCTGGATAAAAAAAAATAAATAAAAAAAATCGGCCGATATATCGGCATATCGAATTTTAATATAACCAAATATTCGTATCGGTCTTAAAAATACTTTATCGGTCGGGCTCTAGTACACGTGTCTTGTAACCACTTTCAATGTCGGTTCAATGTCAGAGAGTGAATAATTATTAAATCAGAGGTCCATCAAACACAAATCAGACCTCAGGGTCTTTCAGCTATCTGGATTTAATGAATGAAGTTATTTAGAAACTCGTGACTCCGTCACTGACCGTAAACCATCCTGGAGCTCCTTGGCACGTCCGACACAAACACCGTGGACTCGGCCACCGGCAGCCCGCCGTCACGGCTGGAGGGATGGCTCTCGTAGGTGCTGTTGCCATGGACGACGGACTGACAGTCTCTGACGTGGCGGTGAGAATGGGACGGGCCGTGGCCGTGGGCGTACGGCTGCAGGATGTCGTCGCCCATGGAGACTCTACGAGGAGACACGACGAAGTAAAACAGGTTTATAACATGTTTTTAAAGACATTAAGAAAGAAACTTACATAACTTAACGCATATGTTTAGGATATGCTGGGTTATTACTTGAATTACAGCTTGTAGGGCTGCAACTAACTATTATTAACTAACATTTATTAACTAACATTTATTAACTAACATTTATTGACTAACATTTATTTCCATTGGTGATAAATCTGTTGATTATTTTCTAGATGAATGGATTAGTTGTTTTGGTCTCTGAAATGTCAGAAAATGGTGAAAAATGTGGATCATGGTTTCCCAAAAAGCCCGAGACGACGTCCTCAGATGTCTCGTTTTGTCCCTGACTCAAAGACATTCAGTTCACTGTCCCAGAGGAGAGAAGACACTAGAACATATTCACATTTAACACGCTGGGAATCAGAAAAGTTTACTTCTGGGCGCCCGGATTGTACAGTTGGTAGAGCGGGCGCCCATACATAGACTCCTCAAAGCAGCGGGCCCGGGGTTCGACTCCGCCCTGCGGCCCTTTGCTGCATGTCATATAGTGTATACTTATGCCCCCTGTATTTTAACATAGGGGGGTGAATACTTATGCCCCCTGTATTTTAACATAGGGGGGTGTATACTTATGCCCCCTGTATTTTAACATAGGGGGGTGTATACTTATGCCCCCTGTATTTTAACATAGGGGGGTGTATACTTATGCCCCCTGTATTTTAACATAGGGGGGGGGGTGTACTTATGCCCCCTGTATTTTAACATAGGGGGGTGTATACTTATGCCCCTGTATTTTAACATAGGGGGGTGTATACTTATGCCCCTGTATTTTAACATAGGGGGGTGTATACTTATGCCCCCTGTAGTTTAACATAGGGGGTGTATACTTATGCCCCCTGTATTTTAACATAGGGGGGTGTATACTTATGCCCCTGTATTTTAACATAGGGGGGTGTATACTTATGCCCCCTGTATTTTAACATAGGGGGGTGTATACTTATACCCCCTGTATTTTAACATAGGGGGGTGTATACTTATGCCCCCTGTATTTTAACATAGGGGGGTGTATACTTATGCCCCCTGTATTTTAACATAGGGGGTGTATACTTATGTCCCTGTATTTTAACATAGGGGGGTGTATACTTATCCCCCCTGTATTTTAACATAGGGGGGTGTGTACTTATGCCGCCTGTATTTTAACATAGGGGGGTGTGTAACTTATGCCCCTGTATTTTAACATAGGGGGGTGTATACTTATGCCCCCTGTATAATATGTTGGATTTTCCTATTTTTTTTTTAATTAAGGCATTAAGATCAATTTCCAAAAGGTGTTTTTGTTATTCCTCTTTTTAATCAACTATAGCCTGGGCGTTAAACTTCCTCAAGCCACTGTGGTGTGTGTATAAATATATATATACACAGTATACCCACTGCAATACATTAGACTCCACCTCTGATGATAGTGGAGGTGGTTTTGATCCGGTGATGGATCATCCGACAGTGCCATCTTGGGGCCAAAGTGTCCAACTGCAGCAGCATCAACACACTCGTGTTTCCTTAAGGAATGAAACTAAAACCTGATGACAAAATTCATCAGGGGGGTACTGAGCGGGTACCCCCCTGATGGGGGGTACTGAGTGCCCAGGGTCCTCATGTGAGGGGGGGGCAAAAAGATGCAGGAATGAATAGCTGGGGATGCGGTTAGGGGCCCATAGAAAAAGACTTTCTACAGGGGCCACAATGTTGTGCTACGCCCCTGTTATACCACGACTGGAGGTGGTCCAGGTACGTCCAGCTGGGAGGAGGCCTCGGGGAAGACCCAGGACTAGGTGGAGGGACGTCCAGCTGGGAGGAGGCCTCGGGGAAGACTCAGGACTAGGTGGAGGGACGTCCAGCTGGGAGGAGGCCTCGGGGAAGACCCAGGACTAGGTGGAGGGACGTCCAGCTGGGAGAAGGCCTCGAGGAAGACCCAGGACTAGGTGGAGGGGCGTCCAGCTGGGAGGAGGCCTCGGGGAAGACCCAGGACTAGGTGGAGGGACGTCCAGCTGGGAGGAGGCCTCGGGGAAGACCCAGGACTAGGTGGAGGGACGTCCAGCTGGGAGGAGGCCTCGGGGAAGACCCAGGACTAGGTGGAGGGACGTCCAGCTGGGAGGAGGCCTCGGGGAAGACCAAGGACTAGGTGGAGGGACGTCCAGCTGGGAGGAGGCCTCGGGGAAGACCAAGGACTAGGTGGAGGGACGTCCAGCTGGGAGGAGGCCTGGGGAAGACCCAGGACTAGGTGGAGGGACGTCCAGCTGGGAGGAGGCCTCGGGGAAGACCCAGGACTAGGTGGAGGGACGTCCAGCTGGGAGGAGGCCTCGGGGAAGACCCAGGACTAGGTGGAGGGACGTACAGCTGGGAGGAGGCCTCGGGGAAGACCCAGGACTAGGTGGAGGGATTATATCTCCAACCTGGCCTGGGAACGCCTCCGGACCCCCCAGTTGGAGCTGGTTAATGTGTCTCAGTAAAGGGAAGTTTGGGGTCCCCTACTGGAGCTGCTGCCCCCCGAGACCCGAGACCGGATAAACAGATGAAGATGGATGGATGTTTTAATCCAATCAGCTGTATATTATTAAATCACTTGCTAATTGATAACTGTAACTATTTATTAATTGTTGTCACTGCCACCCATCATATCTAAAGGCCTCGATGCGTTCAGGGTCAGTCTGTCAAACTTGTGAACTTTGCACTCAACAACTCTGATAAGAATTTAAAAGTTTGCTAACTAAAGACGAATTGTTGCCCAACAGCTGTTAAGATATGTTAGCATGCATTAGTGAACTTAAGCTTGTTTATGAAGGATTATTAAGTTAATTATTTACTATTTTATCCAGCTAACTCAACTGTCACTTAAAAAGCAATTAAACAAGTTTTGGGCTGACTTCCCTTAATCTTTTAGGCTAGCAGCTAGCTAACATTAGCGGTTAGCTAAAACAGGAACCGTCGGTCTTACCGAGTGTTTTCGGTCTCGGACAGCCGGACGAGGAGCCACAGCAGCGGCCACACACACGGACATTTGACCGATGATGTTGCCATATGAGGAGGAGGAAAACTAGCCTGCCAAACTCCCCTCTTCTCCTGCTAGCTCCTACATTACCCAGCTAGCGCTCAACAGCAAAGTAAACAAATGATGTAACGTCCGGCTACTTTACAAAATAAAAGCCGCAATCGTGGATCATTTAATTTAAAAACTTCAATTCTGAGGCTAGACTCATATAAAAAAAATACATGCATATCTCAAATGTTAATCACTATTTTTATTATTTAATTTTCTGACTTACAATTGGGGAGTGTAGTAGACCTGTGTGAGTTGTCACTAGAATATTTGCTTCTCTTATTTTGACGGCAGTATAGTAACGTTATGGCTAACTTGCTAGCTTAGTTTGTGAGTTTAACATAACATGTTCCACATATGTGGTGGTTGCTATTTTATGTGACAGTTTTCAGGCGTGTGTGTGTGTCAATATATGATTAACATAGACAGACATTTCTGATTTCAGCAGCTTTTATGATCAAAAGAAGCGGATTTAAAAGCCCAGCGGTGCCGGGGGGGGAATGTTTTTAACGTGACACAGGGTTTCTAAGGGTGAAAGCTGAAGGGGAACATGGCAGCAGGCATGAGTGCTACACATGGATTATTAAGCAGTAAAACCTCGCTGTATCACGCTCTTCGCACAAAGATCTCACCCAGCTGTGTTTGTGTTAGAAGAGCTGCAACCAGCGCGACAACAGACTCCCAAATCAATGAGAAGTATTGCCTGGAGCTGGTGCGGTAGGTCTGGCTGCACATCCTGCTAACACAAGCTAGCTAAAGTTGAGTTATTCTACACTAACACAGCAGATATAACATTTAATTTACGACTGGACACGTCCTCATATGCCCCGCCCCCCTAGTTTAAAGCGCTATTGCATTCCTTTAAAAGAAATAATAGAGTAAAACTTGTGAGGAGAGACCTCCACGCCGGACTCCATTCAAATATGCGGCAAAAATGCACACAACGCAAGAATTCATAACACTAGTAACGTATTTTGAAAACTTCATATGTTCCTTTAAATATGTTGTGTTCAATGTTCAATTCGGCTGCATTCATCTGATCAAGAAGCATGTATTTAAATTTTTTTTTCGACTTTTTAATTCATTTAAAATGAGTTCAAGTTACCCATTCTTTTCAGTCAGTATTAGACAAAAACATTCACTCTCTGCTTCACAAGTCGGTAAATTCCTCACTATTACATGTGTTTTCCTGTTCTTTAAGTGTGCACATTTAAAGTGAAATGTATTGCTTGGAGCTGGTGAGGTAGGTAGCATTCCTTTAAAAGAAATAATAGAGTAAAACTTGTGAGGAGAGACCTCCACGCCGGACTCCATTCAAATATGCGGCAAAAATGCACACAACGCAAGAATTCATAACACTAGTAACATGTTTTGAAAACTTCATATGTTCCTTTAAATATGTTGTGTTCAATGTTCAATTCGGCTGCATTTATCTAATCAAGAAGCTGCATTCAGCGTGTATTTAAACGTAGTTTAGACTTTTTCAATTCATTTAAAATTAAGTTACCCATTATTTTCAGTCAGTATTCAGTCAGAATTAGACCAAAACATTCACTCCGCTTCACAAGTCGGTAAATTCCTTGTTCCTTTAAATATTTTGTGTTCAATGTTCAATTCGGCTGCATTTATCTGATCAAGAAGCATGTATTTAAATGTATTTTCGACTTTTTAATTCATTTAAAATGAGTTCAAGTTACTTCTTTCACGTAGTTTCAACTTTTCAATTCGTTTAAAATTAAGTTACCCATTCTTTAAGTGTGCACATTTAAAGTTGACTGCATGTGTGAACCTATAAATTTAAGAAGATCTACTTTGGAAACTTGTTTTTAAAAAACAGCTGTTTTGCTGTAAGTCTCGAACAAATCTCATTTTTTTATTTAAAATGGCTTTTGCCAAAGCGACTGATTGATGGTGGTGATTGATTGATCCAATGTTTCATGTCTTGGTTTAAAAAAAAATATATATATATATATATATATATATATATATATACTGTATATAAAATTGACTTTGTACGTATATTTAATTAACTTTGTACCTTTTGTGGAGGCCCACTTACTTTTGGCCTCTGGCTCTGAACAAAGTTATGGTAAAAGTAAAAACTCTAACGTAAATATAACGTAATCACAGTTTTTGATATGAGTTTATTGAAAAGTTTTGAAATCAAAGCATGAAATGAATTTGTAAAGTAACGTAAGCAGGACGTCATGAACCCCACGTTCTCCTCCCCAGGTCCAGAGACTACGATGGCTTTGTGTCCTCCCTCCTCCTGCCTGAGGAGGCGCGGCGCTCGTCTTTGGCTCTGAGAGCCTTTAATGTGGAGCTGGCACAGGCAGGTAGTCCTACAGAGGAAGGATTACTGAGAAAACTGCTGTTTTAATTGTACTACTACTACTACTACTACTACTACTACTACTACTACTACTACTACTACTACTCCTACTACTGTAACTGCTGCAGCTCTTTCATTGTCACTGTCACCTTTTTAAACTAGCTTGTCAAACCATCACCTTTTTTGTAAATTTGTTTCTCCACAAGGTGAAGGACTCAGTTTCCCAGAAGACCATTGGTTTGATGCGAATGCAGTTCTGGAAGACGGCCATAGAAGAGATCTACAGAGACGAGCCTCCGAACCAGCCAGTCAGCGCCGAGCTGTGGCGGGTAAATACCAACCTGCAGAAAGCAGGACAGTCAGTCAGAATAGTTCGGTAACCTGGGAGGAACTGAGAGAAACCTGCTAACCCTGGTCTGGTATCCAGGTCAAATTAACCCATTTCTAATTTTTACAAGAAGAAAAATGGTCCAAGTTCCATGTTTTCTACCTGAAATCAACGTCCTCTCCTTATTTCCTGTGATAAACATGTATTCCTGACTCAGAACATTATTCTGGATATGACACTTATGTTGTTTCCATAGTGGATTTTTAACATGAATTATAACCTTATGACATAAAACTAACCCCACTTCCATGTTTAATTGTGTTCTAGTAGAGACTGATGCATTCCCTAAACATAGATGTTATCTCAGCTGTTGGAAATTGAGATAAAGATAATATTTGCTAATAGATTTTTTTATTTCAGAATTGTTTTTAAAACCCCAAATAAGTCCCGGGTCAGTTTGACCCGAGGGACCCGAGAGGGTCCCGAAGTGAAGACAACACGAGGGTTAAAGAGTAACTCATGGCTCAATTCAAACGGGATTAAAAAATAATTTGCCTTTCCCCCATTCACTCCCGTTCATATTCTTTCTGAGTTAAAGTCCCACGGCGGTCCGGGCTAATGGACCGGGCTAATGGACCAGACTCTGGTAGGGCCGGGCTAATGGACCAGGCTAACGTACCAGACTCTGGTAGGACCAGGCTAATGGACCAGGCTAACGTACCAGACTCTGGTAGGACCAGGCTAATGGACCAGGCTAACGTACCAGACTCTGGTAGGACCAGTCTGATGGACCAGAGTCTGGTAGGACCAGTCTGATGGACCAGAGTCTGGTAGGACCGTACTAATGGACCAGAGTCTGGTAGGACCGTGCTAATGAACCAGACTCTGGTAGGACCGGGCTAATGAACCAGACTCTGGTAGGACCAGTCTGATGGACCAGAGTCTGGTAGGACCGGGCTAATGGACCAGACTCTGGTAGGACCGGGCTAATGAACCAGACTCTGGTAAGACCGGGCTAATGGACCAGGCTAATGGACCAGACTCTGATAGGACCGGGCTAATGGACCAGGCTAATGGACCAGACTCTAGTAGGACCGGGCTAATGGACCAGACTCTGGTAGGACCGGGCTAATGGACCAGACTCTGGTAGGACCGGGCTAATGAACCAGACTCTGGTAGGACCGGGCTAATGGACCAGACTCTGGTAGGGCCGGGCTAATGGACCAGGCTAATGGACCAGACTCTGATAGGACCGGGCTAATGGACCAGGCTAATGGACCAGACTCTGGTAGGACCGGGCTAATGTACCAGGCTAATGGACCAGAGTCTGGTAGGACCATGCTAATGAACCAGACTCTGGTAGGACCGGGCTAATGGACCAGGATAATGGACCAGACTCTGGTAGGACCATGCTAATGGACCAGACTCTGGTAGGACCGGGCTAATGGACCAGGCTAATGGACCAGACTCTGGTAGGACCAGGCTAATGTACCAGACTCTGGTAGGACCGGGCTAATGGACCAGGCTAATGGACCAGACTCTGGTAGGACTATGCTAATGGACCAGACTCTGGTAGGACCGGGCTAATGGACCAGGCTAATGGACCAGACTCTGATAGGACCGGGCTAATGGACCAGGCTAATGGACCAGACTCTGGTAGGACCATGCTAATGAACCAGACTCTGGTAGGACCGGGCTAATGTACCAGGCTAATGGACCAGACTCTGGTAGGACCGGGCTAATGGACCAGGCTAATGGACCAGACTCTGGTAGGACTATGCTAATGGACCAGACTCTGGTAGGACCGGCCTAATAGACCAGACTTTCTGACCCGGGGGGGGGGGGGGTCTACGCCTCTCTATTCCTGTCTCTGACCAGCTTCACAGTTGACTGAGGGACATCAAATTGAGCGACTGCTGCCGTGAGGGGTTAATTCAGCTGGCTAACCGCCTGGATGATGTTTTGCAGGCGGTGAGGAGACATTACCTGACAAAGAGATGGCTGCTGAGGATCGTAACTGAGAGAGTAAGACCCACCTCCTCACATCTAGATGATCCCTATCCTGATAAGAGCAAATCCGCCCCCTTTAGCATGCATATATTTCAGTCTTTTCTGTGATTTTCTGACTAAATACTTATGTTTTCGCCCTTTTGGTTGAACTATTCCGAGTTTATTGTTTACACACGTGACCATACAAAGTAGACGATGTCTTGTTTTAAACCGCTGCTTCATCCAAAATGTGTGTCTCACCAGGAGAAAGATCTGGATGACAGAGCCTACAGAAACCTGCAGGAGTTGGAGATGTATGCAGAGAACACACAGTCCTCTTTAATATACCTGCTGCTGGAGTGTTTAGGTGAGGACAGGTGAGACTGCCACGAGAAAGCAGTGGTTGGCCTCGGTTTGTGGAAGACCTTGGGGGGGATTTCGGTTAGCCTGGTCCTACCAGACTCTGGTCCATTAGCCTGGTCCATTAGCCCGGTCCTACCAGACTCTGGTCCATTAGCCTGGTCCATTAGCCCGGTCCTACCAGAGTCTGGTACGTAGCCCAGTCCTACCAGACTCTGGTCCATTAGCCTGGTCCTACCAGACTCTGGTCCATTAGCCTGGTCCATTAGCCCGGTCCTACCAGAGTCTGGTACGTAGCCCAGTCCTACCAGACTCTGGTCCATTAGCCTGGTCTTACCAGACTCTGGTCCATTAGCCTGGTCCATTAGCCCGGTCCTACCAGAGTCTGGTACGTAGCCCAGTCCTACCAGACTCTGGTCCATTAGCCTGGTCCTACCAGACTCTGGTCCATTAGCTCGGTCCTACCAGACTCTGTGGTCCATTAGCCCGGTCCTACCAGACTCTGGTCCATTAGCCTGGTCCATTAGCCCGGTCCTACCAGACTCTGGTCCATTAGCCTGGTCCATTAGCCCAGTCCTACCAGACTCTGGTCCATTAGCCTGGTCCTACCAGACTCTGGTCCGTTAACCCGGTCCTACCAGACTCTGGTCCGTTAGCCCGGTTCTACCAGACTCTGGTCCGTTAGCCCGGTTCTACCAGACTCTGGTCCGTTAGCCCGGTCCTACCAGACTCTGGTCCATTAGCCTAGTCCTACCAGACTCTGGTCCGTTAGCCCTGTCCTACCAGACTCTGGTCCATTAGCCCGGTCGTTAGCCCGGTCCTACCCGACTCTGGTCCATTAGACCGGTCCTACCCGACTCTGGTCCATTAGCCCGGTCCTACCCGACTCTGGTCCATTAGACCGGTCCTACCAGACTCTGGTCCGTTAGCCCGGTTCTACCAGACTCTGGTCCGTTAGCCCGGTTCTACCAGACTCTGGTCCGTTAGCCCGGTCCTACCAGACTCTGGTCCATTAGCCTAGTCCTACCAGACTCTGGTCCGTTAGCCCTGTCCTACCAGACTCTGGTCCATTAGCCCGGTCGCTAGCCCGGTCCTACCCGACTCTGGTCCATTAGCCCGGTCCTACCCGACTCTGGTCCATTAGACCGGTCCTACCCGACTCTGGTCCATTAGCCCGGTCCTACCCGACTCTGGTCCATTAGACCGGTCCTACCAGACTCTGGTCCGTTAGCCTGGTCCTACCAGACTTCAGACTTCTTCAGTGGTGAGAAATGATGAGGAAGTGTTATTTTTTTCTAACCAGGCTCCAACAGTAGGGTGACCAGACGTCCCCGGTCTCCGGGGACAGTCCCCGATTTTGGTGACCTGTCCCCGGGTGGATCTGTCCCCGGAAATGTCCCCGGTTTTCACTGTGACTGACAGACCCGATACTGGAATGAAAGAAAGAAAACTCTGACCAAACGGAGCCGATCGAGCAGCGCTGCTCAGAGCTCAGAGATGTTTTAGAAAGCCGTATTTTACCATGCTAAAATCACTGATTATTTACATAGAGTCTGGTGGAGATATGCTGCTCTATACACGCTAAAATCACTGATTATTTACATGGAGTCTGGTGGAGATATGCTGCTCTATACACGCTAAAATCACTGATTATTTACATGGAGTCTGGTGGAGATATGCTGCTCTATACACGCTAAAATCACAGATTATTTACATTGAGTCTGGTGGAGATATGCTGCTCTATACATGCTAAAAGTAGTGATTATTTACATGGAGTCTGGTGGAGATATGCTGCTCTATACACGCTAAAATCACTGATTATTTACATGGAGTCTGGTGGAGATATGCTGCTCTATACACTCTAAAAGTAGTGATTATTTACATGGAGTCTGGTGGAGATATGCTGCTCTATACATGCTAAAATAATTGATTATTTACATGGAGTCTGGTGGAGATATGCTGCTCTATACACGCTAAAATCACTGATTATTTACATGGAGTCTGGTGGAGATATGCTGCTCTATACACGCTAAAATCACTGATTATTTACATGGAGTCTGGTGGAGATATGCTGCTCTATACACGCTAAAATCCCTGATTATTTACATGGAGTCTGGTGGACTTTTATGTTTTAAAAAATGATTTTAATCTTTAACCAGAAAGGTCGACCTCCTTAGAAATCCTTTCCATAATGTTATCAGACACTTAGAATATTAATCTGAGTCTGTCAGCAGCAAAACGAGCACTTTATGAACGTAAATACAAGCTGGACAATTATCCCATTAACTTCCATTGTAGCTTGTTTCTCTGCTGCCGACTGCAGCGATCTCGTTTCATACTGCATCAATGTCAAAGGAACATCTTTCCTCAATAGTTTATATTGTATCCGATACTCAGCTCTAGGTCTAGTGTCCCCGTTTTAAGTTTTACAAAAATTAAAAACATGACGTGTTTTGGAGGTATTTACGCTTCTGAGCTGGAAATGTCCCCGGATTTTGTCTGAGACATCTGGTCCCCTTATCCAACAGGAGATTTCGGATAGTTGAAGTAAGTGCCTGGTCTGTGTTCTTTTGTTTTTTTTTTAGGGTTGAAAAACGTCCACGCAGATCACGCAGCGAGTCACATCGGCAAAGCTCAGGGAATCGTGACGTGTCTGAGAGCGACTCCTTATCACAGCAGCCGGCGGAAAGTCTACCTACCCATGGACATCTGCATGCTGGTGAGTCGGCGCGTCACAGTGATGACAACTCTTAAATTTACCAAACAGATCCCGATACCTCAGGAGGTACGGGCCTTCAGAGGTTCACGTACTGACCCGGCCAAGCACCAACAGTTCAAGCCAAGCCCACCGGCTGGCAACAAAACCAGGGCTGCAGTACTCGAGTCCGGACTCTAGACCGTTTTTCTATGGTCTCGGACTTGTCTCGGACTCGCTAGTATTTGGACTGGGACTTGACTCGGCCGCTGGTCTTGCCCAATATGGCTTTTGGTCTTTTGGTCTGGACCGAGTCCAGGTGTCTTTATTATGTTGGTAATAATATTGGAGGGAAAGTGAAACCCAAAATGATTGTCTTGATACTGTCATGCATAAGACCTTTATTCTGTCCTGGACTCGGTCTTGTCTCAGACTCCAACCTTTTTGGACTCGGTCTTAAATTGGACTTGAACCTTTTTGGACTCGGTCTTGTCTCAGACTCCAACCTTTTTGGACTCTGTCTTATCTTGGACTTGAACCTTTTTGGACTCGGTCTTGTCTCAGACTCCAACCTTTTTGGACTCGGTCTTATCTTGGACTTGAACCTTTTTGGACTCTGTCTTGTCTTGGACTCAAACCTTTTTGGACTCGGTCTTGTCTCAGACTCCAACCTTTTTGGACTCGGTCTTAAATTGGACTTGAACCTTTTTGGACTCGGTCTTGTCTCAGACTCCAACCTTTTTGGACTCGGTCTTATCTTGGACTTGAACCTTTTTGGACTCGGTCTTGTCTCAGACTCCAACCTTTTTGGACTCGGTCTTAAATTGGACTTGAACCTTTTTGGACTCTGTCTTGTCTCAGACTCCAACCTTTTTGGACTCGGTCTTATCTTGGACTTGAACCTTTTTGGACTCTGTCTTGTCTTGGACTCAAACCTTTTTGGACTCGGTCTTGTCTCAGACTCCAACCTTTTTGGACTCGGTCTTGTCTCAGACTCAAACCTTTTTGGACTCGGTCTTATCTTGGACTTGAACCTTTTTGGACTCGGACTCAAACCTCTTTGGACTCTGTCTTGTCTCAGACTCAAACCTTTTTGGACTCGGTCTTGTCTTGGACTCAACTAGTCCTGGTCTTGGACTTGTCTTGGACTCGACTAAGGTGGTCTTGACTACAGCCCAGAACAAAACTCTTCACTCTCCATTGACTTGTATTGCGTTAATTTCGACTGCTAGCAAATTACATAAAAATGCCAAGAAGTTAGTCACCTTTTTATAAGCTGTCGTCCCGAAAAACATCTTTTAGGAAAACAAAGTGGAAACAGACGTGAGGAATCAGCAGAGAGTTGAGAATGGAAGACTGGGGGATCCTGAAACTTAGACATACTGTATATAATGAACAAAATTATTGTCATGAGCTGAACTCAAAGATCTAAGACTTTTTCTACGTACACGAAAGTCTTATTTCTCTCAAATATTGTACCCAAATCTGTCTAAATCTGTGTTAGTGAGCACTTCTTCTTTTGCCGAGATAATCCATCCACCTCCCAGGTGTTGCATATCAAGATGCTGATTGGACAGCAGGATTATTGCACAGGTGTGCCTTAGGCTGGCCACAATAAAAGGCCACTCTGAAATGTGCAGTTTTACTGTTTTGGGGTATCTGGTAGGTAGAGAGAGAGAGAGAGAGAGAGAAAGAGAGAGACTAGTGGACATAACGCACTGACGAGTAAATGAAAAACTACTAAAGGGAAGAAATAATATGGAAAAAGAAGACACACAAAGACAGCGAGTCAATGTGTAATGTAGGACTAAATAACCTCAACTCAAGGTCCCCCTATCTGTGTTTTTCTGAGCTTTCAACCACACCTCATGGTTTTCATCAGTGAATGGAACAGAGAGAGAGAGAGAGAGAGAGACTCTCTCCCTTGCTGATTCCTCACGTCTGTATCCACTTTTGTCTGTAAAACCAGGAAAAGACAACACTTATATCAACGATATCCAAAAACTAAGACGGTATCTAGTCTCGTATATCAATATGGATGACCCGAGGCCTACTGAGCACGCTCCCCTCACGCCACCTCCACTCGGCTGCCTGAAGAGGGCGCTGTTGATGCACAGGGACGGCTCTGCACTCTTACATACTGTATTTAGTGTCTTCTCTCCTCTGGGACAGTAAACTGAATATCCCTGAGTTGAGGACAAAACGGGACATTTGAGGACGTCGTCTTGGGCTTGGAGATGGTACATCCCTTTGGGGGGGGGGGGGGGGACTTTGGGCTTTTTCACTTTGTAAACCCATAATATGCACAAAAAGCTATATAGCACAATAAAGGAAAGGGGGAAAAAGCCAAAAACCATAATATGTGCACTTTAATTTTTCCTTTGATGGAAGTGTTGGTTTCTTATTTGGAATATTAACCCTGGTGTGCAGTCACCAGATACGATATAATCACAATACGATAGTATTGTGATTTTAAACATATTGCGATTATTCCGCAATACATTGCAATTTATTACATTTTCAAATTATGTCCTCAAAAGGAAATTTTGTCAATATCTGTTATATCGAAAAATATAAATGTCTTTGTTCATCTCTGCAAAATTACCAACACATATATATTACATATTCACTTATACATTATATATACAGTGCAGGGCTGTAGTCCAGACCACCTTAGTCGAGTCCAAGACCAGGACTATTCGAGTCCAAGACAAGACCAAGTCAAAATGGTTCAAGTCCGAGTCAAGACCGAGTCCAGGACAGAAAAAAAGGTCTCATGCATGACAGTATCAAGACAATCATTTTGGGTTTCCCTTTCCCTCCAATATTATTATCAACATAATAAAGACACCTGGACTCGGTCCAGACCAAAAGCCATATTGGGCAAGACCAGTGACCGAGACAAGTCCGAGTCCAAATATTAGCGAGTCCGAGACAAGTCTGAGACCATAGAAAAACGGTCTTGAGTCCAAGACCGGACTCGGGTACTCCAGCCCTGATTGTGTGTGTGTGTGTGTGTGTGTGTGTGTGTGTGTGTGTGTGTGTGTGTAATAGATCGATACTTGGCGTCTGTGTATCTATACAGTATTGCCATGTAAAATATTGCGATACTATGCCTTATCTATTTCTTCCCCCACCCCTAGTGGGATTGTGTTAATGTAAGAAGATAAAATGAAAAGTAAAAAAGTAAAAATTAGAGGATTAGATTAGAATTTTAATCCTGTTAAAACAAAGCCCAGAGCTGAAACGGTCCCCCTGCAGTGTGTGCTGGCAGTCTGCCGGTGCAGGGGTGGCGTACCCCGGCAGCACCATGTCGGCCTACATCGCCCAAAGGTTCCTGCATTCAGCAGATTAAAGAGAAGCCTCAGCGCGCATGGGAAGTGGAGCTAAATATGGATACTGCTGCACTGAAGAGATAGTAAAGCGCCCATATTCTGCTCATTTTCAGGTTCATAACTGTATTTTGAGGTTGTACCAGAATAGGTTTCCATGGTTTCATTTCCAAATAAACACCATCTTTATAGATGTTGTACTGCACATTGCTGCAGATCTTGTTTTCACCTTGTGTGTGTTTAGGTCTCTGTTTTAGCTCCAGAGTGAGACATCTCACTGGTTTTATCTCCAGAGTGAGACATCTCACTGGTTTTAGCTCCAGAGTGAGACATCTATAATAATAATAATTTTTATTTATAATGCCCTTTACATTTCAGATAAAATCTCAAAGTGCTACAGTAGCAAGGGGTTAAAAACAGTTCCCAGAATATAACAACATCAACAAATAGTAATAAGACTAAAATTAAGACTATGACTGTTAAAAGGCCTTCGCACATGCTCAGTAGCTCGGTAAGATCCCATCAGCTAGATAACTCTTTCTCCAGCTTTGGTCAGTACTTCTTCTAGACGAGGGCCACTTTGTGGAATACCTGCAGACCAGGGACAGGAAGTCGACCAGGGACAGGAAGTACAGGGTGGCCGCGGGGCCTTAAAAAGTCTTAACCCTCATGTTGGAAGCACCAGAGACACACGATACATTTTGCCCATAAATTTCATAATATGGGCACTTTAACCACAAAAGACGAGTAACATTTGTTTCTGTGTTCCTGCAGCATGGAGCGTCTCAGGAGGACTTCATCCGTGGCAGCCGGGAGCAGAACGTCCGGGATGTGGTCTACGACATCGCCAGCCAGGCTCACGTACATCTGCAGCACGTACGTAACCGAACGCGCATGACACGACTAGGGTGACCAGGGGGGGGGAGGGGTTACATGAATGTTAAAACTCCTCCTGATATCTGACCAAACTCCTTCCTACATTTATTGCAAAACGCTTTGTTTGCATCACGTGTCATGGCAGTAATCCAGGGGTATTTCCCTACCCGGTCCGCCCAGGACCTGCAGAGACGTTCCTGCTTTTTTAGGTACGAGTTCATCGGGTCCCGGGACACCATGAGCAGCCGACGGGATCTGGCTGCAGGACTCGGCCTACTCGGTCACCATGAACCCTTTTTAAATGTTCTATCAGACATTCAGACTGTAACTACTCGGGAGTCTGCTCTTGAGACTTTGCACTAATTTTCAGGACAATTAGGACAGGATTCAGGATTCGGGACTACTGCTTGGATTTTGGGACTGTCCTGAATTTTTTGGGACGTCTGGTCACCCTAGACACGACTCAACAGTAGGACAGGACCGACAACACAAGACCGGGGAGAAAACTGAGAGACCAACAAAAGTCAAACGAGGCAAAATGTGGGAAAAAGTCCAGGGGAAAAGAAAGGGTTAAAAACTACACAAAGACACTCACGGGGGAAATAGGGAACGACAAACAGGACGACATAGACGGGACGACACCGACGGGACGACACCGACCGGGACGACACAGACGGGACCACAGACGGGACGACACAGACGGGACGACACAGACGGGACGACACAGACGGGACGACACAGACGGAACACACAGACGGGACGACACAGACGGGACGACACAGACGGGACGACACAGACGGGACGACACAGACGGGACGACACAGACGGGAACACGCAGACAGGAACACGCAGACGGGACGACACAGACGGGAACACACAGACGGGACGACACAGACGGGACGACACCGACGGAACGACACCGACGGAACGACACCGACGGAACGACACCGACGGGACGACACAGACGGGAACACACAGACGGGAACACACAGACGGGAACACACAGACGGGACGACACAGACAGGAACACACAGACGGGACGACACAGACGGGACGACACAGACGGGACGACACAGACGGGACGACACAGACGGGACGACACAGACGGGACGACACCGACAGGAACACACAGACGGGACGACACAGACGGGACGACACAGACGGGACGACACAGACGGGACGACACAGACGGGACGACACAGACGGGACGACACAGACAGGAACGACACAGACAGGAACACACAGACAGGATGTCGTCGACAGGACAAACAGACTGGCATTAGACATTAAATACACCGGGTAATTGGGTAACGAGAGGGCAGGGGAGCAGGGGGAAAACATCAGGTAATCACAGGAAGTCAAACTAGGGGCGAGACAAGACAAAGAACAGACTTCAAAATAAAGCAGGAAACAGAACCTACAGACACTGAGGGGGGACACAGGACAGGACCGACAACACAAGACCAGGGAGAAAACTGAGACACCAACACAAGGAGGGCCAAAAGGGAAAAACAACCCCAAACAAAACCCCAAACCACAACACAAAGTAGTGACCTGATCTTTAATTTGACTTGTGCAGAGCGTTGTAGAGTCCCATCCGTGTTATTTTTGGGCAATTTGGCTGCACAGAACCTACTGTATAATTCTGATATAGAAACTTTAAAAACGGGGACAACATGAGCTCAGGTTTCTGGGACTCAGGGACAGCTGATGGAGTGTTTTCCATCTCGCACCTACAGCGTGCTGCCGGCTAATTGAACACAAAATAGAGAACATCTGCCCTGATGAGTTTGGAACTAATTGGCTTGGAGATGCATTAGCCTCCACTCACACGCCTCATTGATTTCTCTACTTTCCCAGACTGGTTTTCATTAAGCTGCTGCCCAAAACATTCATCAGCATTTTATTTGAACCTTGTTTATACCAATTAAGAATGTCCCCGTTGAAGCACATGCGGTTATTCTGAGTGTGAACAATGAGGATATAAATGAGAGCGTTCCTCCTCCTGAATGCTTTTTATTGTGTTGTTTACTGTCTCCTCCCGGCTGTGAGCTAATCAGAAACTAATTATTAACAATTAATTTAAAAAGAACAAGAGGGGAGGTTCAAACCATTCAAACATGTAATGGCTCCTGTTGAAATGGCTTCAAATCCATAATGACAATACATGCAGTGCAAACGGCACAATTACAAACAGAGACAACATTACAATGTGTGTTTATGAGGAAAAGAAGTTAATATTCAATGTTTTTGTTGTCTCCGTGGTTTGTCTTCACCTCAGTTTTTCCTTTTAAAGGTGAGAGTGCTTCCAAAAAATAATCTCACAACTCACAACAGAAAAATAGATGAGTTTATTGATCTTTTGGGAAAGCCCATTGTAGGAGCCATTTCTATCGTTAGGTTAATTTAGTTATTTATTTTAGCCACTTGGGGGAGTATTGCACTGGGTGTGGTAGGTCACTGGTAAATAAGGTATATTTACATACCTGCAGAGACTTTTCTGCTTTTTAGGTACGAGTTCATCGGGTCCCGGGACACCATGAGCAGCCGACGGGATCTGGCTGCAGGACTCGGCCTACTCGGTCACCATGAACCCTTTTTAAATGTTCTATCAGACTGTAACTACTCGGGAGTCTGCTCTTGAGACTTTGCACTAATTTTCGGGACAATTAGGGCAGGATTCAGGATTCAGGACTACTGCGTCTGGTCACCCTAGACACGACTCAACAGTACTGTATATACCAGTGTTTTTATGAAATCATACCTTATTTGTGACTCAAAAAAAGCAGAAATATGCTATAATATTGTATAAAACACCCAAAATTCAATGAAAGTTGCGTATACACGAGGATAGGACCCAACTGCAGAGATGAAAAAAACTGATAAATGAGGTTTATTGACTATAAATTCCAAAAATAACTGTAAAACTAAAGTTAATAAGCTAGTGTTGCGTAGTGTTGAAAAAGTCAAAAAAGTGACAAACATTGAAAAAACGGACAAAAAGATAAAAACATCGATAAAAAGCATCAACAGAAGTGTTGATTTTCAATTTTTTTGGGAAGACGACACGAGGGTTAAGCTCCAGTAAGAGTCCTGCAGTGGCGCGGGTTCGAATCCGACCTGCGGCCATTTGCTTGGTGTCATTCCCCATCTCTCTCCCGCTTTCATGTCTATCTACTGTCACTTTAATAGAGGGAAAAGCCCTGTTTTTAAACCAAAATGTAGCACTGTAGAGTAGATGGAGCCTAAAGTCACTCAGCCAACAGCCGGTGAGGTCCAGTTTGTCGTATCTAGTGTTAAATAATCATGATTTTAATATGTTACTGTTAGGAAGACGGCTTTCTGTCTGTGATCACACGTTTAAAATGTCAATATAATCAACCAAAATATGAATATTTGGATTTGAATACAGGAGGAACACTATGGGGAAGTAACAGAATGACAGACAGAGTAATGGACTTGCCCTTTTAATATATGTCAATTTAAAAGCATTTTAAAAAAGGGCTATCTTTCAGCTTGGAATTTATGGTCAATAAACCTCATTTATAGGAAATTATTTTTTTTTATTCTATTTTTTTTTATTTAACCTTTATTTATCCAGGTAAACTGTTTGAGAACCACTTCTCATTTACAAACATGACCTGGCCAAGAGGCTACAGAATAAATAGGAAGCATACTGTACAACTTTACATAGTCAAACACATGACACATAGAACAAGCAGCTAAATTAAATTAAAAAAGGCAGTCAACAAAGAAAAAAAGGAGTAGAGGGCTTAAATATGTGTGTATAAATATAGTTCATATTTGTCAGCAGGAACAAGAGTCAACAATGTACTTTAGAAGGTTTTGCTTAAAGGTGGAGATTGGGATCCGAGATGTAAGTTTCAGGGTATTTTGTAGTATGTTCCAGTCATGTACTGCTGCAAAACGGAAGGCATTACATCCAAAGGTAGTAGAAGTAGGAGGGGTACTAAATTTAATCAAATTGCTTGATCTTGTGTGGAAGGTGTTATGAACGGCATGAAGAAGAGATGACAAATAGGGAGGTGTCTTGCCCAGGATCGTCTTGTATATAAAGAGAAACCAATGATGCAGCCGCCGGGTATGAAGGGAGGGCCATCCCACCAGATTGTACAGATCACAATGATGAGTGTGAAAGGGTGCGTTAGTGGAAAAACGGATGGCTGAATGATAAATTGTATCAAGTTTTTTTAGGGCTGTGTTTGATGCCATTCTGTAAATAATATCGCCATAGTCCAAAATTGGCAGTACTGTCATCTTAACAAGGGTGCGTTTGGTAGCATGAGTAAAGGAAGCTTTATTGCGGAAAAGAAAGGCTTTGACTTTTGTTTGAAGGTTATTGATGTGTGTATTGAATGACAGGGATGAATCCAACCAAATACCTAGATATTTATATTTATTAACGTACTCCAGAGCCATACCGTTCATGCAGGTGATTGTGGGTGGAGTCTCGTTAATCGGTTTTCGACTAAAAAGGATACATTTTAAATTATACCTAATGTTTGAGTTAGAAAAGCAGAAATTAGGAATTATTGAGACTAAAATTAAAGGAATGGATGTTGATGATAATCACAGACTGGAATATGTCAACTTTTACTCAATACTATTTCAAAAACACTTCCATTTGTTTTACAATGCTATAAAATTGAATAAGACGCCCCAAAATTAATGAAAGTAGAGATTTGTACTTGGCAAAGAGCGTTGGGTGGAATCAATCATGTTATTTTGGGGAATTAAAAAGAACATTGATATAGGACAACATGAGGACAACATGGGGACAACATGAGGGACAACATGGAGACAGCATGAGGACAACATGAGGACAACATGAGGACAACATGGGGACAACATGGAGACAGCATGAGGACAACATGAGGACAACATGAGGACAACATGAGGACAGCATGAGGACAACATGAGGACAACATGAGGACAACATGGAGACAACATGAGGACAACATGAGGACAACATGGGGACAACATGAGGGCAACATGGGGACAACATGAGGACAACATGAGGGCAACACGAGGGCAACATGAGGACAACACGAGGACAACACGAGGGCAACACGAGGACAACACGAGGGCAACATGAGGACAGCATGAGGACAACATGAGGGTTAAGAAATTAAGACACAGAAAACGGACTACCACAATAAGACAAGACAAAACACCCAAACTATAACAATAAACGGCCTAAAAGGCCAAAAAATAATCTTAAAAAAAGGACCAAAGTGCTGTACAGAAGAATAAATAACTCACCCAAGACATAAAAAACAAACAAAACTAATTTAAGACGCATAAAACATGAGAAATAAATGACATAATATGTAAATGTCAGGCACTAAAGGCCAAGGAGAAGAGCAGAGGAAGATTATTCCAGTGTTACGTAACATGCAGAGCTCACATACACAGAGACAGCTCGTAACAGAAATACACACAAACACACACCAAAAACAACACACACCAAAAACAACACACACCAAAAACAATACACACCAAAAACAACACACACCAAAAACAACACACACCAAAAACAACACACACCAAAAACAATACACACCAAAAACAACACACACCAAAAACAACACACACCAAAAACAACACACACCAAAAACAATACACACCAAAAAACAACACACACCAAAAACACACAGATGGCTTGCTCACCCCCCCCCCCCCCAGCTGTTACACAAGACAAGGAGATACCAAAACCCGGATAATACATCAAGTCCATCAGAATAAAGCAATTGAAGCAGTTTGTCTTCAGCATAAATCAACAGAAGATTGAAAATACAGTAACTCAGTAACAGGATTGGATAATTGGATCTCTCTCTCTCTCTCTCTCTCTCTCTCTCTCTCTCTCTCTCTCTCTCTCTCTCTCTCTCTCTCTCTCTCTCTCTCTCCTCTCCTTATCCTCTTATTATCTGTATACTTCATCCATAGCCTATACTCTGGCTCAAATGAATACAGCGCATCCATCCATCCATCCATCTTCATCCGCTTATCTGGTATCGGGTCTCAGGGGCAGCAGCTCCAGTAGGGGACCCCAAACTTCCTCTTTCCCGAGCCACATCAACCAGCTCCAACTGGGGGATCCCGAGGCGTTCCCAGGCCAGGTTGGAGATATAATCCCTCCACCTAGTCCTGGGTCTTCCCCGAGGCCTCCTCCCAGCTGGACGTCCCTCCACCTAGTCCTGGGCCTTCCCCGAGGCCTCCTCCCAGCTGGACGTCCCTCCACCTAGTCGTGGGTCTTCCCCGAGGCCTCCCAGCTGGACGTCCCTCCACCTAGTCCTGGGTCTTCCCCGAGGCCTCCTCCCAGCTGGACATGCCTGGACCACCTCCCTAGGGAGGAGCCCAGGAGGCATCCTTACCAGATGCCCAAACCACCTCAACTGGCTCCTTTTGACGTGAAGGAGCAGAGGCTCTACTCCGAGCTCCTCTCGGAGGACTGAGCTTCTCACCCGATCTCTAAGGGAGACGCCAGCCCCCCCTCCTGAGGAAACCCATTTCGGCCGCTTGTACCCTGGATCTGGTTCTTTCGGTCATGGTCATGAAGGCGTCAGGCAGCCATCCAATTATGACATCCTCCACATTGTCGAACTCATTCATATTAAGCCACGGCATTGAAAATCCTTCCGATTTACAGGAGCCTATAATTTCCGTAGCCTACTCTGAAACAACCGACTCCCTGAGCACCTTCTTCTCATGCTCTTCTCTCCACGCCGCTGTCTTCTGACAAGAAGTCACGTCCTGAGATCGGTGATGTTGTCGGACACTTTGAGTAACAACCTGAGCCTGCCGGGCAAAAGGAATCACTTTTAGTAGACCAATATCAAGGCTGCACAACTTCCCCGTTAGGTTACATTGCGGCTCTGGTTGCGCCGGATCGTCACTGCGATCTCGCTCAACACCAGGGCTGGAGTACTCGAATGCTCAGTACTAGTACTGCTGTAGCAGTAGCAGTTCTAATGCTCAGTACTAGTACCTACTGTAGAAGTAGCAGTTCTAATGCTCAGTACTAGTACCTACTGTAGCAGTAGCAGTTCTAATGCTCAGTACTAGTACCTACTGTAGAAGTAGCAGTTCTAATGCTCAGTACTAGTACCTGCTGTAGCAGTAGCAGTACTAATGCTCAGTACTAGTACCTACTGTAGCAGTAGCAGTTCTAATGCTCAGTACTAGTACCTACTGTAGCAGTAGCAGTTCTAATGCTCAGTACTAGTACCTACTGTAGCAGTAGCAGTTCTAATGCTCAGTACTAGTACCTACTGTAGCAGTAGCAGTTCTAATGCTCAGTACTAGTACCTACTGTAGCAGTAGCAGTTCTAATGCTCAGTACTAGTACCTACTGTAGCAGTAGCAGTTCTAATGCTCAGTACTAGTACCTACTGTAGCAGTAGCAGTTCTAATGCTCAGTACTAGTACCTACTGTAGCAGTAGCAGTTCTAATGCTCAGTACTAGTACCTACTGTAGCAGTAGCAGTTCTAATGCTCAGTACTAGTACCTACTGTAGCAGTAGCAGTTCTAATGCTCAGTACTAGTACCTACTGTAGCAGTAGCAGTTCTAATGCTCAGTACTAGTACCTGCTGTAGCAGTAGCAGTTCTAATGCTCAGTACTAGTACCTACTGTAGCAGTTCTAATGCTCAGTACTGGTACCTACTGTAGCAGTATCAGTTCTAATGCTCAGTACTAGTACCTACTGTAGAAGTAGCAGTTTTAATGCTCAGTACTAGTACCTACTGTAGCAGTATCAGTACTAATGCTCAGTACTAGTACCTACTGTAGCAGTAGCAGTTCTAATGCTCAGTACTAGTACCTACTGTAGCAGTAGCAGTTCTAATGCTCAGTACTAGTACCTACTGTAGCAGTAGCAGTTCTAATGCTCAGTACTAGTACCTGCTGTAGCAGTAGCAGTTCTAATGCTCAGTACTAGTACCTGCTGTAGCAGTAGCAGTTCTAATGCTCAGTACTAGTACCTGCTGTAGCAGTATCAGTTCTAATGCTCAGTACTGGTACCTACTGTAGCAGTATCAGTTCTAATGCTCAGTACTAGTACCTACTGTAGAAGTAGCAGTTCTAATGCTCAGTACTAGTACCTACTGTAGCAGTATCAGTACTAATGCTCAGTACTAGTACCTACTGTAGCAGTATCAGTACTAATGCTCAGTATTAGTACCTACTGTAGCAGTATCAGTTCTAATGCTCAGTACTAGTACCTACTGTAGCAGTTCTAATGCTCAGTACTAGTACCTACTGTAGCAGTAGCAGTTCTAATGCTCAGTACTAGTACCTACTGTAGCAGTAGCAGTTCTAATGCTCAGTACTAGTACCTACTGTAGCTGTAGCAGTTCTAATGCTCAGTACTAGTACCTACTGTAGCAGTAGCAGTTCTAATGCTCAGTACTAGTACCTACTGTAGCAGTTCTAATGCTCAGTACTAGTACCTACTGTAGCAGTAGCAGTTCTAATGCTCAGTACTAGTACCTACTGTAGCAGTAGCAGTTCTAATGCTCAGTAGTAGTACCTACTGTAGCAGTATCAGTTCTAATGCTCCGTACTAGTACCTACAAAGCAGTTCTAATGCTCAGTACTAGTACCTACTGTAGCAGTAGCAGTTCTAATGCTCAGTACTAGTACCTACTGTAGCAGTTCTAATGCTCAGTACTAGTACCTACTGTAGCAGTATCAGTACTAATGCTCAGTACTAGTACCTACTGTAGCAGTATCAGTTCTAATGCTCAGTACTAGTACCTACTGTAGCAGTTCTAATGCTCAGTACTAGTACCTACTGTAGCAGTTCTAATGCTCAGTACTAGTACCTACTGTAGCAGTATCAGTTTTAATGCTCAGTACTAGTACCTACTGTAGCAGTATCAGTTCTAATGCTCAGTACTAGTACCTACTGTAGCAGTTCTAATGCTCAGTACTAGTACCTACTGTAGCAGTATCAGTTTTAATGCTCAGTACTAGTACCTACTGTAGCAGTATCAGTTCTAATGCTCAGTACTAGTACCTACTGTAGCAGTAGCAGTTCTAATGCTCAGTACTAGTACCTACTGTAGCAGTAGCAGTTCTAATGCTCAGTACTAGTACCTACTGTAGCAGTTCTAATGCTCAGTACTAGTACCTACTGTAGCAGTAGCAGTTCTAATGCTCAGTACCAGTACCTACTGTAGCAGTATCAGTTCTAATGCTCAGTACTAGTACCTACTGTAGCAGTTCTAATGCTCAGTACTAGTACCTACTGTAGCAGTTCTAATGCTCAGTACTAGTACCTACTGTAGCAGTTTCTAATGCTCAGTACTAGTACCTACTGTAGCAGTTCTAATGCTCAGTACTAGTACCTACTGTAGCAGTAGCAGTTCTAATGCTCAGTACTAGTACCTACTGTAGCAGTTCTAATGCTCAGTACTAGTACCTATTGTAGCAGTAGCAGTTTTAATGCTCAGTACTAGTACCTACTGTAGCAGTATCAGTTCTAATGCTCAGTACTAGTACCTACTGTAGCAGTAGCAGTTTTAATGCTCAGTACTAGTACCTACTGTAGCAGTAGCAGTTCTAATGCTCAGTACTAGTACCTACTGTAGCAGTAGCAGTTCTAATGCTTAGTACTAGTACCTACAGTAGCAGTATCAGTTCTAATGCTCAGTACTAGTACCTACTGTAGCAGTTCTAATGCACAGTACAAGTACCTACTGTAGCAGTTCTAATGCTCAGTACTAGTACCTACTGTAGCAGTATCAGTTCTAATGCTCAGTACTAGTACCTACTGTAGCAGTTCTAATGCTCAGTACTAGTACCTACTGTAGCAGTATCAGTTCTAATGCTCAGTACTAGTACCTACTGTAGCAGTATCAGTTCTAATGCTCAGTACTAGTACCTACTGTAGCAGTATCAGTACTAATGCTCAGTACTAGTACCTACTGTAGCAGTATCAGTTCTAATGCTCAGTACTAGTACCTACTGTAGCAGTAGCAGTTCTAATGCTCAGTACTAGTACCTACTGTAGCAGTATCAGTTCTAATGCTCAGTACTAGTACCTACTGTAGCAGTATCAGTTCTAATGCTCAGTACTAGTACCTACTGTAGCAGTATCAGTACTAATGCTCAGTACTAGTACCTACTGTAGCAGTAGCAGTTCTAATGCTCAGTACTAGTACCTACTGTAGCAGTAGCAGTTCTAATGCTCAGTACTAGTACCTACTGTAGCAGTAGCAGTTCTAATGCTCAGTACTAGTACCTACTGTAGCTGTAGCAGTTCTAATGCTCAGTACTAGTACCTACTGTAGCAGTATCAGTTCTAATGCTCAGTACTAGTACCTACAGTAGCAGTAGCAGTTCTAATGCTCAGTACTAGTACCTACTGTAGCAGTTCTAATGCACAGTACAAGTACCTACTGTAGCAGTTCTAATGCTCAGTACTAGTACCTACTGTAGCAGTAGCAGTTCTAATGCTCAGTACTAGTACCTACTGTAGCAGTATCAGTTCTAATGCTCAGTACTAGTACCTACTGTAGCAGTAGCAGTTCTAATGCTCAGTACTAGTACCTACTGTAGCAGTATCAGTACTAATGCTCAGTACTAGTACCTACTGTAGCAGTATCAGTTCTAATGCTCAGTACTAGTACCTACTGTAGCAGTAGCAGTTCTAATGCTCAGTACTAGTACCTACTGTAGCAGTTCTAATGCTCAGTACTAGTACCTACTGTAGCAGTAGCAGTTCTAATGCTCAGTACTAGTACCTACTGTAGCAGTATCAGTTCTAATGCTCAGTACTAGTACCTACTGTAGCAGTATCAGTACTAATGCTCAGTACTAGTACCTACTGTAGCAGTAGCAGTTCTAATGCTCAGTACTAGTACCTACTGTAGCAGTAGCAGTTCTAATGCTCAGTACTAGTACCTACTGTAGCAGTAGCAGTTCTAATGCTCAGTACTAGTACCTACTGTAGCTGTAGCAGTTCTAATGCTCAGTACTAGTACCTACTGTAGCAGTTCTAATGCTCAGTACTTGTACTACTGTAGCAGTTCTAATGCTCAGTACTAGTACCTACTGTAGCAGTTCTAATGCTCAGTACCAGTACCTACTGTAGCAGTTCTAATGCTCAGTACTAGTACCTACTGTAGCAGTTCTAATGCTCAGTACTAGTACCTACTGTAGTAGTATTGTTATCACCATATGATATCAGAAGAATGGCTACACTGATAAATCCTGGGTGTTCTGACACTGTTTTTGCTTTTATATAAACAAATAACCCAAATTGATTGTCTTGATACTGTCATGCATAAGACCTTTTGTTTCTGTCCTGGACTCGGTCTTGACTTGGACTCGAACCTCTTTGGACTCGGACTCGACTAGTCCTGGTCTCGGACAAAGGTGGTCTTGACTACAGCCCTACTCAACACTGGACCAAATTCAAAGATTTTTGGTCACACAACAGTCTAGTAGACACACATGCATGTGGAAATGGGGGTCCAGGTCGAAAGACACACTAGTTACCCTTTTAAGTGCAGTTATGGGTTTTGAATAGGTTTAACCAAGGCAGAGTAACCAGACGTGCTGTCCTTCTACTCAACTAATGTTAGACTTTTCTGACCGACATGACAAAGAAAAAGAGATTTAACTGTTTTCCTGTTGCTCAGGTGTTTCGGTGTAGATCAGAAATCTCTAGAAGACCACCTGAAATTCATCAAGTGTTGCCAGCTGGGTGTGGCTGCAGTCTGAGAACCGAGCAGCTTTTACAGTTTTTACAGTTATTTTGTTCTGCTCTCTCTTTCAGGCGCGATCGTTCAGCAACAACGTCCCGGCAGCGGCCAATCTGGCCTTCCTCCAGACGGTGAGTCTTAAAACTTTAGATACGATGACGTAACATAACATAAAGTAACATAACGTAACATACAGGAAATATTTACACTGCTACACTATGACCCAAAAGCAGTCTGCTGTGTTTTTATCTCCAGTAGAAGAACTAACACGCCTATATCGCATTTCTCATCAACATTCTCGAGGGGGAATGAGAGGGGAAACGCCAGAGCAGGGGGAATGAGAGGGGGAAACGCCAGAGCAGGGGGAATGAGAGGGGAAACGCCAGAGCAGGGGGAATGAGAGGGGGAAACGCCAGAGCAGGGGGAATGAGAGGGGGAAACGCCAGAGCAGGGGGAATGAGAGGGGGAAACGCCAGAGCAGGGGGAATGAGAGGGGGAAACGCCAGAGCAGGGGGAAGGAGAGGGGGAAGACGCCAGGGCAGGGGGAATGAGAGGGGGAAACACCAGAGCAGAGGGAATGAGAGGGGGAAACGCCAGAGCTGGGAGGATGAGAGGGGGAAACGCCAGAGCAGGGGGAATGAGAGGAGGGTAACACCAGAGCAGGGGAATGACAGGTGGGTAACACCAGAGCAGGGGAATGACAGGTGGGTAACACCAGAGCAGGGGAATGACAGGTGGGTAACACCAGAGCAGGGGGAATGAGATGGGGAAAGGCCAGAGCAGGGGGAATGAGAGGAGGGTAACACCAGAGCAGGGGAATGACAGGTGGGTAACACCAGAGCAGGGGGAATGAGATGGGGAAAGGCCAGAGCAGGGGGAATGAGAGGAGGGTAACACCAGAGCAGGGGAATGACAGGTGGGTAACACCAGAGCAGGGGGAATGAGATGGGGAAAGGCCAGAGCAGGGGGAATGAGTGGAGGGTAACACCAGAGCAGGGGGAATGAGAGGTGGGTAACACCAGAGCAGGGGAATGACAGGTGGGTAACACCAGAGCAGGGGGAATGACAGGTGGGTTGCACCGGTCAGCTGTTAATGTCAGCTGGATGGGACACCAGAACCACCATAGTCTGGGGAGGAAACCAGAACCACCGTGGTCTGTGAAGGAAACCAGAACCACCGTGGTCTGGGGAGGAAACCAGAACCACCGTGGTCTGTGAAGGAAACCAGAACCACCGTGGTCTGGGGAGGAAACCAACGGTCTGCTGGCTCTCAGGCTGGGGAGGATCTAGCTGGTTCTTAGAGAACTGGCGAGTAGAACCAGCACCGAACTGGCACCAGAACCAGAACCAGCACCTGGTTAGTCTCGGTGGAAAAGACATATATGACACAATATCCCGGGAAAGTTGTGTCCAGGTTAAGAAAACAAACGTTACCCTTTGAAATAATGCCCCTGGTGTGGGTGAGTCATTGCCTTGCTCTCTTAAAATGCCAAAATCGAGGTGAGTTCACATCCAAAAGGTTAAAAAAATTGGGTTAACAAACATTATAATGCAGGTCAGGTTTGTGGTACGGCAGCAGGAGTTTGGTGCTACAGAGCGATGCATGATGTAAGTTTAGGGCAACCACAGAGACAAAGGAAGACATTTGGGGTGTGTGTGTGTGTGTGTGTGTGTGTGTGTGTGTGTGCGCCTCAGCATCAGTGCATCCATCTGTCACATGCAATATGTCAACTTCTTCAGAACTCACCAGAACCCCGTCTTTTCATCATATAACCCCTGACCTTCAGCAGCTGGTGTCATCACCAGAACCCCGTCTTTTCATCATGTAACCCCTGTCCTTCAGCAGCTGGTGTCATCACCAGAACCCCGTCTTCTCATCATGTAACCCCTGTCCTTCAGCAGCTGGTGTCATCACCAGAACCCCGTCTTTTCATCATGTAACCCCTGTCCTTCAGCAGCTGGTGTCATCACCAGAACCCCGTCTTTTCATCATATAACCCCTGTCCTTCAGCAGCTGGTGTCATCACCAGAACCCCGTCTTTTCATCATATAACCCCTGTCCTTCAGCAGCTGGTGTCATCACCAGAACCCCGTCTTCTCATCATGTAACCCCTGTCCTTCAGCAGCTGGTGTCATCACCAGAACCCCGTCTTTCCATCATATAACCCCTGTCCTTCAGCAGCTGGTGTCATCACCAGAACCCCGTCTTTTCATCATATAACCCCTGTCCTTCAGCAGCTGGTGTCATCACCAGAACCCCGTCTTTTCATCATATAACCCCTGTCCTTCAGCAGCTGGTGTCATCACCAGAACCCCGTCTTTTCATCATATAACCCCTGTCCTTCAGCAGCTGGTGTCATCACCAGAACCCCGTCTTTCCATCATATATCCCCTGTCCTTCAGCAGCTGGTGTCATCACCAGAACCCCGTCTTTTCATCATATAACCCCTGTCCTTCAGCAGCTGGTGTCATCACCAGAACCCCGTCTTTCCATCATATAACCCCTGTCCTTCAGCAGCTGGTGTCATCACCAGAACCCCGTCTTCTCATCATATAACCCCTGTCCTTCAGCCGCTGGTGTCATCACCAGAACCCCGTCTTTTCATCATATAACCCCTGTCCTTCAGCAGCTGGTGTCATCACCAGAACCCCGTCTTTCCATCATATAACCCCTGTCCTTCAGCAGCTGGTGTCATCACCAGAACCCCGTCTTTCCATCATATAACCCCTGTCCTTCAGCAGCTGGTGTCATCACCAGAACCCCGTCTTTTCATCATGTAACCCCTGTCCTTCAGCCGCTGGTGTCATCACCAGAACCCCGTCTTTCCATCATATAACCCCTGTCCTTCAGCAGCTGGTGTCATCACCAGAACCCCGTCTTTTCATCATGTAACCCCTGTCTTTCAGCAGCTGGTGTCATCACCAGAACCCCGTCTTTTCATCATGTAACCCCTGTCCTTCAGCAGCTGGTGTCATCACCAGAACCCCGTCTTTTCATCATATAACCCCTGTCCTTCAGCAGCTGGTGTCATCACCAGAACCCCGTCTTCTCATCATATAACCCCTGTCCTTCAGCAGCTGGTGTCATCACCAGAACCCCGTCTTTTCATCATATAACCCCTGTCCTTCAGCAGCTGGTGTCATCACCAGAACCCCGTCTTCTCATCATATAACCCCTGTCCTTCAGCAGCTGGTGTCATCACCAGAACCCCGTCTTCTCATCATATAACCCCTGTCCTTCAGCAGCTGGTGTCATCACCAGAACCCCGTCTTTTCATCATATAACCCCTGTCCTTCAGCAGCTGGTGTCATCACCAGAACCCCGTCTTCTCATCATATAACCCCTGTCCTTCAGCAGCTGGTGTCATCACCAGAACCCCGTCTTTTCATCATATAACCCCTGTCCTTCAGCAGCTGGTGTCATCACCAGAACCCCGTCTTTTCATCATATAACCCCTGTCCTTCAGCAGCTGGTGTCATCACCAGAACCCCGTCTTTTCATCATATAACCCCTGTCCTTCAGCAGCTGGTGTCATCACCAGAACCCCGTCTTTTCATCATATAACCCCTGTCCTTCAGCAGCTGGTGTCATCACCAGAACCCCGTCTTCTCATCATATAACCCCTGTCCTTCAGCAGCTGGTGTCATCACCAGAACCCCGTCTTTTCATCATATAACCCCTGTCCTTCAGCAGCTGGTGTCATCACCAGAACCCCGTCTTCTCATCATATAACCCCTGTCCTTCAGCAGCTGGTGTCATCACCAGAACCCCGTCTTTTCATCATATAACCCCTGTCCTTCAGCAGCTGGTGTCATCACCAGAACCCCGTCTTTTCATCATATAACCCCTGTCCTTCAGCAGCTGGTGTCATCACCAGAACCCCGTCTTTTCATCATATAACCCCTGTCCTTCAGCAGCTGGTGTCATCACCAGAACCCCGTCTTTTCATCATATAACCCCTGTCCTTCAGCAGCTGGTGTCATCACCAGAACCCCGTCTTCTCATCATATAACCCCTGTCCTTCAGCAGCTGGTGTCATCACCAGAACCCCGTCTTCTCATCATATAACCCCTGTCCTTCAGCAGCTGGTGTCATCACCAGAACCCCGTCTTTTCATCATATAACCCCTGTCCTTCAGCAGCTGGTGTCATCACCAGAACCCCGTCTTTTCATCATATAACCCCTGTCCTTCAGCAGCTGGTGTCATCACCAGAACCCCGTCTTTTCATCATATAACCCCTGTCCTTCAGCAGCTGGTGTCATCACCAGAACCCCGTCTTCTCATCATGTAACCCCTGTCCTTCAGCAGCTGGTGTCATCACCAGAACCCCGTCTTTCCATCATATAACCCCTGTCCTTCAGCAGCTGGTGTCATCACCAGAACCCCGTCTTTCATCATATAACCCCTGTCCTTCAGCAGCTGGTGTCATCACCAGAACCCCGTCTTTTCATCATATAACCCCTGTCCTTCAGTCCATCATATAACCCCTGTCCTTCAGCAGCTGGTGTCATCACCAGAACCCCGTCTTTCCATCATATAACCCCTGTCCTTCAGCAGCTGGTGTCATCACCAGAACCCCGTCTTTTCATCATATAACCCCTGTCCTTCAGCAGCTGGTGTCATCACCAGAACCCCGTCTTTTCATCATGTAACCCCTGTCCTTCAGCAGCTGGTGTCATCACCAGAACCCCGTCTTTCCATCATATATCCCCTGTCCTTCAGCAGCTGGTGTCATCACCAGAACCCCGTCTTCTCATCATATAACCCCTGTCCTTCAGCAGCTGGTGTCATCACCAGAACCCCGTCTTTCCATCATATAACCCCTGTCCTTCAGCAGCTGGTGTCATCACCAGAACCCCGTCTTTTCATCATATAACCCCTGTCCTTCAGCAGCTGGTGTCATCACCAGAACCCAGTCTTTTCATCATGTAACCCCTGTCCTTCAGCAGCTGGTGTCATCACCAGAACCCCGTCTTTTCATCATATAACCCCTGTCCTTCAGCAGCTGGTGTCATCACCAGAACCCCGTCTTCAGCAGCATATAACCCCTGTCCTTCAGCAGCTCCATTGGCTTCCAGTTCAATTCAGAATACAATTTAAAGTCCTTCTCCATACCTTCAAAGCCATCCATAACCTTGCTCCTCCATATCTATCAGAACTCCTTCACATCGCCCCCCCTCCCTCTCCCTCAGATCCTCCTCCTCCTGTCCACCTCACTGTCCCCCCAGCTCGACTTGTCACCATGGGGACCAGATCCTTCAGCCGCTCTGCTCCCCAGCTCTGGAGCTCACTCCCACCTGACCTCCGCAGTATCGACTCCCCCCCCCTGTTCAAAACCAGACTCAAAACCCATCTGTTCCAGCTTATTTGCTTATTTGTAAATACACTGTTCCTGTCATTTTTTCATAACTGTTTATACTTTTCTGTTCCCTGTATCTGTCTCTCATTGTCTGTAAAGCGACCTTGAGTGCTTAGAAAGGCGCTGTTAAATAAAATGTATTATTATTATTATTATTATTATTATTATTATTATTATTATGTCTCTGGACACGGCTGTATGTTGCCGAAAGAGAGAAAACTGGGAATGATCTTTTCGCTGCGTTAAGGGATTTTAAGAAAAGAAGCTCCTCGGGGAAGGGGATTGTAACTCGGAAACAAATGTAAAAAAACACACAAACATGTGATAAAAGTGTTGTTTTTTTTCCAAAAGGTTGACACGCGTTGACTCTGGGAATATGTTCTCATTGTTATGTTGTAATTTTTCACTGTTTTACAATGAGAAATAGGCTGATTTAAAAATAAATGTTAGGGATGGGCGGTAATTAAAAAATAAAAAAAAATTATTTATTATATATATTTCAGTGAATTTTTGTTAGAAAATAATATTAGTTGTAGGGAAAATAATTGATATTAAAAATCATGATATGCACAATTTTGGTTTCCCAACCTTAGTGTTTCTACTCCTAACGAGACTATAGACAGTGGGGAGAACTAGTATTTGATTGATTTGTTGTTGTTGTTGTTGTTAGGTGGTGTTGGAGGACTACCTGCAGCGAGTGAGGCGGGCAGATTTCGACGTTTTCCACCCCAGTCTGAAGAACAGAAACCCCCTCGTCCCCATCCAGCTGTACATCCGCTCCTGGAAGAAGAGCTACTGACATCCTCCATCCTCCTCGCCCAGAGACCTCACCTCCTCCCTGTATCAGCTCCACAAACACCCCCCCAGACCTGTTTTGGGGCTGAAGTCTGCCTCCTTCTGCTAATAATAAAAACCCACAAACCACAACAGAGACACACCGACTGTGTGGCTCACACGCCAGCATTGGTCCCTAACCCTCATGTTGTCCTTGGGTCAAATTAACCTGTTTTCAGTTTTAAAAAATGTTGTTTGTCACAAAAAAATGGGCTGTCGAAATAAGCTGAAAATGTCAACATTAAAAATATCAAAAAACATCAGAATGTTGCACCCACAACATTGTAAAAGTGACCATTCTAAAAAAGAAAATGGTGATAATATGTATAATATATCATATTAATTATGATAATAATGTGAAAAATAGTGACCAAAACGTGTTGTTTTTCATAGTTGACGGGAAGACAACACAAGGGTTTAAGTGTCCCCGGAGACGAGCAGGGCTGTGACCTCGATACAAGTTCCTAAACAGTTTTAGAAAACTAAAATAAATTACATTACGGCCCAAATCTTATGTATTTTTTAGCTCCTACTACATGATCCTGTGTGACGTGGAGATTTTCCTGCATGTCTCTACAATGTGTAAGGTTAGACAGCCAATCAGACACATTATTACATCTTGGTAGAAGCGTGCTGCGTGCCTATTGGCTCCCTGACGCTGATGAAGTCTACTCCTTTAGTTATTGCTATTGGGTATTGAGTGACGGGGTATTTTTCATAACTCCAGACTAGGGGTGTGAATCTTCACCGGTCAACATACAGGCTAACCTTATTAACCCTCGTGTTGTCCTCGGGTCAAATTGACCCGTTTCAAAGTGTTTTATATCTGAAATATTGGATTTCTTTCAACCAAATTACCCAAAAATAACATGGATGATTCCATTCAACGTTCTTCAGGTAAAATTAAAATTGATTACTTTCATTGACTCTGATCTTAACTATTAGTCAAAATAGTGCATAATTTCTGCCTTTTTAACTAAAAACGTATGTATAATTTAATATAAATGAGATTTGTTGACCATGAATTCCAAGAACAAGTGTAAAACCTGTTATTAAACCAGTTCAGGCTTTTTTAAAAAAGCTGGAAAAAGTGAGAAATAAATCAGAAAAATGACAAAAACTAAAAATGACAAAAAATTTTGACCTGGAAGGGCAAGTTCATGTTTAACGGGAAGACAACACAAGGGTTAAAGACAATATTTGTTAATAGATTATGAAGTAAAATGTAATTTCAGAATTGTTTTTAAAACCCCAAATAAGTCCCGGGTCAGTTTGACCCGAGGGACCCGAGAGGGTCCCGAAGGAGAAGACAATATAAGGGTTAAGCCAGGTGGCGTGTTATCTGTACGCATCCTGCCTGTGCGGATTTTCATCCTTTCATACTACTCGCTAATGGGGAGGGGGGGGATATCAATACAGCATAGTATTGCAATATTTTCAATGGGAATACTGTATCAATACAGAGGAGCCAAGTATGGATTTTTTTTTTTATTAAATATGTGTTAAAACAGGAAACATAAGTTTCCTTTTGGGGACGTCATTTGAAATTGGGAAAAAGTGAAAGTTGGAAAAAAGGTTATGAATTGCAGTATATCGCAAAATATTGCAATATGTTTAAAATCGCAATAATATCGTATCGTGGCATAAGTATCGTGATGATATTGTATCGCGAGGCGTCTGCTGACCCCCCCCCCCCCCCCACTCGCTACGCCGTTAATTCACGCGCTATCGCAAGGTAATGTAAGTCAATGGACATGCATACGCCATTTCATGAGATCAGTCTGCAGTGCGTCACCTCCTCAATATTATTGCTCCACATGGTTTTCATCAACAAATTCAAGCGGTCAGATATAAATGAAGTCCTCTATTTTATTCTATCTACTCTAAAAAAAAAAAAAACACTTCCTGAACGCAGCAGACAACACACAAAAGGCAAAAAAAAAAAAAAAAGCAGGGACCAGAAAATCAACGAGCAACGTCAGTAGACGACAATCGATTGTGGTCTGATGCATCGATGCTGTGATTCATTTCATTTTTCGATATTTCAGAGGCCATTTGGTCGGTGATTATAAAGTATTGAATTCGGTACCGAGCCCTGGAGACGAGCGTTGCCACCAGAATTCAGGCTCAACTCGAAACTTTTAAGACTTTGAAGACTGGGTGCTGGACCCTAAAAGTGGAAAGTAATATTATATAAAGTTAATTTGTACATCACTCCAATAAATACTTCTTATTGCCACACAGACGTTTTGGGCATGACGCGTTCTTCAGCGTGTTTGACAGGCCATCCATCCATCCATCCATCCATCCATCTTCGACCACTTATCCGGTATCAGGTCTTGGGGGGGCAGCAGCTCCAGCAGGGGACCCCAAACTTCCCTTTCCCGAGCCACATCAACCAGCTCCGACTGGGGGATCCCGAGGCGTTCCCAGGCCAGGTTGGAGATATAATCCCTCCACCTAGTCCTGGGTCTTCCCCGAGGTCTCCTCCCAACTGGACGTCCCTCCACCTAGTCCTGGGTCTTCCCCGAGGCCTCCTCCCAGCTGGACGTCCCTCCACCTAGTCCTGGGTCTTCCCCGAGGCCTCCTCCCAGCTGGACGTCCCTCCACCTAGTCCTGGGTCTTCCCCGAGGCCTCCTCCCAGCTGGACGTTCCTCCACCTAGTCCTGGGTCTTCCTCGAGGCCTCCTCCCAGCTGGACGTCCCTCCACCTAGTCCTGGGTCTTCCCCGAGGCCTCCTCCCAGCTGGACGTCCCTCCACCTAGTCCTGGGTCTTCCCCGAGGCCTCCTCCCAGCTGGACGTCCCTCCACCTAGTCCTGGGTCTTCCCCGAGGCCTCCTCCCAGCTGGACGTCCCTCCACCTAGTCCTGGGTCTTCCCCGAGGCCTCCTCCCAGCTGGACGTCCCGCCACCTAGTCCTGGGTCTTCCCCGAGGCCTCCTTCCAGCTGGACGTCCCTCCACCTAGTCCTGGGTCTTCCTCGAGGCCTCCTCCCAGCTGGACGTCCCTCCACCTAGTCCTGGGTCTTCCCCGAGGCCTCCTCCCAGCTGGACGTCCCTCCACCTAGTCCTGGGTCTTCCCCGAGGCCTCCTCCCAGCTGGACGTCCCTCCACCTAGTCCTGGGTCTTCCCCGAGGCCTCCTCCCAGCTGGACGTCCCGCCACCTAGTCCTGGGTCTTCCCCGAGGCCTCCTTCCAGCTGGACGTCCCTCCACCTAGTCCTGGGTCTTCCCCGAGGCCTCCTTCCAGCTGGACGTCCCTCCACCTAGTCCTGGGTCTTCCCCGGGGCCAAATAAGTTTAATATGTCAATGCCAGTTTTATTTCTATAGCACATTTTAAAACAACAGCAGTTGACCAAAGTGCTGAACAGGGTCGATGTCAAATACATAAATAACAAGTGTAAAAATGACTCCAACCAAAGTGAATCACTGGGAAACAGAACAACACTTTAAAACATCAGAAACCAGGTTAACGAAGGTTAATACTGCAAAAAGGTGCGTCTTAATAAAATTAATAGCAGGCAACGTTTCGGTACTTGATATTCAGGCAAGTTGTGTGCAGGAGTTTCTTTGCAGCATAAACTTGGTCATAAAATGATTAATATAATAAGAATACATTCATTTAATATAGCACCTTTGGGGCTTTACAGCAGGATGCCACATGCCGAGCAGCTGCTTCTTTTTCAGAGACCGGTACAATGACCACGTCCTTATCTCACTAATGGAAGCCAATGTGCATAGTACAGGCAGAGTGATCCTTCTGAAACATTACTCAACCTTAAGGTTCTTCCCACAAACAAACCATAAAAAAAGCATAAAAGCTCCAGTCATTGTCATGCATTGGTTTCTCTGTGCAGCCGTGTCAGACATTAGCAGCCAGTGTGTCTTTGATGTTTACTAATGCATGGTCTCGTTGTCAACAGCAACACCCGTGTGTGTCTCTGCAGAGGCGTGTGACTCATCGGTGGGGCGGAGGTGAGAGTGGTAACCTGTACGTGAGCTATTTACACGACTGTCAGCTATTTATTCAAGCTTGTTTACTGACTGTAGGAATAAACAGCGAGCGAGTGCAGGACTAATCGGGGAAGATTCAATCAATCAGCGAGCTGTGACAGCATGCAGGGGGAAGAGTTATTAGGGGGGAATGAGGCACTATTGAGAGCATTCAGTTTGTTTTGAATCTGTTACAATCAGTTCTGGGAAAACTCGTTAGAAACTAGAGCCGCGAAGATTAATCTATTAATCAATTGGTTGTGTCCAATTAATTAAACTATTTTGATAGAGGTTGGAGTCATTTTTAAGACAAAAATGTCAGAATGATTCCAGCTTGTTGATCATTAATCAAATCCTGACTCTGTATCTAGTAAATGGCTGGTTGCTGTGTCATATTTATGTCTGTGTGATTGGAAATTACAACTTACACTCTGTTAGTACACACAGACACACACTTGCTCTATTCATGCGCTAATAGAGAGATGTCAGAGTGAGTGGGCTGTCAGTGCCAACTCACTCTGACAGGTGAAGTGGCATCTCTCCATCTACCAATCCACACTCCGTACTTTGGTTCGTACGGGGACTTGAACCGGCGACCCTCCAGTTCATAACCCAACTCCCTACGGACTGAGCTACTGCCACCCTTGATTGTATACAATGGAGTTCCAGGAGTTTAAAGAGGAAGCCAAACATAATGACGTAACAGTTCATTGAGTAGCTAAAAGCTAAAGTGTTGTAGTCAAGACCACTTAAACCGAGACCAAGTCGAGACCAAGACCAGAGTGCGTCGAGACCGAGACTTTGAGACCGAGTCAAGACCAAACCCCAAGGTCTGTACTACGCAAGCTCAACATGCCCTGGATTCATTTCTGACTTCACCCACTTGTCTCCGTTGTCTCCTTTAGCGTCATATAACACGCTTGGTTGTCTCCTTTAGCGTCATATAACACGCTTGGTGGTCTCCTTTAGCGTCATATAACACGCTTGGTGGTCTCCTTTAGCGTTGTATAACACAGGCTTGGTTGTCTCCTTTAGCGTCATATAACACGCTTGGTTGTCTCCTTTAGCGTCATATAACACGTGCTTGGTCGTCTCCTTTAGCGTCATATAACACGCTTGGTCGTCTCCTTTAGCGTCATATAACACGCTTGGTTGTCTCCTTTAGCGTCATATAACACGTGCTTGGTTGTCTCCTTTAGCGTCATATAACACGCTTGGTCGTCTCCTTTATCGTCATATAACACACGCTTGGTCGTCTCCTTTATCGTCATATAACACACGCTTGGTCGTCTCCTTTAGCGTCATATAACACAGGCTTGGTTGTCTCCTTTAGCGTCATATAACACAGGCTTGGTTGTCTCCTTTAGCGTCATGTAACACACGCTTGGTCGTCTCCTTTAGCGTCATATAACACAGGCTTGGTTGTCTCCTTTAGCGTCATGTAACAAGCGCTTGGTCGTCTCCTTTAGCGTCATATAACACACTCTTGGTCGTCTCCTTTAGCGTCATATAACACAGGCTTGGTCGTCTCCTTTAGCGTCATGTAACACACGCTTGGCCGTCTCCTTTAGCGTCATGTAACACACGCTTGGTCGTCTCCTTTAGCGTCATATAACACAGGCTTGGTCGTCTCCTTTAGCGTCATATAACACACGCTTGGTCGTCTCCTTTAGCGTCATATAACACATGCTTGGTCGTCTCCTTTAGCGTCATATAACACGCGCTTGGTCGTCTCCTTTAGCGTCATATAACACAGGCTTGGTCGTCTCCTTTAGCGTCATATAACACACGCTTGGTCGTCTCCTTTAGCGTCATATAACACAGGCTTGGTCGTCTCCTTTAGCGTCATATAACACACGCTTGGTCGTCTCCTTTAGCGTCATATAACACGCGCTTGGTCGTCTCCTTTAGCGTCATATAACACGCTTGGTCGTCTCCTTTAGCGTCATATAACACGCGCTTGGTCGTCTCCTTTAGCGTCATATAACACGCTTGGTCGTCTCCTTTAGCGTCATATAACACAGGCTTGGTCGTCTCCTTTAGCGTCATATAACACAGGCTTGGTCGTCTCCTTTAGCGTCATATAACACAGGCTTGGTTGTCTCCTTTAGCGTCATATAACACAGGCTTGGTCGTCTCCTTTAGCGTCATATAACACAGGCTTGGTCGTCTCCTTTAGCGTCATATAACACAGGCTTGGTCGTCTCCTTTAGCGTCATGTAACACACGCTTGGTCGTCTCCTTTAGCGTCATATAACACGCTTGGTCGTCTCCTTTAGCGTCATATAACACAGGCTTGGTCGTCTCCTTTAGCGTCGTATAACACGCTCTTGGTCGGGACTATAGCCGTCCCTTTTGACGCTGTTTAGGAAAAGCTTGTGCGTGGGCTTAAGGTTCCGTGACACGTGGGAATGACAGGCCCGTTGAAGAAGAAATTGGCTTCCCTGACACGCAACAATAATGGTTAAAGACACACCTAGGACACCCTGCTCTCTTATGACATCATAAGGGGCAAGATTCCAGATCTGCCCATCTGAGCTTTCATTTTCTCAAAGGCAGAGCAGGATACCCAGGGCTCGGTTTACACCTATCACCATTTCTAGCCCCTGGGGGGGCCATAGGCAAGCTGGGGGGACTCATTAATGTTAAAAAACCTCATAATGCCATTTTCATGCCATGGGACCTTTAAGTATGTGTCAGTCGACTTGTTGGAACATCTTCTGTTTTCTAGAGTGGCAACAAAAGATGAGAATGTTTGATTAAATCAGTTTCAAAGTTACTTACAAAAAAGCAAAGGTGAAGAGTTGTCTCCTCCACTGGCTGGGGTTACTCCTGACGGGGCAGATATGGTCTAATTAACAACTCAGTTCTCTCCAAAGTTTGAAGCTGGGGCGTCTGCGAATGTAAACACAGAGGCTCTCTGGGTCCGAGGGGCTAATTACAGGTCTCTGACAGTTTATTAAGTCCTAACGAGGCAGCTGTCACGTTGCGGTAAACAGCCGGGTGGATGACCTGGCGACCGCCTGAAAACTCATCTGACAGGAAGCCGTGCATGTCTATGACCCCTGTAGGATTCACCGGTCTGCACAGTTTATGTTTTATCTGTACATACGCACCCGTCCCCCCCCCCCCCTTCCCCATCCCCATCCCAGTCCACAACAAAACTTCTACTTGACAGTATCATATGCACAGAACAATGGCCCCTCTAGCAACGTTATGGTATGCATAAATCCAAAAATAAATAAGAATTGCACCTTTGCTTTGGTCATGAGAACGAGATCCAGGGTACAAGCAGCCGAAATGGGTTTCCCCAGGAGGGGGGCTGGCGTCTCCCTTAGAGATAGGGTGAGAAGCTCAGTCCTCCGAGAGGAGCTCGGAGTAGAGCCGCTGCTCCTTCACGTCGAAAGGAGCCAGTTGAGGTGGTTCGGGCATCTGGTAAGGATGCCTCCTGACGTCCAGCTGGGAGGAGGCCTCGGGGAAGACCCAGGACTAGGTGGAGAGATTATATCTCCAACCTGGCCTGGGAACGCCTCGGGATCCCCCAGTCGGAGCTGGTTGATGTGGCTCGGGAAAGGGAAGTTTGGGGTCCCCTGCTGGAGCTGCTGCCCCCGCGACCCGACTCCGGATAAGTGGATGAAGATGGATGGATGGATGGATGGATGCACCTTTGCTTTCCCCCTCCAAGACATGTCTCCTTTTATGGTCTCATTGTTGCTTTTTTTGTGTGATTTTTGTCATTTTGTTCTGTGAAGCATTTTAGTTTACTGCGTCACACAGACACAAGTACCCAGTGCACATGGATTTATAACACACCACAAATACATAAACAAAGTATGCACTGTGCAGTTTATTGTATGTAGACAGGTAGACAGAGTTGGTTATATGGGCTTTTTTGTTATTTATTCTTTATAAATTGATTCATTCGGAGTAGTGAATAGTATTTTTGATGTTTGGGGCGGCCTCTGGCTCACCTACTGAGAGCGTTCACCCCACGTGGTCTGAGTCCTGCAGCGACCCGGGTTTGAATCCGACCTGTGGTCCTGTGCTGCGTGTCATCCCCCCATCTATCTCCCCCTTTCATGTCTATCTACTGTCACTACATTAAAGGGAAAAGTCCCAAAAAATAATCTCAATTGTTTTGTCACAAAATAGAGTGCAGGAGTCTAGGAAGAATAGCTTCTAGCGTGTGCTGAAGCTAATGTGGATCCACATTAAAGAAACTAACAAGAAGGACTAACCTGGGCTGGGAGGCCTTGTATACACAGGTGTGTGTCTTTCCTAAGCGTGTCCAATCAGTTGATTGGGGCACAGGTGGGCTCCAATCAGGCTGCAGAAATAGCTCAAAGAAATGGGAAATATAAATTCATGAAAATGTCCGGTTTTCACTGTTTTTCATTATGGGACCATTATAAGCGTGTAGTTAAATTAACTGGCGCTTTGCACACAAAACTACGGTACTTTGTTGACATAATTCCCGAGAGGCTGCCATATATATATATATATATATATATATATATATATATATATATATATATATATATATATATATAAAATATTTAATGCCATATATATATATATATAAAATATTTAATGCCATATATATATATATATATATATATATATAAATATTTAATCTAATAAAGGAGCTGGAGATGTCAAAGCTCACATGGACACTGACAAACCTGATGTTATTATATTATTACACTGAAAACGTTTTAAGAGATATTTAGTTGAAGCTGACACAGAATAGGTCATATACATTATTTCATATTTATTTATTTGAAAAGAGAGCTATTATAATTTTGTTTCAGGTTGTTACAGATTTTATTTCATTACATAAGTTATTTTTATACCATTGAGGCTTAATAAAGCACGTTAACCTCTGAGAAGCCCGTCTGGAAGTTGGACACTTTTTACGCTGTAAATGCAGTCTCAACTTTGTGAAATGTTGATGTAATATATTAGTATACAATGTATTTGCTGCATGACTATGTAACTCACACTGTGTTCTTATAAAAATTATATTTGGGTAATTATTTTTAGAAAGGCCTGACTAGGGACTGGGGTTGCAAATGAGCCTATTGGCTAGAAACACATCTGCACATATTGTTATGGCCCTGACTTTAAGAATAATTATGCATGTAATGTGTGCTGCATTGTCCTGAAAAAATAATAATAATAAGGGGATTAAAACAGAGAGGAACCAAACTTACTGTCTAGGCAATGCTGCCGGATGATATTATAGATGACTAAACTCCCTCTGTTACCATGGTTACAGGAGCTTTTCCACCAGGATTTGTCATGCTGTAGCCAGACGTCCGCTTCTAATTCTTATAAAAAGGTCGACTTTTTCTGAGCCTTTTATATATTTCCTTCTCAGTACCCCATATATCTAAAGAAATTGGGAGGAGAGCTTTTAAATTTAAAGCCCCTTCCGATTGGACGGTTCACCGACGTCTTTTAGAGCCCTTTCCCCCTTTCAACAGTTTAAGATGTCTCTTTATAATTATTTGCATACAAGCTGCAACTGTTTTTCTCACACTTGATATATATAATTTATATTTATACTTGATTGTTTATTTATTGTTTGTATGTATGAGTATGTACACATATAGTAGGTATGTATGTATGTGTGTGTGTACATATGTATATATAAATATATGTGTGACTGTAAGTAACTGTATATATGTACGTGCCCATGTATGTATGTATAATTGTGTGTATTTGTACATACTATATGTATATAATTTTATTTATTCATCTTTTTTCAAACTGTCTATATTAATAACTTTAACTGTTTTATTGTTTAATATTTATTGGTTTTTTTTTTATTATGTCTCCTCAAGCTGTTTTGTTAACTGTTTTGTCTAAATGTGAATGTATTGTATATATTTGTATTTTTTAATTTTTTTTGCCTTTTAGGACCCCCTCGAAAAACGAGATGTCGTCATCTCAAGAGATTATTCCTAATAAAGAAAGAATTTCAATATTTACGTTGTTTTTCCCAAAATTTTTAAAGTTTTTAATTTTTTATTTTTACATTTGTCACTTTTTTAGGAATTTTTTTGTTACTTTTTTTCGACATCTTTTCACCTTTTTGTCACTTTATTTGACATTTTTCTCTTGTTTTACACTTAAAAAAATCTTTCACCAGTTGTTTTTTCCCCAAATTCTATAAAATTGACAAAAAAAACACACACATTCAATGAAAGTAGTGAACTGATAATTTATTGAGCGTTGTAGGGAACCATCCACATTACTTTTTTGGAAAATTTGTTTGAAAGAAACCCAAATTTCTGATTACCGTGACAGCCGTGCAGGAGCTTTTCCACCAGGATTCGTCATGCTGCAGCCAGTCACTCTGTCTGAAACTAAAGTTAATAAGTTAAGAAGTCAAGAAATGGAAGTGTTTTTGAAATAGTATTGAGTAAAAGTTGACATATTCCAGTCTGTGATTATCATCAACATCCATTCCTTTAATTTTATTTCCTAATTTCTGCTTTTCTAACTCAAACATTAGGTATAATTTCCTATAAATGAGCTTTATTATACCATAAATCCCAAAAAATAACTGTTAAATTAAAATTAATAAGTTAGTGTTACGTAGTGTTGAAAACATCAAAAAAAGTGACAAAAGTGTTGCAAAAAGGGACAAAATTGTAAGAAAAAGTTAAAAACATCAATAAAAAGCATCAACTAAAAGTGTAGATTTTCATATTGACAGGAAGACAACACGAGGGTTAAAAAGCATCATGCATTATGAAAAATCATATGTACCAACTTAGATTTCCCAGAGAATATGTTTAGTTGTCAGTTCTGCTTTAAAGATGAGACAGATATTGTGTGGTTAGTGTCACGTAGTGTTGAAAACGTCAAAAAAAGGGACAAAAGTGATGAAAAAAGGGACAGAAATGTGAGAAAAAGTTCAAAACATCAATAAAAAAACAGAATTTGGTTGTTTGGTTGTTTCCTGTCTCCAAAAAACAACCAAACACAGAAATGGGCTGCAAGCATAAACTGTAAAAATAATAGAAGTAGCATCGGTGACGTCAGCCATCACCGTCACATTTGGTATTTTGGTCATTGCCATCTTCTTTTTTGTGTGTTTTGGTCGGACATTTTGTGTCTCAAATCGCGCACTTCCATGAAGGCTGGGTCAGGACCGAAAGAACCAGATCCAGGGTACAAGCGGCCGAAATGGGTTTCCTCAGGAGGGGTGGCTGGCGTCTCCCTTTGAGATCGGGTGAGAAGCTCAGTCCTCCGAGAGGAGCTCGGAGTAGAGCCGCTGCTCCTTCACGTCAAAAGGAGCCAGTTGAGGTGGTTCGGGCATCTGGTAAGGATGCCTCCTGGGGGGGTCCCTAGGGAGGTGGTCCAGGCACGTCCTGCTGGGAGGAGGCCTCGGGGAAAACCCAGGACTAGGTGGAGGGACGTCCAGCTGGGAGGAGGCCTCGGGGAAGACCCAGGACTAGGTGGAAGGACGTCCAGCTGGGAGGAGGCCTCGGGGAAGACCCAGGACTAGGTGGAAGGACGTCCAGCTGGGAGGAGGCCTCGGGGAAGACCCAGGACTAGGTGGAGGGATGTCCAGCTGGGAGGAGGCCTCGGGAAGACCCAGGACTAGGTGGAGGGACGTCCAGCTGGGAGGAGGCCTCGGGGAAGACCCAGGACTAGGTGGAGGGGCGTCCAGCTGGGAGGAGGCCTCGGGGAAGACCCAGGACTAGATGGAGGGACGTCCAGCTGGGAGGAGGCCTCGGGGAAGACCCAGGACTAGGTGGAGGGACGTCCAGCTGGGAGGAGGCCTCGGGGAAGACCCAGGACTAGGTGGAGGGGCGTCCAGCTGGGAGGAGGCCTCGGGGAAGACCCAGGACTAGATGGAGGGACGTCCAGCTGGGAGGAGGCCTCGGGGAAGACCCAGGACTAGGTGGAGGGACGTCCAGCTGGGAGGAGGCCTCGGGGAAGACCCAGGACTAGGTGGAGGGGCGTCCAGCTGGGAGGAGGCCTCGGGGAAGACCCAGGACTAGGTGGAGGGACGTCCAGCTGGGAGGAGGCCTCGGGGAAGACCCAGGACTAGGTGGAGGGATTATATCTCCAACCTGGCCTGGGAACGCCTCGGGATCCCCCAGTCGGAGCTGGTTGATGTGGCTCGGGAAAGGGAAGTTTGGGGTCCCCTACTGGAGCTGCTGCCCCCGAGACCTGATACCGGATAAGTGGATGAAGATGGATTTTGGCTGTGTCTCAAATCGCGCACTTCCGTTAGTGCACTTACCGGAAATGACGATCACGTTTCATCCCTTCTTCTTCTGTAAAATTGGAGAGCATTCCAGTCTGCTATTGTGTTTCAAGACAAATAATTCCTGCATTGTTTTTGATATTTTAACAACAATAAATGTGATTTTGTTTTTATTTGCTCCGTGTCACGCCAGGATGACGACTGCGACACCGCGGTCATGTACACACATGTACACACAACTGTATCGTAATATTCGTTCTTGTTACTTCACTCTTAATTCATTACTTGTACCTATTGTTTGCAGTCCACTCTTTTATGAATATACTTTTGTTTCTGCTCTAAAAATAAGTAAAAATTAATATTCATTCATTCATATCGTTACTGCACTTTTAGCACGTCAAATTACGGTACCAATAAAAGTTATAATTCGTGGTACAAAAATCATTACCGACTGTAATATTAACCAAATATACATATACAGGTGGCTTATATGTTATAAGTATAGCAAAAAGACTCACGTTCAACTTACATTAGTTTTGCTCCTCGGTCTCGCTATCGCGTCTTCGGCCGCCATTATCAAAGGTTTTTCAACTCTTGTTGGCTCCGCCCCTTCCGCTACGTAGCCAAGATGGCGACCGCTGAGTGTGGAAAGTGTCCATTGATCTACACTCAACTTTCTGACCGTTTTGAGTGCACCATCCGGGTATTTAAGTGCACTTAATTTGACCGCACTTTGACAATGTGAACGCACAATGTACTCAAATACTTAGTATTTAGTACAGAAGTGCGCGATTTGAGACACAGCCCTTGTGTTTTGGTCTGACATTGTGTGTTTTGTTGTCATCTTATCTCTTCTTAAAACCTATTATCCAAAATTGGAACGTATGAGATCCTGGTTCAGGCTTTGTTTGATGCGGTTTGTCATGTTTTCCGGGGCCGATAAGTAGCTTTACAAACAACAAAACCTTTAATTGGCCACTCTGAAACACGCGAGGATTTCATGGATTTAGCCGACGCACACATCAACATAATTGGTGCAGCTTCTCTGACACTCAGACCCAACCCCCCCAACCCCCCCCCCGAACCTCCTGCGGCACCAGAACCATCCCGTTAGTGAGACTTCGGCAATATACTGTGGACTAATGAGGACTCAATGTCTCACTCTTCTGGGTCTGCAGGTGATGGAGCAATAACATGAAATACGTTTTAGTAGAGGCTGCTTTTCATTCTGAATGAGGACTACGTCTTAGTCCTTTAACCAGGGCTGTAGTCAAGACCACCTTAGTCGAGTCCAAGACCAGGACTAGTCGAGTCCAAGTCAAAACGGAGTCCAAAAAGGTTTGAGTCCGAGTCAAGACCGAGTCCAGGACAGAATAAAGGTCTTATGCATGACAGTATCAAGACAATCATTTTGGGTTTCCCTTTCCCTCCAATATTATTATCAACATAATAAAGACACCTGGACTCGGTCCAGACCAGAAGCCATATTGGGCAAGACCAGCGGCCGAGACCGAGACAAGTCCGAGTCCATATACTAGCGAGTCTAGTACTACAGCCCTGCCTTTAACCCTTGTGTTGTCTTCCCGTCCAACATGAAAAAAAAAGTTTTGGTCACTTTTTTCCAACATCATCATTGCTTTTTCTGACATTTTGTCACTTTTTCAATGTTGTGGGTGCTTTTTTGATGTTTTTTCCAAAGTTTTTGATATTTTTAATATTGACATTTTCAGCGCTAATTTTGACGGCCCATTTTTTGTGACAATTTCTTTTTTTTTTTACTGAAATCGGGTCAAATTTGACCCAAGGACAACATGAGGGTTAACCCTGGTGTTGTCTTCACCTTCGGGACCCTCTCGTGTCCCTCGGGTCAAACTGACCCGGGACTTATTTGGGGTTTTAAAAACAATTCTGAAATAAAATTTTACTTCATAATCTATTAACAAATATTGTCTTTATCTCTTGTGTTGTCTTCCCATTAACTATGAACTGGGCCTTCCAGGTCAAAATTATTTTTTTTTTGTCCTTTTCCGATGTTTTTACCACTTTTTCTGATTTATTTCTCACTTTTTCCAGCTTTTGGCGCTTTTAAAAAAAAACTGAGCTGGTTTAATAACAGGTTTTACACTTATTCTTGGAATTCATGGTCAGCAAACCTCATTTATATCAAAGTATACATACGTTTTTAGTCAAAAAGGCAGAAATTATGAATTATTTTAGCTAATAGTTAAGATCAGAGGATGTTAATGTTGATGTTATGTCAAAGTGTAGTCTGGATACTGTTTTGAAACCATTTAAAAAAAATAAAATAAAGAATTCAAATGCTATAATATAATAATATATATATGGGGGGGACATTTTAAAAATCAAACCACGTTCAGACACAGATTGCAAGAAAAGTGACACACACACACACACACACACACACACACACCAAGAGAAATCATCAAACCTGGTGAGATGATGAAAACACTCCACTAATGAATTGGGTTTGATCTGTTGCCAAGGAGACCAGCCTCTCCTTTCATCTTGTCATCCACAAACCTGGACTTATTTATCTTTAGTAGTCTAACAGCCAGTAAATCAAATCCCTTCCGAGTTCTCAAACGCAACAAAACACAGTCGGTCCTTGAACGCCTCATGTACCCATGTCAGGGCTGTAGTACTCGAGTCCGGTCTTGGACTCAAGTCCGGACTCAAGACCATTTTTCTATGGACTCGGACTTGTCTCGAACTCGCTAGTATTTGGACTGGGACTTGTCTCGGTCTCGGCCACTGGTCCTGCCAGATATGGATTTTGGTCTGGACCGAGTCCAGGTGTCTTTATTATGTTGATAATAATATTGGAGGGGAAGGGAAACCCAAAATGATTGTCTTGATACTGTCATGCATAAGACCTTTATTCTGTCCTGGACTCGGTCTTGACTCAGACTCAAACCTTTTTGGACTCGGTCTTGACTTGGTCTCGACTAGTCCTGGTCTTGGACTTGTCTTGGACTCGACTAAGGTGGTCTTGACTACAGCCCTGGTTAAAGGACTAAGACGTAGTCCTCATTCAGAATGAAAAGCAACCTCTAAAAAAACTTATGAAAAATGATTGTCTTGATACTGTCATGCACAAGACCTTTTATTCTGTCCTGGACTCGGTCTTGTCTTGGACTCGAACCTCATTGGACTCGGTCTTGTCTTGGACTCAAACCTCTTTGGACTCGGTCTTGACTTGGACTCGACTAGTCCTGGTCTTGGACTTGTCTTGGACTCGACAAAGGTGGTCTTGACTACAGCCCTAACCCATGTTGAGGTTTTTAATGGAGTCTGACTGAGGGAACTGAACTAAAGGAGCTGAACCGTTTGATTGGCTGATATTTACGCATGCAGGTGCGTTCACACCAACCAGGGATCAAGGGGTCTTCCACGGCAGGTTCGGCTTGAAGGTGACTCTAGTTTGCAGGAATAGATCGTCATGTGTAGATCTACAAATACGGAGTAGTTTTGAAGGGAACTGTCCCACAGAAATAGGCGTCCCTCGCTCTGAATCTGTCTGTTGTCTTGTACGTCACTGGTTCCTGTTGCCAAGCAACCTGGGGAGGCGCGGTCTCCATTCATTCATCTACACTCTCACCTGTTCCTGTTCAGCGTAATCACCAGCACCCACCTGTGTCTCATCACCACCACCACCACATCCAGTCCCTGTCCGATTGTCAGTCTCTTCCGTACGTGTTTGGCGTCGCTATCGGACTTATTTTGCATTTTTGTGATTTTGCGTCGCGTTGTGTGTTAGTTAACCCTCGTGTTGTCTCCACTTTCGGGAGCTTTTGAGGGGGGCTAGGGCGTGTGCTCTTGACCAACTGCCCCTCTACTCGTTTGAAAGCCATGATGTCTCTCTCTCATGGGGGGGCCAAATTCTCTGGGCGGGCAAAGCAGAGAAAGGGGAGGTAATCTTGCTCCTTATGACCTCATGAGGGGAAGATTCCAGATCTATTCCCATCTGAGCTTTCATTTTCTCAAAGGCAGAGCAGGATACCCAGGGCTCGGTTTACACCTATCATCATTTCTAGCCACTGGGGGGCCATAGGCAGGCTGGGGGGGACTCATATTAACGTTAAAAAACCTCATTTTGTGACATTTTCATGCCATGGGACCTTTAAATTTTCATAGCGTTACCTCCCTATTCAGGTCTGGAATCTGTCGAGAGGATTAGAATCAAATACTTCATAATTTTATACTTTCACCCCTTTGCTTCAGTCTTCAGTCTGAGAACCTCTACATTTTTAATGTAAATATTAACAGAATAGTTCTCCTCTTGTAATCTCACAACTAACTTTTGTTGTACTTTCATTTATTTTACTTTGATTCTTAAAACAGATGCTGCTACAATCTTTGTTTTTTGGAACAAATTGCCTGTAAACATTAAAGCCTGTGTGCTCCGTGTTTCTCCTTATGCACGTAAGGTGAGTCCTGATGGTTTCCATTAATTTCATTTTTTTTTCCCCTACGCAGCTGATTCCTGGAGCAAAACACGGACTGATGGCTGCAGTTGATTGCGTGCATCGGGTGTAAATTAGTCTCTGATTATCTGAACTTTTATCTGAAACATGAAGAGCACCTGAAATCACCGTCCCTTTGAATAATAATGTCTTTAAGTGCAGTCTGTAGTTACAACTAATCATTCATTTCATCGTGATGCCCTTATTTAGCAGCTTTCTATGAGACTGACCATCGCTTTTCTTTGTAAAAGCCCTAAAATTACCAAAATGATTACGTAACTTTGTCATATATCTACTGTAAAAAGATGGATCAAAAGAAAGTCTCTTATCTAATAGTTTAGTCTTGAATTAGCTGCAGCCCTGAGCCTTTGGCTATGGTTAATAAACAGGGAGGGACATGCATGTGCATTTGCAAAACAGCCAATAGGAATGCTCGGTCTCTCTCTGAAATGACCTGTGATTGGCCAAAGTCTCCCGTTGTGGGCCAGATTTACTTAAGCCTGAAAACAGAGCCGAGGAGACGGGGCAAAAGTCTTTTTTTCAGCATGTTTTGGAATTTAATATTAAGCTACAGCCAGTTAGCTTAGCTTAGCATTCAGACTTGAAAACATCTAGCCTGACTCCGATATCGCAGCCTGGTTTGGCTCTTGTCAGCAATTTTTTTGAGAATAAATGTGGAAAAACCCTGTTTCCAAAACCACCCGTCTACATTCAAAGTCAATTTTACTTGTGGATTTAACCCTTGTATGGTATTCGGGTCAAATTGACCCATTTCAAGTTACATTTTTTCTATCTGAAATCAACAGCCTTATCTTATTTCCTGTGATAAACATGTATTCCTGACTCAATTCAGAACATTATTCTGGATATGACCACTTATGTTTTTTATATAGTGGATTTTTAACATGAATTATAACCTTATGACAAAAAACTAACCCCACTTCCATGTTTAATTGTGTGCTAGTAGAGACTGATGCATTCCCTAAACATAGATGTTATCTCAGCTGTTGGAAATTGAGATAAAGACAATATTTGTTAATAGATTATGAAGTAAAACTTTATGTCAGAATTGTTTTTAAAACCCCAAATAAGTCGAGATACGAGAGATACAAGAGGGTCCCGAAGGTGAAGACAACACGAGGGTTAAAAATCTAGTCATGAGGAAACTGTAGTTGATGTTGCTCCAAAAGTGCAAATACTACTTCATCCTGAATGCTTAACATCTGCATATTGTCCTCCAGTTTTGACCTACTTTCCCAATTTACGAAGCCATGTGGAAACTATTGCAGCAACGACAACAACAACTCTCACGTTACCTAACTTATTAAGAAAAAGAGCTCTGTGGCTGATGTGATCATCAGTCCCAGAGCTCTTCAGGTGACCTGACCACCTGAAGGGGCTCTTCACCATGGCGACAACGTCTTGATTATGTGGAAAACGAGCTAGATAGAGATAATGACACCGCAAAATTCATAGAGCGACCTACTCTGAAAGTGCACCTGTTCCTTTCGGCATCAAGTCTGTATGTATATATTTACATATTCTCCATACTGCTTGGCTTTCTGAAGAGAGGAACAACATATGGGCATACATAAGTAATGATTAATTACACACTCTGATAGGAACAGGTTTATAAATCCTTCAGAGGTGCAGATGAGCGGCTGGAATCAAACCAGCAGAAAATAGGGTTTGCTGAACATCACTGAACCAAAGTTTGAGTCATTTGGCTTCAGAAAGTCTTTCGTGATGTACTGAGAATACTTTGAAGTCCCCGAGAGGTGATTTGTTGTACAGGACACTCATATTGACACATAATCAATACACAAACACTGAACCAGACATCTACAGCCCCATCCATCTAACACATAACACACACATATCTAACACATACACATATCTAACACATAACACACACATATCTAACACATAACATTCTAGGGTGGTATAGAAAGCCTGCAGGAAGACTCGGCTCCATTTGGGCCGGCTCTCATTAATATTCAACCAGCTAAGCTGCTTGACTCTGATTGGCTATTAGCTAGCCAATGAGAGCCTGGCTATCAGGATCCTTTACCCAGCTCATGAATATTAATGAGCTCAGACAACATGACGTCAGACTGACCAGCTGTTGTGATTGGTCTGATTTCTCCTCTTATTTCTTTTCAGTGGCTAGAGTTGACAGAGGAGGTAGCAGTTCATCTTCACATTACATTACATAACACACACACACACACACACACACACACACACATTCACATATGGACCTGACATATTTAAAAAAATGCAAGTAAAATGGATTTTGTGTGTCAGGGGCCTGTTACGACTAGGAATATGGTTTGGCGGACTTGTTGCACTAATGAGATCAACACAGGAGGTCTCACATTTGACTTAATCCATGAGAACCTGGTGTTGTCAGTGAGTAACTGTGAAAGAGGGGATCCTGTACAAATCACACGCCAACAATAATTGATTTTTAGAGCAAGTTCAAGAATCAATTTCCAATCCTAACTTTTGAGACAGCATGAGCGAGAGGTCCTTATTTTCCAATAATGGTCTCAGCCTGCTGCTGTAACAAGAAGTGCCAGTGTCCAGACCTCCACTCGCCTCCAGACCTCCAGTTAAAAGCCCCTCTATGAGCCTCACTGCTGCACTGGGTGACGTTCTTCACCGCCACTGGAGGAAAGATTGATTTCTGATGTAAATGCTCCTATGAAGCCAGCTGTGCTATTCTTCTGCAAAGCTGCAGGAAACTCTCCAGAAGCAAGACTACAATGAGTAGTTATCTCCAGCCTCACCATGTTAAAACATTCACTTTAACATTACAGGAGTCTTGCATTGCCAGACCCTCCTCCACAGCGCTCTGGATGAGGGTCTGGCGAGTCCACAAAGCCATCCAGGATGGGAGAAAAATGTGCTCTGGTTTATTGGCATTTCTTTAAACCAGTCACAAAACACCTACCTACCCTCATCTATGGTCATGAAGGCTGGGTCAGGACCTAGAGAACCAGATCCAGCGTACAGGCGGCCGAAATGGGTTTCCTCAGGAGGGGTGGGGGGGGGGTCTTTGGTCTCCCTTAGAGATAGGGTGAGAAGCTCAGTCATCCGAGAGGAGCTCGGAGTAGAGCCGCTGCTCCTTCACGTCAAAAGGAGCCAGTTGAGGTGGTTCGGGCATCTGGTAAGGATGCCTCCTGGGGGGGTCCCTAGGGAGGTGGTCCAGGCACGTCCAGCTGGGAGGAGGCCTCGGGGAAGACCCAGGACAAGGTGGAGGGACGTCCAGCTGGGAGGAGGCCTCGGGGAAGACCCAGGACTAGGTGGAGGCACGTCCAGCTGGGAGAAGGCCTCGGGGAAGACCCAGGACTAGGTGGAGGGACGTCAAGCTGGGAGGAGACCTCGGGGAAGACCCAGCACTAGGTGGAGGGACGTCCAGCTGGGAGGAGGACTCGGGGAAGACCCAGGACTAGGTGGAGGGATGTCAAGCTGGGAGGAGGCCTCGGGGGAAGACCCAGGACTAGGTGGAGAGATTATATCTCCAACCTGGCCTGGGAACACCTCGGGATCCCCCAGTTGGAGCTGGTTGATGTGGCTCGGGAAAGGGAAGTTTGGGGTCCCCTGCTATTTTATTAATTTATTAGACAGGGACAGTGTACATTAATTAAAATTGCTGTAAATGCACCAGAATTAGCCAAAAGGCTATTTTTCATCCGTTGTCCCTGGACAGATCTTAAAAGTGTCTCCCTAAAAAAACAACAACAACAATAAGAAGATTACAGTCAACAATACAAATGTAAAAAGTAGTAAAACAGATAAAACTCTTTAAATCCCGTTGATAAATACAGTGAAAAAAAATAAAATATGATTCAGTGCTGTTGCAGCCATCGGCCCTAACTTGGTCCCCGGCTTTGCTTTATGCAAACAGGACACATCATTTATTCTTTTAAAGGTTCGTTACTCACCAGAAAATTAAATTAAATCTTGTCCTCTTGACCTTCTGTCTCTGAGAGCATTGTTCTGTCCCAATGAGCTGTCTTCATGTCAAAGTTGTGGACATGCAGAGCAGAGGATGCCAACTTCTCTCCTTCCTTTCAGTTTTCTCCTCATTGATTGTGTCCTTGTTGCTTTTCATCTCTGCACTCGGTGACTCACGGGGGGTCGATGTGCACGGCAGGAAGTGACATCGTCCGGCGTAAATGATGACTGTTTCTTTCTTCTATTCCCTCTGCAGCTCTGTGTCATAAAGGCAGTTCAAGGACGGCAGCTGACATACTCAGACATGATCAAAGCCAAAACAGAAAGATACTGTTGTTAGAATCGAGATTTGACATATCTTTTGAGTTGAATAAAGAATTTTGCATCCTTAACCTTTGAAAACTTTTTTAAAAAATGTCTATATCTGAAATAATGAGTTTCTTTTTAACCAAAATACCACAAAAAATGGATTGGAGTCCATACAACGCTCATTGTAAATACAACTCATCACTTTCATTCCTCTGATCTTAACTATTAGTCAAAATAATTCATAATTTCTGATTTTTTAACTCAAATATTAAGTATAACTCTATGTAAATGAGGGTTATTGACCATGATCATTTTTCCTAAAATTTCCTTCGGGATAAATAAAGTATCTATCTATCTATCTATCTATCTATCTATCTATCTATCTATCTATCTATCTATCTATCTATCTATCTGTCTGTCTGTCTGTCTGTCTATCTATCTATCTATCTATCTATCTATCTATCTATCTATCTATCTATCTATCTGTCTGTCTGTCTGTCTGTCTGTCTGTCTGTCTATCTATCTATCTATCTATCTATCTATCTATCTATCTGTCTGTCTGTCTGTTTGTATGTCTATCTATCTATCTATCTATAGTCTATCTATCTATCTATCTATCTATCTATCTATCTATCTATCTATCTATCTATAGTATCTATCTATCTATCTATCTATCTATCTATCTGTCTGTCTGTCTGTCTGTCTGCATGTCTATCTATCTATCTATCTATAGTATCTATCTATCTATCTATCTATCTATCTATAGTATCTATCTATCTATCTATCTATCTATCTGTCTGTCTGTCTGTCTATCTTCAGATAATTTCCTACATTCTTCCCTCTTATAAATGATTACTTTGTGTAGTCTTGTTGATCTCTCTGAACCAAAATCAATACAAACCGTTTCCGCATTTTCCACATTTGAGTTAATATGTTGCTATGTAAAATGATCACTTCCCTCACCCGTTGCAACACATGCAACATCATGTGCAAACATGTTTAATCCTCCTGTCGTTGGTTCAAATTTGACCCCTTTCCAAACAGTTTCCATATCAGGAAAACCAAAACAGGAAAGTTTGTTTCGATTGTCCAAAAAAGTAACGTGGATGATTCCCTACAGCGTTCCTCACAAGTTAAATAAATAATCAGCTGACTACTTTCATTGAATTTGTGTGTTTTTTGTCAATTTTATAGCATTTGGAGAAAAAACAACTGGTAAAAGAACTTTAAAAAAATGTAATAAAAGAGAGAAAAATGTTAAATAAAGTGACAAAAATGTAAAAAAGATGTCAAGAAAAGTTGAAACAGTGACAAAAACATAGGGGGAAAGCCCCAATAGGGTTGAAAAAGACGACCAAAGCTCTCGTCAGGTCGGCGGGAAGACAACGCAAGGGTTAAATCTGTGGGAAAACATTCCTCGTGGCGCTGCTAATGACCGATGGGAAGTAATTCTAGATGACGGAAACAAACCTTCAATCACATTCAAAAGACACACGGCCAGATTTAGTTGGTATCACGTTTTAATTTTCATTACACAACCATTCCACAGACTGAAACAAGCTTCTGTTACACAGAACAAGACAAACGGCCACAAAGATATCCAACCCATGGGATTAAAAAACCTGAAACTTCACGACAGCAATCCACGAAGCATGCAGACACGTCTCTTAACGAGACAATGTGTGTTGAACAAAGACTTTCTGAGACAAATGATGCAGTCCTCAAATCCAGTCTTTGGTCCCCCGGAAGCTTTTTAGACTTTGGTTGAGTTTTTTCTCTGGAAAGGCATGAGGAGCTTGTGTGCGCAAAGTCTGAACTTCTGATCCCTCACACTGTAAATGATGACATTCCAGCAGCTGTTGGTGGCCAAAATCCAGAAGGCGAAAAAGGAAAAGTTGCACCATTTATTCCCCAAAACGTTCCCGACCACAAAGACCGCGATAGGGGTGAATGAGGCGGTAAACGCCAACGTCAGAGTCCCAATGGTTTTGGCTGCTTTGATGTCAGAAAACGTAGGTTTGCTGCTGTTTTGGCGCTCGCCCTCGGCCAGATGTTTTCTGCGCCTCGAGTGCTGCCTGATGCTGGACAGAGAGATGATGTTAATGACCATCGTTCCCCCGAGGAGGGTGAAGTCGAACGTGGGGAAGAGGAGGAGGATGTTCCAGGCCTGGCTGGGGAACTCGCCAATAGTCCCCAGCGCGTAATTGCACATCCGGCTGCAGGAGTTGTACTCCAGAGTGATCTCGCTGCTGAAAACCATCGGCGACACCGCCAGGAAGAAGCTCCCCACCCAGGAGAGGACGATGAGGATCGTGGTCCTTTTCCGTGTAATCACAGAGTCCTTGTGCAGCGGCCGCAACACAGCGATGCTCCTCTCGATCGTCAGCAGGAAGATGGTCGTGATGGAGACCAAGGTGCACCCGGCGAAGATGGGGCCGATGAGGTTGCACGGGTGGAAACTCACTAACTGCGAGTTGTAGGACGTCCACTCCGGTGCCAAGTCGGCCACCATGAGGTAGACCTCGGCGTAGACGGAGAGCGGCACTACGAAAATCCCCACCGCCAGGTCAGCCACAGCCAGGGAAGCCTTCAGGTAACCCTGCGGCGTGTGGAAGTGTTTGGTCCCGAGAACCACAGCCAGAGTCAGCAAGTTCCCAAACAAGATGGCGAAGATCAACAGCACCATGAAGAGCACCATGAGGATTTTGTTGGCCAGCGTACAGCAACACACGGTGCAGTGTGCCGTCTCAGTTCGGTCCAACATGGTCGCAGTGCCGGTCTCAATCATCGGATAAACTGTCGCTGTAGCATTCACTTCATGGCCTGAAAATTTAACCAGAGAAAGATGTCAGAGGTACAAAAACTGGTCAGTTAAATTGTGTTGTGTTTAAAAATGTGAACATATCCATCATCATCCATCACATCCACCCATCTTCGTCCGCTTATCCGGTATCAGGTCTTGGGGGCAGCAGCTCCAGCAGGGGACCCCAAACTTCCCTTTCCCGAGCCACATCAACCAGCTCCGACTGGGGGATCCCGAGGCGTTCCCAGGCCAGGTTGGAGATATAATCCCTCCACCTAGTCCTGGGTCTTCCCCGAGGCTTCCTCCCAGCTGGACGTCCCTCCACCTAGTCCTGGGTCTTCCCGAGGCCTCCTCCCAGCTGGACGTCCCTCCACCTAGTCCTGGGTCTTCCCCCAGGCCTCCTCCCAGCTGGACGTCCCTCCACCTAGTCCTGGGTCTTCCCCAAGGCCTCCTCCCAGCTGGACGTGCCTGGACCACCTCCCTGGGACCCCCCCAGGAGGCATCCTTACCAGATGCCCGAACCACCTCAACTGGCTCCTTTTGACGTGAAGGAGCAGCGGCTCTACTCCGAGCTCCTCTCGGAGGACTGAGCTTCTCACCCTATCTCTAAGGGAGACGCCAGCCCCCCTCCTGAGGAAACCCATTTCGGCCGCTTGTACCCTGGATTTCGGTCTTTCGGGCATGACCCAGCCTTCATGACCATAGAGAGAGTTTTGCCCGCAGTGTCAACCTTGCCCAGTGTCTGACAGGTTCAGATTATTATTCTATGGTTTGGAAAGGATCCCTACAGAGGTAGACCTTTTTTTGAAGGAGTAAAAACCTTTGGTTTTGCATGAAACGGTCCCGAAATCACCATGTGGAAGACGAACCAAGATGGCTTTTGATAGTTTTATTTGGTTTTGTGTTGACTTCTTTAAGTGTGTTGTATGATGATAAAATTACTGTTTATTTAAATGGAGCGCGTCTGGGCGATCACGGCCATTCAAGTCAATATTTTAACATATTGATATTTGAATTGGCTCTCCGCTCAAATAAACACAACACTTCCCCGCAGGAGACCGAAAATTGAAGTAAACAGCGAGTTTTATTTTATTTTTTAACATTAGGAACGTCACGTTCTGCGTCACCTTCAGGAAGCGAAGGGACATCTGATTTTAACCGAGGGGGTAAGCGTAAGGGAGATTCTTAGGCTAACAAGCCATCACCTGCCGTTAGCATCCCATTGACTCCCATTCATTTTGACGTCACTTTGACAATGAATAACTTTACATCTGAAGCGTTTAAAGACTCTATTTGTCCGTTGTTTATTTCTAAAGAAACACGACAATGTATAAAAATAATGTATCCATTACCTTGTATCTCACGTTATGGCTCCGTAGCAGATATTTTTGTAGAAATAGGCTAACGATTGTGTCATAATCACGCATGTTAATGTTGACTAGCATGTTAGTTAGCAGTAATTAGCCTGTGCCTATGTTAATGTTGACTAGCATGTTAGTTAGCAGTACTTAGCCTGTGCCTATGTTAATGTTGACTAGCATGTTAGTTAGCAGTACTTAGCCTGTGCCTATGTTAATGTTAACTAGCATGTTAGTTAGCAGTAATTAGCCTGTGCCTATGTTAATGTTAACTAGCATGTTAGTGAGCAGTAGCCTATGTTAATGTTAACTAGCATGTTAGTTAGCAGTACTTAGCCTGTGCCTATGTTAATGTTGACTAGCATGTTAGTTAGCAGTACTTAGCCTGTGCCTATGTTAATGTTGACTAGCATGTTAGTTAGCAGTAGCCTATGTTAATGTTAACTAGCATGTTAGTTAGCAGTACTTAGCCTGTGCCTATGTTAATGTTAACTAGCATGTTAGTTAGCAGTAATTAGCCTGTGCCTATGTTAATGTTAACTAGCATGTTAGTTAGCAGTAATTAGCCTGTGCCTATGTTAATGTTAACTAGCATGTTAATTAGCAGTAATTAGCCTGTGCCAATGTTAATGTTAACTAGCATGTTAGTTAGCAGTAATTAGCCTGTGCCTATGTTAATGTTAACTAGCATGTTAGTGAGCAGTAGCCTATGTTAATGTTAACTAGCATGTTAGTTAGCAGTACTTAGCCTGTGCCTATGTTAATGTTAACTAGCATGTTAGTTAGCAGTAATTAGCCTGTGCCTATGTTAATGTTAACTAGCATGTTAGTTAGCAGTAATTAGCCTGTGCCTATGTTAATGTTAACTAGCATGTTAATTAGCAGTAATTAGCCTGTGCCAATGTTAATGTTAACTAGCATGTTAGTTAGCAGTAATTAGCCTGTGCCTATGTTAATGTTAACTAGCATGTTAGTGAGCAGTAGCCTATGTTAATGTTAACTAGCATGTTAGTTAGCAGTAATTAGCCTGTGCCTATGTTAATGTTAACTAGCATGTTAGTTAGCAGTAATTAGCCTGTGCCTATGTTAATGTTAACTAGCATGTTAGTTAGCAGTACTTAGCCTGTGCCTATGTTAATGTTAACTAGCATGTTAGTTAGCAGTAATTAGCCTGTGCCTATGTTAATGTTAACTAGCATGTTAGTTAGCAGTAATTAGCCTGTGCCTATGTTAATGTTAACTAGCATGTTAATTAGCAGTAATTAGCCTGTGCCAATGTTAATGTTAACTAGCATGTTAGTTAGCAGTAATTAGCCTGTGCCTATGTTATCTCCTAACATATACCTACCTCTCCGTCTCTGCTGATTGGGAATGATTGAGATTTCTCTTGCACAGCTACCAGAAGACTTACAGCTTTCAGACAGGTTGCCCACGTCACATCTACGTCTTCAAGCTCAGTTGGAGGCTGCGCATTAACACCTAGCCAAGATCTTTTTCTAAACTTAACTAAGTAGTTTTGGTGTCTAAACTTAGTCAAACTGGGACCCTTTCACAAAGTTAAAGACAGCAACCGAATGAAAATCTAGTCATTATAATTTAGACTTTTAGTTCAAATTCAATGTAAATGTATGTAAATATGCAACTGTCGGGATGCGTAATGGCTTGTGAGGAGATTTCTTAAATAAATGTTAAATTAAAACTCCAATGTGTTCAGTTTTTTAGGAGCTCCGCATTCAGAAATCAAACAGCTACAGGCTCCCCTGTCATCACTTATTTTGCTTTGCAATTTCAA